>CM065478.1:53109750-53709750 GCA_032873175.1 Leptopilina drosophilae
TTAAAAATTAATGTAAACATAAAAAGCTCGTGTATTTTGAATAAATAAATAGAAGTTTAATTGAAACTAAATAATTTAAATTAAATAATTTAATCTATAAATTAAAATTCAAATTTAAACTTTAATTCATAAATTCAAATTCAAATTTAAAATTTAATTTATAAATTCAAATTCAAATTCAAACTTTAATTTATAAATTCAAATTTAAATTTCAATTTATAAATTAAAATTAAAATTTCAATTTCAATTTCAATTTACGAATTCAAATTTAAACTTTTAATTATCTAAATTCAATTTAAAATTTTAATTTATAAATTCAAATTTAAACTTTAATTCATAAATTCAAATTCAAATTTAAACTTTAATTTATAAATTTAAATTCAAATTTCATTTTATAAATTCAAATTCAATTTTTAGTTTATAAATTCAAATTAAAAATTAAACTTTAATTTATAAATTAAAATTAAAATGAAAATTTTAATTTATAAATTCAAATTCAAATTTAAATTTCAATTTATAAATTAAAATTAAAATTTCAATTTCAATTTGTGAATTCAAATTTAAACTTTTATTTATCTAAATTCAATTTCAAATTTTAATTTATAAATTTAAAATCAAATTTAAACCTTAATATATAAATTCAAATTCAATTTCAAATTTTATTTTATAAATTCAATTTTAAATTTTATTTTATAAATTCAAATTTAAATTTATATAAATTCAATTTTAAATTTTAATGTATAAATTAAAATTTATAATGTTAAATTAAAATTAAAATTGCAAATAATTGAACAAATATTTGTAAAAATAGTGAATTCTTAAATTATTCGCGATTGTCTGCATGTTTTATTAGAGTATTATTGAAGCCAAATTAAATTATTAATTTTAAAATTATTGTAAGTTTTCACTGACCTCGATAGTGAAATACATCTTCTACAATGTCGCACATTTTTGCTCAAAGACATAATCAAATGTTTATTTAACTCGTAAGACTTTTTTTTATCACTTTTTTGTTCTCGTCACTGAAAGAAAAATATTTTTCAAAAAATGTTATCTCTGAGAAAAATTGTTTATCAAAAATAGAATTTATATTATTTTATTAGTTTACTTCCAGTAGCAATATTTTCATTGCGTAAAAATATTTGTTTAAAACCATTTTTATTCTGTTTTTATGGTTTATAATTTTCAAAATTAAATCAAATAAATATTTTATTTAATTTATTAATGACTAAAAATGTTAGTTTATTGCTTTTTAGGTTGTGAAGTTTACGATGAATAAATTATTATTATACTACAGAAATAATAAATAATAAAAAATAATAAATAATAATAATAATAATAATAATAATAATAATAATAAATAATAATAAATTATTATTACGATTTTATTTGTAAAATTTACTAATTCAAATAGCAAAAAGTCAGTCAGTAATTTACAAGAAGTTGAAGAATGAAATAATGATGAAAACAATATAAATAAAATAAGTGTATACATAGAAAAAAAAACTTTATTTCACTAGTTGAAAAAAAGAAGAAAATTTTTCAATTGCATCATCTTCAAATTCGAGAAAGTTTTATATACTTTTATAATCTAAAAAAAAAATAAAATGATCATGAACTTTGCAATTACACAACATAAATAATTCACCTTATATTATTAATTGTACAGATATCACAGCACTTTAATTAAATTGCGACTAGATTCGAAAGAATGTATTCTTCTTTTTATTAACAATCACTTCACTTTATTTCATTTAAAATTGTTCTAATTTTTGTTTAAGTTTATTGTTCTTTGTTTATAATTAAACACAATAATTAAAATTTGTTTATAAATTTTTATTTACTAAATGAAAGGAAATGTTTTGTTTTTATTTTTTATTTTGTCAGTATATGAGATATCGTTAATAATCTCGGTTGAATGTTCTTTGGTTTACTGAAGAGGCAATTGAGAGTTGGTGGCTTTTTATAAACTACAAAAACACGTTGACTATATACATATAGAAAGATTCAGGGATCATACGATTACGTCTGCGTCGTAAAACAGTGCTTTTATTTGGCACACGTGGTTTGTCTCTCTCGCTACTTGAATAATTTACTTCTAGGAACTTCAACAATGATAAATATTTTTGTCAATTTTTTTTTTTTGTCTTGGCGTGTGTGAGAGAGAAAGTGCGTGAAAAACAATGTATTTTGTTTTCATTCAGGTGCATTTTGAGTGCAATCAAATATTTTTATTGAAAGTTTTGTCAATATATTTTTGATATATGAAATTATTTAATAACTGAATTTAAATAATCTGTCCAAATTTAAATCCTTTTTTTTAAATTCTTCATAGTTTATGAGAATATTTTTGAGAAGCAACCGGCCAAAAGTTCATGCATTTTTTAAAAAACTTTTTCTTTGCATTTTCCGAGAATGATAATTAATTAAATTTCCAAATAATCACTGTTACATTAAGAACAAAATTGTCAATAAAGAATTATATTAATTTAAAAATATTTGTGTTTATAACAAACAAGATTTAAAATTTTAGTTTTTTTTGAGTAAACAGGGTTGCCACGATCTTACCCTTTTCAAATTCCCTGACTTTTTTCATAATTTCAATTAATTAATTAATTAATTAATTAATTAAATTCAATTTTTTTCAATTATTTTTTTTTGTTTTTTTCTTTTCCAGGTTAAAAAACGGAAATTTTCCATGTTTTCAAAACTACATTTATTATTAATTATACAAAATTATTGTAAAACATCAATAACTTCATTTTTTAATAAATATTTAACCATTATTATTTTTTCATATAGAAATTAAAATTTTCAAAAATTCAAATATTTTTCTTATCATTTATTACTTATTCTTCAAAGAATTAAATTATTTTCAAAAATTGCAATAAAATTCTTATCTGACAATTCAATTTTTTTAAAAATAATTTTAATAAATTCTTCACAGAAATTTAGTTAATTTCAAAAATTTCTCAAACATCAATTATTTTCAATGTCTATACTATTTCAATAAAATTTCACAAAACAATTCAATTATTTAAAAAGAAATTTTATTAAAATTAGTTTCAAGAATTCAATTATTTTTACAAAAATTTCGGCCAAAATTTAAATTATAATAATTAAAATTATAAATAATAAAATTTTTCTCCGCAATTCAATTATTTTTTAAAATTTTAACAAAATTCTTGTCAGAATTTCAATTATTTTTAATATATACAAAATTTTCATCATATTTCTCAAAATATGCAATTATTTAAAAAACTTTATCAAAAGCATTCAATTATTATTTAAAAATTTGTTGATAAAGTTCAATTATTTAATAAAATGTTTAATTTTCGAGTTAAATAAATGAATTCTCGTAGAATTCTCTAATAAATAAATATATATTTTCGAATATGATATTCAATTATAATCCAAAATTTTAACTTAAATTTATTTTTAAATTAACATTTATTAGAAAATTCTACAAGAAATTAATTATTTAACTATAAAAATAAAGAATTTATTAAATAATAATGGAATGTTTCTTAAAATTGAATTTTTATAAAGAATTTTTTCAAAATTTAATTATTTTGTTTATTATTATTATTATTATTATTATTTTTGATTATTATTTTGTTTATTATTATTATTATTATTATTTTTGATTATTATTTTATTATTATTATTATTATTATTATTATTATTATTATTATTATTATTATTATTTATTGTCAAGAGACAAATTTAAAAAAAATTTAACAATAATTTCATTATTTGAGAAATTTGATGAAAATTTTGTATTATTATTTCACTCAAAAAGCCATCGTTAATATTTGAAAATTGGCAAATCAAAGTTTTAAGGCTCATTTTCACCATTTTCCGAAACAGCTTTTGGAACATTTCGAACATTTTCTGACTCAGTTTTTCACGCCCTTTCGAATGGTTATAATTATAATTGGAACAAATTTGAATAGACTCTAATAATCAGGTTTATATTTTCGTTAATGTTTTAACGTTACGTTCTTCAGCTCAATGTATTATTTTAATAATAATTGAAACTTTGTCAAGAATTTTATTAAAATTTTTGAAAAAATTATTGAATTTCGGAGAAAAATTTTATTATTTATAAAGAAAATTTAAAATTTAAATGAAAATTTTCAATTTTCATAAAAATATTTACCAATTTTCAAACATAAATGGATTTTTGCGAAGAATCATATTACTTTTGAAAATAATTGAATAAAATATTTAAGTAAAAGTAGATTTCAAGAATAAATACAATTAAAAAACAACAATTTTCCAGGATTTCGATCAAAATTCCCTGACTTCTCAAGATTTTCCCAATTTTTTGAGAAACATTTTGGTTATCTTTATACAAATACGAAATGTTTAAAAAAAATTAAAATTAAAATTTTTTTTTTGATTTGGAGGTAAATAATTTTGGGTCTGAAAATCTAGTTTTTTGATTATGACCCTCAGTTGATCGATTTTTTCATTAATAATTAATAATGACGACAGAGTGGATAGTAACATTACTTTATTTTATAAAAATATTGTTATTACTCTACCTTCTACAAATTATTTTTTTCATTTCAATTTATAGTTACACTATTTTCTAAAATTTTCAACTAAAATGCTTCTTGAAATCAATTATTTTTAACGATTTTTGAAAAACGTTTTTTGAGAATTATCAAATTCATTTGTTACAATTAAATTTTACGAAATTTCGATTATTTGAGAATTTAAACAATTTCAAGAAGAATATGAATTTTCAAAAATCTAAGTTCTGAAAAATTTTCTACTTAAATCCATTCAAAATTAAAATTTTATAAAATTTCAAAATAAAACTTTTTGAAATTCATTTATTTATGGAAATTGGAAACGCAACTCCTTTAAAATTTTACTAATTTGGAAATATTTAAATAAAATGATATTCATTATTTAGTTTCTAATGTAATAATTTTATGATGATTCTCCAAGAATTTTATTAACAAATTTTTAAATAATTCAATTCTTTTAAAACAAATTAAATATTGATAAAATTTGTTATTTACATTAAAAATTGAAAACCTGTAAAAATTTTTATTCTTTATGAAAATAATATTAAATTAGAATTCTAAAGAAAATTATATAAAAAATGATTCTGCAGCTTCTTAAAAATTAATTTCATCATTTTAATTCAATTTTAAAGAATTTTCAACTTAAATTGTTCTTTAGATAAATTATTTTTTAATAGTTTTTTAAAAATTTCTTTCAATATTTTCAAATTAAGAATTATTAGTTAAAAAGTATTTGAAAAATTCAGATTTTCAGAGATTTTAATAATTTGAAACCTTTTCAAAATTCAATTATTTCTAAAAATTTATGCTTTACCTAATGCTTTTTATATTCAATTATGATATTGAATTTTAATTAAAAGGCATTTTTAAATAAATTTTTATTAGAAAATTCTACAAGAATTTAATTCATTATTTAAAGACCTACGAAAATAAATAATAATTTTTTGAATAATTTAATGTTTTTAAAATTAATTTCTCAGAAAGAGGTTTATTAACCAATTTTTAAATATCTAATTAAATTCTCTTGATGAATTTTAATCAAATTTTGTAAAATAATTTCATTTTTCCAGGAATTTGATTAAAATTTTACTAAAAATTATTCAAATTCTGTCATGAGTTTAATTAAATTTATGAAAATAATTGAATTATTGTGAAGAAATTTATAAAAAAATTGGTAACTAATTTAATTCAAGTGAAATTTTTTATTATTTATTAAAATAATGCAATGTTTGCGTAGAATTTTATTTAAAAAGTTTATAAATCATTGAATTGAGGGAAATTTTCGAAAATTGAATTGTTAAGAACAATTTTATTATTAATATAAACAGAAGTGACTTTTTGACGAGAATCTATAAAATTTTTTGAATCTAATAATTGAATTATTTTGAAAAACTTTATTAAAATATTTTACTTAATAAATTAAATTTTTATTAAAAAGTAAATATATTGAAATACCTTTGTTGGTAAACAAAATTAAAAATGTTTTATACGCATAGAACCGGGAAAAAAATGTTGAGTAGATTCTGTTGAAAAACACAAACACGTGCAAACAAATATGACACGTGGTTTTGTTTTGAAAGTTCTTTAAATGCGTTTTTGGCATTAGTGGGGAAAGAATTTTATTTGCCCTTTTTCATTTTGTTTTGATCAAATTTTTTATTAGTTTGTTATTAACATTCTTATTTTTTTGCGCTGACAGTCATTTACGTTTTTCATTTTTCTTCAATTAACTATAATAATCGTCGTATTCATTCATTCATTCTGTCCAGTCTGTCCACACTTGAAGTTAGTCATGATTATGCTTTTGTTTTTCTTTTTATATGTTTTGAATTTTTGATAGATAATATTATTTTTCTTTATATATATAATAATTTTTTTTTCTTACTTTTTAAATTTAATAATAGGTTTTTATTTATTTTATTAGAAATATTATTTTTATTTTTTAAATAATACTGAACTATTTTTATTAATTTACAAAAATTATTTATTATATTTTTCCATATTTCTCTCTTTTCCCAGAAAAATTAGCACTATGTAACAAATATTTTAAGACTAGGATATTATTCTTTCCATTTTTTTTTTTAAATTAAAAAAAATAGTTGGGAAATTAAAATAACAAAATATTTTGCATATTTTCTGCTTCTCAGTGCCAATTTATAAACAAAGTACAAGTTTTAAGTAAAAAAAAAATAAATAAATAAAATAATTTTTTTTTTTATTTTAATAAGCAATTTTTTTAGATACCCCAATTTCTAATAATATTTTCAGTTACTTTCAAATAATTTAAATGTCTTAAGATTATTCTTATTCTGCCTTTTGGGCAGAAATATTTTTATTTTATTATTTGTTTTGCTTGAGAAATTTATTAAAGACTTGATCAGGGTTGTCACGCATTTATTTATTTGAAAGTTCCTCAAATTTTTTTTTTTTTTCAGTTTAAAAAAATTGGAAATTTTCCATATTTTTTTTTTTTTAATAACATTTTTATTACCACATTAATAATACGAAAGAATTGATTTCGTTTGACGATTTTTAATAATATTTTTAAGAGAAAAAAATTTTACAAAAAAAATTTGTAATTAATAATACATAATAATAATATTAAAATAATAATAATAATAATAATAATAATTTGCAAATAATAAATTTTTTTTTTTTTTTTTAATAATTGAACTTTTGCAAAGAACTTTATTAAAATTTTCTTTAATTATTGAATTTTGCCAAAAATTTTGTTAACAATTTTTAAAATAATTGAAATTTCGACGAGAATAGTAAAAAAATTGAATACGTATTTTCTTCAATAAAATTTCACAAAACAATTCAATTATTTTAAAACAAATTTCAATAAAATCGTAAGGTGTCAATTCACGGAAAATTTTTTTTACGGAATTTTTTTTCACGGAAAAACAAAAAACGGTTGAATCTTAATTTCAGGGAAATTGTGAAAAAACCTTAAAGTCTATTCTTGTTAATTTATAATGGTTAATTATTTTTTAAATTATACATCTTTTTATTAATATGCGTTAAATTCTAATCAATAAAAATACAGAAAAATAAATGCGTACAACAAATTCAAGGTTAGTTAAAATTTTATTTTCATTAAATATTTTTATTTTGAATAAAGTGCAGAATAATTTTCATTAATTATTGAAATAATTAAATTAATTAATTAAATTTAATAAATTAAATTAAAATGAAATGAAAAATAATAATTAAATAATAAATAAAATAAAATAATTACAATAATTATTTATTTAATATTCTTTTATGATATTTTTTTAAATTACTCTCATAAATTAAAGAAAATTTAATATTCTTCAAGCAAAACATTTAACTCTTATTGTAATTTATTTATTAAAATTGAAAAAATTGTGCAAGTATTCAATTATTATTTGAATTGTTCCTTTTAAATTAATTATTTTTAAAGATTAAAAATACAACAAAAATTATCTTCTTTGAAATTACTCAAAACTAAATTTTTTTTCAATGTCATTTTATTGAAAATACTTTTTTTATTTTTAAAGATTAAAAATACAACAAAAATTATCTTCTTTGAAATTACTCAAAACTAAATTTTTTTTCAATGTTATTTTATTGAAAATATTTTTTCAGTCTACGAGAAATTATTGATATGAGACTATTTTGTAAGTTCTTTGTGAAAGTTGTAAATTTCTGTTATTTTTAAACGTTTCTTCCTACTTGGAATAATTCCAGGAGAAAAATTTAAGATCAATTGACTTTTCATCTTAAAAGTGAAAATTACGAAATGTAAAAACACTTGTATAGCCATGTATGTAAGTCAGACAGGTGTATAAATCAAATAAATAATAGAAATTTACTAAATTTCATACTTTCTAAATCTAAAGAATAGCAAAAATCATACAACTGATTCAAATTAGCGTATACCCAGATTTGTGGCAAATTGGCAAATGTCCGCCTTGTGTGAAGTTTGCGGAGCAAACTTGCTCAAAGTTTTCCCAGAAAACTTGCAGACAAGTTGTAACAAGCTTGCAGCAAACTTTCTGAAAACTTAAAAAATTTCCAAAAAAATTTTGTTGTATTCAAAATGCACATATTTAGTCAAATTTTACCCTCCCTCCCAGGAAAGATGAAAAAAGGTAATGCGCAGCTCTATATGTCACAGAAAACTACTGCGCAGACATTTTAATTAACTTTGCCACGCAAGTTTTCTGTAAGTTTGCTCCGCAAACTTTGCACAATGCGAACATTTGCCAATTTGCTGCAAACTTGCATGTAAATTTGCGAAGTTTGCAACGCAAACTTTTTGCAAAATGTTGTGCTATCTGAGTATACGCTGTCAGTTAGTGAAATTTTACTGTTTAATTAACGTGTATACGTTTTTTAAATTAGCTGTATACTTATCGCTGTGAAATAGTGGAATTTCGCTTTTTCAGATTTACAGAGTATTTTTTCTTTTAACGATTATTATTTTTAATATTAAAATAATAATATACTTCTCAAAATTTTCCAAATATTACAAGTAATTTACCCCTATAAATAAGTACAATGTATTAGACAAAAGCAAACTAGGGTTCAAATTACTTTCCTCTTATTCTAGTCACATTTTGAACATTCATCATGGGATTTAGTGCAGTTTTCATGTAGCCGAAAATTTCAAATACTGCACTGAATCTAATCGTTAATCAATGTCATTTTATTGTAACTTTCGACTCAAGCTACAAATAGATCTCTATCTCTAATGTCAATTAGATCAATTATTACTTTCTTCTCAGACATTTTTAATTTTTTAAAAATATTTCTTAAATTTTTTAACATTAACATGAAAAATTTTTAATAAAATTAATTAATAACCATCTCACCCAACAATACATCACAAAAGTAAACATAAAAATATGTGACGCTCCACGGTGAAAGGGACCTTAGCTGCAATAGACAAATTTTACAGAAAAGGCATTTAAAGTAGAACCACTCTGATTGGTCAAGGCGTTCCAATGAAATTCAGCCCCACTACTCATTACACATTGATAGTTGTCCGTGTTACACGAAGTGCACGAATTGTACGTGCATGGCCAGTGTAGTAGTATTAGTATGTAGAGGGGCAGATTTTCTGAATAACCACGTGTAAACATTGAACAAGCTCATTTTTAAACGTTAATAATAAAAAAACCTGTAAGTAAAAATTATTTTTTACTTTTGCATATGAAAGAACAACTCAAAAACTATAGAATGACATAAGTAACTCAAAATTAATTTTTTTGCAGCTAAGGTCCCTTTCACCGTGGAGCGTCACATATAAAATAAATAAAAGAATGTTTTCTTTTATTCTTATTGTTTATATCGAAGCGTCGTTTATGCACTACTTAATAAAACTTAAAATTCAAAAATACGTTAAAAATAATAATACATATTCTAATAAAAAATCTGAAATTCTCAAATTATTTTAGTCCCATGCAAAAAATGTAAAGGATTACAAATTCATTTTAATTATTTTTCAACAATTTGTTGTTTCCATTTATTAGCAGTCACAAAAGGTTGAAGCTTCAAACTTCAAAACTTCTTTGCAAAGTTTAGTCAAAATTGAGTAAAGAAATAAATGTTTCACTTCAATAAGAAATGTTTATCGTAAAATTTCAGAGTTGCTATAATTTTTCTCGAATAAAATTCCCTGACTTTTATAGGTCTCAAATAATATGAAATGTAAATAAATTTTAATTTATTCAAAAATTATCAATTAATTTTTTTTAATTCTATTATCTTGAAACTATTGTTTTATTAGACATTAAAACATTTCAAAAACCTTATTTTTCAACATTAAAAAAAACTTTGCAAAAATTCAATTTTATTAAAAAAAATTTAAGCGTATGTTTATTTTAAATTAACTAATAAAAATTTTAATTATTAATTTTCGAACTAAAAAACGTAAATACATTAGAATATGACTTTTTTTAAAAATTCAATTACTTATCAATTATTAAATTAAAATACTTTGAAAATCCTATTTGTTAAAATTTATTTACATTATTTACATTAGTGACTGATTTTTTATTATCAATTTAATTATTTTAAATTAATTAAAATTTAGAGAGCAGTATAAATATTTATAACAATTGAAATAAAAAGCGATTTTTTAAAAATAAATTATAACAATAACATTTTTTTAATTAGGTGAAAATATGAAGATCCTAAAGTTTTGAACGTTCAAATGAATGAAATTTATTCATTTCTTCTATAAATTAAATTTTTATTGCAATTACTTTGCGTCACTATTCAAAAAAAATTAATTACTGAGTTTCTAAACATAAAACTTCAGTATTTTTAATGTTTTCCTGATTAGTAATTTATAAAAATATCTGCAATAAAAAATATTTCGTTCATTTGAACGTTCAAAATTTGGGGATCATAAAATATGACTGAAATTTCAATCATTTTTAATTGGTCCTCAGTGAGATTTCACTGATTTAAATCACCAGAATAGAGTTAAAGAAAATCAGTTAAATTTTACTGATTCAATTATAGAGAGTGCAGCGGAACAAGTACCAAAGGCTACTTTTTCATTGTAAAATTCGCCAAAAATTAACATAATTTAAAAAAACAATTATTTTCCAGGTGTTTTCTCATTTTTTCTTGACTTTTCCATACAAAATAAAATTCCCTGACATTTCCAGGTTTTCCAAACATTGTAACATCCCTGATATTTTTCCTAAAAATTTATAGCTTAAAACTCTCCTGAACATTTAAATAAATTTTTCGACATCTCTCTTATAACCGAAAAAGTAAGGTAAAAGTTTCCTGAAAATTTCATGCTAAACATTTATTGAAATGAGACATTTAAATCTTTACGAAATTTTTACTAAACTTTGCAAGTAAATATTTCGAAGTTTGCGAGGAAATTATAACAACTTTTTTAGGAAAGTTACGCTGCTTTGTGGGTTTACAAGGAACCGACAAAGTGGCCTTTTTAGTTTTTTCTTAAGAAGCAATTAAATTAAACACTTAAATTACCGATAAATTAATGAACTGCATAATTTAATGTATGAAACCATATAGATAATAAAAAAAAATTTCAAAATGGGTCCATATTTTATAGGAACGTCTATACAAATTTGTTCTTGATTGTAAGCAAAAATTAAATTCGTAAAATTGCGAATTATTTGGAAACAAAATTACAAATTAGAAAACGGCAAACGAAATTTTTTAATAAAATGACATTGAAAAAAAATTTAGTTTTGTGTAATTTCAAAGAAGATAATTTTTGTTGTATTTTTAATCTTTAAAAATAATTAATTTAAAAGGAACAATTCAAATAATAATTGAATACTTGCACAATTTTTTAAATTTTAATAAATAAATTACAATAAGAGTTAAATGTTTTGTTTGAAGAATATTAAATTTTCTTTAATGTATGAGAGTGATTTAAAAAATATCTTAAAAGAATATTAAATAAATAATTATTGTAATTATTTTATTTTATTTATTATTTAATTATTATTTTTCATTTCATTTTAATTTAATTTATTAAATTTAATTAATTAAATTTAATTATTTCAATAATTAATGAAAATTATTCTGCACTTTATTCAAAATAAAAATATTTAATGAAAATAAAATTTTAACTAACCTTAAATTTGTTGTACGCATTTATTTTTCTGTATTTTTATTGATTAGAATTTAACGCGTATTAATAAAAAGATGTATAATTTAAAAAATAATTAACCATTATAAATTAACAAGAATAGAATTTATGGTTTTTTCATTATTTCCCTCAAATTAAGATTCAACCGTTTTTTGTTTTTCCGTGAAAAAAAATTCCGTAAAAAAAATTTTCCGTGAATTGACACCTTACGAATTACTTTGATGAATTCAATTATTTTTAAACGTAATATAAATTTTTTTTTTTTTTTTTTTTTTTTGCAAAAATCCAATTATATTCCTAAATTGCCAAAAATTCCCTTTAAAATTTAAATTATCTTTATAACCAACAAAATCCATTTCCAAAGTTCAATTATTTTAATATGTACATTTTCATCAAATTTCTCTAAAATGCAATTATAAAAAAAATTCATTACAAATTTTCAAAAGCATTCATTCATTATTTAAAAAAAAAATTTGTTGATAAAGCTCAATTGTTTAAGAAAATGTTTACTTCCAGGGTCCAACAAATAAATTCTCTCAGAATTCTCTAATAAATAAATATTTTTGAATATGATATTCAATTTTGATCCAAAATTTTAACTGAAATTAATTTTTCAATTTATTAGAAAATTCTACAAGAAATCAACTATCCAACTATAAAAATAAACAATTTATTAAATACTAATTGGATGTTTCTTAAAATTAAATTTTCATAAAGAATTTCACCAAAATTTAATCATTATGTTTTTTTTTATCATTGAACATAAATAATAATATTATATATTATTGAGTATTTGCAATCATTTATAATTTTTCCAAAATTCAATTTTTTTTTTTAGTGTTTTAAGTAAAATTCATCCATAAATCCATTATTATTTTTAATAATGAATGAAATGTAAAAATATAACAAATTTTATAAGAATTTGAATTATTAAAGTTTTTCATAAACCTGAATTGTATTTAAAATCTGTAAAGTTTGATTGAAAATCTTTTTAATAATGAGGAATATAACATTTAGAGTTTTCTTAAGAATTTTCGAAATTGAATATTGTTTCTGTACATTTGACAAAATTTTCTGACTTTTTCGTGATTTTCCTGAATATATTTAGAAAAATAGTGATTTTGAATAAAATTCTTCTGAATAATTGAAATTTTTTTTTTTTTAATGTCAATGAAAAAGAAATTTCACGCGCGCTTTAGCGCGCGTTATTTTAGCTAGTGTATTATATTTAACTTTTGTTTTTATTTATTTAAAAAATACTTTTATTACGATTGATTTATGAAACAGAATTAAAGTATTGAAATAGTTATAATTAAAATTTAAATTAGAATCAAAATTTAAAATTTAATTGACAATTATTTATTTCTAATTAAATTAGGTAATGAATAATTGCACTTTTTTTATCAAATTAATACAAAAGTGGATAAAATTGGTGCCAAAAATTTGGATCAATTTTTTCTCTGATCCACATTTTTGGTATCAATTTGTTACAATTTGATTTAGTTAATAACAGTTTAAAATTTAGAGAGATAGGAGAATTAAATTATATTTGATTTAAAATAATGAATAATTTAGATTAAAAATATTTTTCAACGTTTTCCCTGTTTTGCTGCTTTTTATCGGAAGAGGCGGAGGAAGTGGAGTTTATTGCCTTATTTAATATATAAAGTCAATTTGTTTACATTCTATATACGCGCAAGTAAGTTGTTGACGAAAAACAGTGACGTAATATTCGTACAACGTTTTTAAAGAAAAATCTACGACTAGATAAAATTCAAATTTATTTGAAAACTATCTCAAGTAATAAACAAGTTTTGTTAAAAGTGAATTTGGATTGGTTTAAGAAGGAGGCGTGTCACAATAATATCGTACGACAGATCAGGCCATATTATAAAAATAAGATATGTACCTACACGTATATATTATGACATTTATATTGTCAATCGATGAATCACATTTTCACGCGTCATACAGTCAGCGGTATATAGTTTTAATCGTTCTTTGACTTTCATTATATTATTTATTTAATTAAACAAATTAATTTCTTGCAAAATTTCAAAATAAAGATCTATTTTTCTTTGCTTTACTTTTTTAATTAAATTACAATGTTTCCTGTAAAATTTGAATTAAATAATTATATCTATTGGGAAACTTTATGAAATTAGTAGTTATTGAAAGTCATTGAATCAAGTGAAATTTTTTAATATAATTGAAATTTTTCCAAGAGAATTTTATTAGAATTTTCGAAAATAAATTAATTTTGTAGAGGAATTTTATTATTTATAATAATAATTGACTTTTTGACGAAAATTAAAAAAAACTTTGTACATAATTACATTTTTGTGAAGAATTTTATTACTTTTAAAAATAATCGAATTTTTGCAGTCGTAACGTAACTTCTCCAAAATTCAATATTTTTTAAAGTATTTTTGACGAAAATACTTCCACATTCTTTATTTTTAATAATGAATTAAATATAAATTTTAAAAGTTTACCAATTTTAAAAGAATTGAAATTATTAAAAGTTTACAAAAATTTGTGTTCTTTAAAATGTCTAAATAAATTTATTCAAAATCGAATTTTTATAAAATTCAAAGTTTGCAATTAAAATTCATGGTGATTTCAAAGTTTTTAATCTGAGCGAAGAATATTTCATATGAATAAAATATTTCCAATATTTTTAAAATGTTGATCAAAAAGAAAGTGAAAATAATAAACTTCATTAAAAATTAGAAAAATACACATTAAAGAATTATAGCAATGAAAAATCAATTTTAAAAATTAATTTTCTCCAAATATATAAAAAATTTCACGAAACTTTATTCAATTACAGGGTTGCCACAAATATTTAATTTTATTTTTTCCTGACTTTTCCCTGATTTTTCTCTGATTTCCAGACAAAATTTTCACTTTTTCCCTGACCCTAAAGAATATTATGATTCACTTTAAAAATTATTAGATAATCAAGAAAAAATGTTCTATTACATTTATTTACAAATTTCATTAATTGTAAAATTATTCAAAAACATCAATAATTTATTTTTTAAATAAATATTTAATCATTATTATTTTTCTGTAGGAATTAAAATTCTTTAAAACATTCAAATTCAAACCTTTTTAAATTTAAGTCGAAGACTCGGAGTGATCGTCTTCTTCATGTTTTGTAATAATTTAAAATATCATAACATTTTTCAGAATAGGTTAATTATTTACAAAAATCCTAGAAAAAATCCTTCGCAAGAATTCAATTATTTTTACAAGAAGTAAAATTTCTCAAAAAACTAAATTATTTTTAAAAAATGTAATAAAATTCGTGGCAATAATTCAACTACTTTCAAAAATAATAAATCCATTATTCCTTAATTCATTTTTAAATCAATTTTTATTAGAAAATTCTAGAAAAATTCAATTATCTAAATTAAAAAATAAATAATTTATTGAATAATAGAATGTTCTTTGTTAAAATTTAATTCTCATAAAGAATTTTATCAATAAATTTTTAAATATGATTTTAATTTGACAAATTTTAATAAAATTTTTAAGAATAATTAAATTTTTCGAGGAATTTGATTAAAATATATATTTTATAAAAAATTATTAAAATTCTGCGATGAGTTTTATTACTTATAAAAATAATTTAAATTTTCTTAAAATTTCATTAAAATAATTGAATTTTGGAGAAGAATTTTATTACTTATAAAGTTACTTGAAATTTAAAAAAAAAATTTTTTTTAATTCTCGAACACAATTGGATTTTTGCAAAGAATTTTATTACACTTTAAAAATAATTTAGTTCTTCCAACGACTTTTATTCATAAATTTATAAGAATAACTGTATTTATGTGAAGAAGTTTATTAATAAATAATTGAATTCTTACAAAGAATTTTATTCCACTTTTTAAAAATAATTGAATTTCAGTGAAGAATTTTTTATATAATTTATATTTTTCTAAAATGTAATGAAATTTTGTATTTTAAATAATTGAATTCCTGTGAAAATTTTATTACTTATGAAAATAATGGAATTATTTTTAATTAATTCATTAAAATTGAATTCCTACAAAATTTTGCCAATAAGAATTTTATTAAAAATTTTAAATATAATTGAATTTAGATGAAGAATTTTTTTTATTTATAAATATAATTGAAATTTTGAAAATATATATATATTTTTTTAATTTTTGAGAATAATTGAATGTTTGCGAAGAATTTTATTAGTTTTGAAAATAATTTAATTCTTCCAACGAATTTTATTCAAGTTTATATAAATAATTGAATTCTTACAACGAATTTTATTCATATTTATAAAAGTAATTGAATTTCGGTGAATAATTTTATTATTTATAAAAATATTTTTGTATAATTGATATTTTTCGAAAAATTTTATTAAATTTTGTATTTTAAATAATTGAATTCCTGTGAAAAATTTGATTACTGCTTATGAAAATAATTGAATTTATTTGAAGAAATTTATAAAAAATTGAATAATTGATTTCTTGTGGAATTTTGTCAAGAATTTTATTAAAACTTTTAAAAATAATTGAATTTTAATGAAGTATTTTATTATTGATAAAAATAATTGTAATTTTGACGAGAATTGTTTTTAAATTTTTTAACATAATTGAAATTCTGCGTAGAATTTTTTTAACTTTTGAAAATAATTGAATTTCTGTAATCATTTGTAACTTTTCCAAAATCTAATTTTTTTAGTATTTTTAACTAAAATTATTTTATCAATCTAGTATTTATGAAAATTGTAAACATTATTCATAAAATAATTTATAAGTCATAATTTATGATAGTTATTATTAATTTTATTTATTTATTATTAATTATTAATTTTATGATAGTTTTTGAAAATTTAAGTTATTTAAAAAGAAATTATTGTCAGAAATAGAAAAAATTGAAGGTTTTGTATTAAAATTTGTGGTAATTTTATAGTTTACGAAGCAGAAAGAAAAAAAATTCAGTTTTCTCATGAATTTTAAAAATTCAATTTTTTCCAGTACTTTTAGTAAAATTTCCTGACTTTTCCCTGACTTCCCTGACCAATTTTACTTTCCCTGACTTTTCCCTGAATTCCCTGACATCCCTGACCTGTAGCAACCCTGAATTATTTATTGAATGTTTATTCCATAAATAAATAATCATCTTTTTAGCAGAAATGTTTGTAAAAATACAATAGTTAAGAAAATTTGTTAACTGTATAATTTTAAATCCGTAATAAAAGTTACGAAAAACTAAAATTATATATTATAAGAAATTTTTTTTTCTTACATACATCGGCAGTGAAAAAGGATAATTTTAGTACCATTAAAAAATAAAAACTATTAACCAAAGCTGAGGATTTTTGTGTGAAATAATAAATTTATTATTGAAATGGATGTGATTACATTATTTAGATTTCTTATCAATAACATCTAATGCAATAAAGAGAATACTTCTTTTTTGTTTTAAAAAGTAGATACTGTGCGCTCGCAAAATCCGTAAACTACTCTTAATTTCGAATATTTACAACAAGTAACAGATATGTTGTCTTAAAGGAACTCTACTAAATTCTACTTGTACTTTTTAAGTCTTAAAAAATCAAAAACTCTTTAAATAATAATAGATTTAAAAAATGAAAACAAAGAAATAAAATATCCTAGCGATCTGTAACTAGGTAAGATATAATCTTCTATAATTATTATATATTTAAAGTCTATCAAAGTCTATCGAAAAAATTAGTTACAATCTCAAATATACTAGTAAGTCAAATCTAAAGTCTTTTTTAATATTTTTTTTTTGCAAAAAAAAATTTTGTTTGAATTTTTTTTTTAACGCTTATTACATAATACGGCAGATTTGTTTTCAATACTTATTATTATAACTAATAATAATAAGAATAATATGTATATTAGAATCATTAGTGCCGATTTATCTACTTGTATAGTTTTTATCACTAATTTTTTATAAACATCTGCTTAATGTTTCTTCATTTACTATTTATAAGATTGTGTTATAAATCTACAATAATTGTCGGAAAAATTAGGAAAATTTAAAGTTAAGAGAAAAACGTAATCTACAGAGATTCGTTGAAAGTGCTTTTAAGTTTAATTATCTATCAACTATTGTTTTGAAATTGAACGTTTACCCGTTACTTTAAAAGCATTATTAGATTACGTAATATTTTAGAATAACATTAGAAGCAGTTTTATAACTTAAACTGTATTTATATATAATATAATATATTCTAGAAATAATGTCTCTCTATTAAAAATTAGTCTAATTTTGTGATTTAAAACTTTCAGTAAATCACTCAAGATTTCGAATTATATTGTCGAAAGTTTAATATCACTCGTTCAGTTTTACTTGGATGCACAAAACAGTATTAATCTGAAAAAAGAAATTTTTTTGTTTGTTTAATGGAAAAGAATAAAAATGATTAAAGTAAATTAATTATTTTAGATAATTACCGGAAACTTATTGTTTTTGCAGCAAGTAGTCTGTTGCATTCGGCGGTATCTGGTAATGGTAGAGGTGAATAAGGACTCTCATTATCAGAATCCGAAAAGTCGTGTTTATGAATTCTCGGATTGACTTTCATATCGCCGAAGGGCCCTTTTAAAATTAAATAGTGAATTGGCATTGGACAGGTTGTTTTCGATTTTAAGATGAGCTGAAAATAGAATTCAATTTTGGTGTATTGTAAATTATACGAGTTATTATTTTTAATCTATTTAACAAAAAGCAATTTAATTAATTAGTAAATATTTATTTAACATAAACTCTCAGAGAAATTTTTATAATAATTAGTAGCAAAATATAAATTTTCAATTTAATGATCAACAAATAATTTTTTCTACAATAAACATTTATCAACAAATCAATCAACTAATTAGAAGAAGTTAAATTTAAATAGAAATTTGAAAAGTAAATTTACTTTAAGAAACTGAAAGAATACTAAAAAATTGATGTGACTTTTTCCGGACTTCTCCCTAATATTTATAATCGTTGCTTTTTATTTTTTATTGGAAAATCTTTTAAAAATTCAAACTTTTTTTGCTCTAAACAACCTTAATTGCCTACTTTTCCCTGTTAAAAAATGTAATTTATAAATGTCTTAACAAGCAAATAAACAAAATATAATTTACACAATTTTTTTTCGGATTCAAAAAATCATTACCTGATATGTCATGTCACGCTCTGAACTTTGAGTTGGATCACGGTGATTATTATTGATTCTCGCCTTTACAACCCATTGATGATTAAAAGCTGTGAATCGTGAAGTCTCATAGAAAATTTTGTGAACAAACTCATCGGTACGATATGGTTTCATTTGCAAGTCTACAAAAAAATAGAGAAGTCAAATTATTAATACAAAAATTGTTTTTGTGTCTTGCATAAATCAAATTCAGATTAACTAATTTTATTTACTTTATTACTAATTTAATTTGTCTATTTAATTCGAATATTACATTACTAAAAAAGTAAAAAATTTGTCATTTTTAAATATCAACTTCAATTTTTGAATAATTTTCGATTCAAAATTTAAAAAAATTAAATTATTGAATTGTATTACTTTGAAAACAATTTTAATCAAATTCTTCGAAACAATTTAATTATTTTTATATAATTAGTAAAATTTTTCGCTGGAACTAAATTATGCTTTTATAAACAATAAAAATTCTTTTGAGGAGTTCAATTATTTTCAATATGATTTTAATAAAATTTCTCAAAAGGTTTCAATTATTTTTAAAAATTGTAATAAATTTCTGGATAAAATTCAATTGTTATCCAAAAAATTTCATATAATTCAATTAAATTTTTAACATAAACGATTGTTTTAAAAAGTTGGAAGAAATTCTTGGTAAAATTCAATTATTTTCAATGAAAATTATTTTAAAAATCTTATAAAAATCCTATAAAATAATTTAATTATTTACGAAAACTGTAATAAAACGGTTCAAAAGAATTTATTTTTCTATAGTTAACAAAATCGATTATACTAAAAAAAATTAAAGAAATTCTTCGAAAGAATTCAATTAACATCAATATATATGTATAAATGAAATTCTTTGAATTAATTATTTTAAAAAATTGCAAGTGTTCCTTTACAATATTTAAAAAAAATTTAAATACATTACCATTAAATGTAATTTTTTCGTAAGACAAAAGTTCAAAGACATTGTCATATAATCGGCGAGCCTCCAATGTTTTTGTATCAATGTCAGTCAAAGCTTCCATGACATCGGCACCAGTACGATGAGGATGTACACAATGTGCTTCGTGTTCTGGTGATTCATGATTAGGACCTTTCCAGGGACAACCAATCCTACTGTATTTGCAACTTGTTATTCTGCAAAAAAAAAAATAAATAAAAGTCATTGATATTTCTGTACATTACTATAATTAATTAATAAAAATGTTTTTAACACGCATTTTTTATATGTGATACGTGATTTCCATGAATTAATTATTAATTAATACTATAATAAAGGGAGAAAATATTTACATAGTGGAAATTGCCAAAAATTGTTTCTCTTCATTAATAGAAAATCTCTTCGTCTCAGTTATTTTCATGCATGAAAAATAAAATTTTTCTCTTCAAGAAAAAATTGAAACAAAAAAAGGATATTTTTCAAAAATAAAAAGTAAAATTTGAAGTTTTTTTAAAATAAAATTATTCGAATTTCCTATTTTATCTTTTAGCAGAGACTAAAATTTGTATTAATGTCTACTATTTTCATTCAACAAAATTCCCGGTTATTTCTCGGTTATGGCCTAATTTTTTCCCGGTTTTCTTTTCTCATAAAATTTAAATTTAAATTTGATTTCGAACATAAATAAATAATAATTTTGATTGAAAATTTGGAAAATAATTTTTTCAATTTTTGAAAAATACACTTGTCTTTTTATAATTATAATTGGAAATTTTCTTTTTCAAGTTTATTACAATTCCATTGATAATAATTGAATTTCTGCAAAGAATTTTACTATTTACAAAAATAATTGAAATCCTTCCAAAGAATGATATTATTTTTGAAAAAAATTTAATTCCTGTGAAGAATTTTATTACAATTTAAAAAAAAGCAGTGATAATTAATTATTTACTTAATAAGTAATAAACATTAAATTTGCTTAAGAAATGATAAATATCATTTCTTTGAACATTCAGAAATTTGAATTTATAAAAATTTAAGAGAAGTTCAATAATTATAACTATTGAGTAATAATAGAATAATATAATTTTTAGAAGCAGAAAATTGATTTAAAGCTTTAAGAGGGACTTTATATTTTAAAAATAAAATTATAATTACGGTCACTAACTTCCCTTTATTATTTTCGAAATATTAAAATTCTTTCAAAGAATCAAATTATTTAAAAAAAAACATAAAGAAATTTCAGTTATTTCAAAATTTTTCAATTATTTGTTTAGAAAAATTAAATTATCTTGAAACAATGAAATTCAAAAATTTCAACAATTTTATTTTTCAAACTTTAGAAAAAAAATTTGCAAGAATTCAATTTTAATAAAAAATTTGAAGAGCATATCGTTTTTTTTAAATTAACTAATAAAAGTTTTAATTATTAATCTTCGCACTAAGAAACATGAATTCATTAAAATGTAACTAAAAAATCCAATTATTAATTAATTATTAAATTAAAATACTTTGAAAATGTTATTTGTTAAAAAGTTTCTAATGAAATTCATTAACAAATTCAACTACATATTTTCAGTCGAATTTCACAATATTTCTAACTCCATAATTTTTTAAAATTTATTTACATATTCTGTTTGAATTAGTGCCTGACTTTTACTATCAAATAAATTCTTTTTAACTAATTCAAAGTTAGAGAAGAGTATAAATATGAGCCTCCCAATTTAATAACTCGCCCGACGCTGGGATAAATGAACGACGTCGGGCGAGTTATTGAATTGGGAGGCTCAAATATCTATAAAAATTGAAATGGAAAGTAATTTTTTAAAAAATAAATTAAAATAATAAAACTTTTTTTAATTTTGGTGAAAAAATTCCCGGTTTTGTATAAACATCCCGGTTAATTCCCGGTTATTTCCAGGTTAGTAGACATCCTGATTACATTCTCATAAATATTTGGAGATTATAAAGAGCTTTGGGAAAAAATTTTTTTATTTTTAATTTTGCAAAAACGCGTTTTTGCTCATAACTTTAAAAAAATGTTAGGGCACCTGTAAATGTTTTTCCTTCGTCATTTTTTAAAAAACAAATTCTTAAAAGCAATTTGTAGCTGAAAAGAAGTTCGAAAATTAAATTCAGTCTTTTTTTGGCTCAAAATTCCATTTTTTAGAAATTAGAAACATTTTTTAGAAATTGTCTTTAATTTAAAGCTAAACTTCGGCTCAATTTTTTTCGATTAAATGTTTGTGTCATAGAAATAAAAAAGTTATTTCAATAACTTGAAATTTTTCTTCCATTTAAAATTTTTATGAAATAATTTCCTGGAGAAAATAAAATTTGAAAAAATTCATTTCGGTAAATAGAAATTGTTTTTCAATTCTTGAAGTTTGTCTTAATTTTACCAAAATAAATTAGCACAAAATAGCTCCTTTAAATTAATATTGTTCGACGATTTTTAAATTTCCAACAACTAATTTCTTCAGAAATATATAGAATTAAAAAAAATTGTTTCTAATTCAGTAATTTATTAACCGAACTAATTTCTAGCTAAATTAAAGTTCAAATTAAATTCAACCATTTTTTTGTTCAACATTTCTAACAATTTTTGAACATATTCTTGAATTTGAAAATTAAACTACGGCACAATTGTTTCTATTTAGTGATTGTATTTTCGTCAAAAAAGACAAAATTTGTGTTGAAAATATTAATATATTATATATATTATATATATATTATAGAATAATAATATTATTATTATTATATTATTATTATTATTATTATTATTATTATTATTATTATATTCTATATTATATTATATATATTATTATATATATTATTAATATTATCTCATTAAATTGAGATTAATCTTCAACTGAAGTTCATTTGAATATTTTCGAATTCGTCTCAATTATTCATAGAATTTAGAGAATAATTTCCATACAAAGGAATTGTTTTATTTTCCTAATCTTTAATTTTTATTAAATTTTAGTATTTAAATAATAATTTAATTTTAATTTTGAATAAAAGTATACCTTTCTTCACACAATGAATCTTCATGTCGTTCCAAAGAATTTCGTGAGAATTCTTTAGCGCAATATTGACATTCAGCTGGCAATTCAGAAACAGCTTTTTCAACAGCTAAATTTCTCGATGCCGATGTCTTGCTGATCTCGATTCGGCAATTTGGACATGTTGCCAATTCGTCACGAAGTCTGGCATCGGCCAGAACATGAGTGAAGCATCCAGCGCACATCAAGTGGCCATTCGTGCACTGTGAACACCAATTTATTAAATATTTCGTATATCATCCTTTAATTTTGCTCAAGAAAAAAAATAGCATTGCAAATAGAAAAAGAACATCATTTTTATATATTTTTCAAAAATATTTAAATTGAAAACAAATACATGCAAACACATTGTTCGCGAGTATTTTTCAATTATTATTCACATTTTTATTTTTTTTTTCCTTTAAAAAATATACCCCTTCACAAATATGTATAATTCTACATGAAATATTATAACTAAACTATATTATACTCGTTACCATTAATTTGATGTATTAAAACCTGAAACACAAAATCGTATGGGCGTAATTAATATATTTTGCGAGAAGTAATGCGTCTATCAGATTTAATTACACAAAATTATAATATATTTTTTGTTTCGTTTTTATTTTTAAATACAATTTTAATTATTGAAAATCAAAAAACAAACTAAAAAAGTGGAAATGGAGAATAAGGAGATAACTACAAACTAAGGATAATATCGGGATATTTATTACTAGGGGTAAATTCAAAAATAACTGACTAATGACCTTTAATTTCGTTTATTATTTTCAAAATACTTCAAGCTGTATACATATAATACAAAAATGGCTTAGAGATTTTTGATTTCTCTCTCACTCTCACTCTCTCGCTGATTAAACATAAATCTTGACATTAATTTTTTTTTTGCTCTCGTAGATTCTGAAACTATACATTAGTTTCTTTCTTTTTTGGATTCCTCGACACGTAAATTCGAGTAGTAATTATAGCTAATTGATTCGTATTCTACTAAATAACTAAAAAAAAAACATTTTTTGAAAATTCGCACTTGATAAGCTCGCAACTAATTTTATTTCAAAATATTATAAAAATAAATTTATTTAAAAAAAATCTTTTTTAAATTTATTTAAACAAATTTTTTTATATTTATATTCTCAAAAATTTATAAATTCTACAAAATTGCTTTTTCTTTTTCAATCCATAAAAAATGTACAAATCATAAAAAACCTATTCTGACATTAAAAAAAAAAATTTTTCTCCTACAAATTTATTATTTAAAAAACATTGAAATTCTTCAAGAATTATTTCCTCTTTAAAAATAATCATAAAATTGAACGCGTAAAAATATTGTATAAAAAGCAAAAAATTGCTTTTAAATTTGAGAAATTTTTTGTTAAAAAAAATTCCATGCAGTACCTACCTTTGATACTTAAATATCATTATTATTTTAAAAAATTCATCATCTCTTACCTTCTTCATTACAATAAGTTTACTTTATATTTTTATTATCTTCGTGAAAAATTATAGCTCATAAAAATCTTGTCACAATTTTTTACTGATATTTTTTATGCACAAGAACTTTTGAAAATTGAAAATTAGAAATTATTAACTATTAAAAAGTATTGAAAATATAATTAAAAAAATGAAATTTTAATTAAATTCGAAAAAAAGTTAATTAGCAGGTAGATATTCATTAAATAAATATATTAATTCATTTTTAACAACATTTTTTTATTGAATGTAAATTTTGAAATTTACATTACAAGGAAAACAGCAGTGGGAAATAGGAAAAGGAACATTTTGAAAATATAACCGAGTGAGAGAGAAAAAAATTAATTATCTGCAGCAATTAATAAATTTGGGAAATAAAATACAACTAATTATTATTATTATTAAAAAAGATTACTAAAAAAAAATTTTAAATATGTTTTTTTGGAAAAAGAATTTTTTTCAAAAAACTTAAACGCAAAAACTTCTCTGAATTGCAAAGATTTGTTCTGGAAAATTGAAAATATTGTGTAACAGGTTAAAAATTACACGATTCCTGATTTCTTTAAAATATTAAAAATCGTCTTTGCTTTCTAATAAAAAAAAGGTGAAAATAAAAAAAAATTTCCATAATTTCTAAATAGTTAAATTGAAAATGAAAAATTATTAAAATTCCATATTATGGAGAAAATTCTAGAAAATTAAAGCTCTGGAAATCATATTACGCAATATGTTTCCCAACAAAGGAACAAAGTAGATTCTCTCTCAGCACGTAACTTCCCATGTCAACAAAGATCAGCTGTTTTTTGATGTTCACCAAGAGACTTGATTTTAAAACCGCAAATATTCGAAAAACGAACGATAAACATGATTTTTTCTTGTCAATGATAATGAAGGAACATTGAAATATTAACAGTGAATGAAAATTATTTCAAATAGAAATAATTATGACATTGAAAAAAGAATGGCGGCGTAAGCATTATTATCGTTTTAGAAACGGCAATCCAAATTTTGTTTTAATAAAAAAACAAAAAAATTTACATGAAAAACGAATTGCCTTCTCGATTTCTCTTAATTGAAAAAAAATTTGTTTTTCCATAATTAGTGAATGATATTTAATAGAAATAGTTTTGCATACCTGATAAACAGCTGCCCTGGGTAAATCGAGGCAGACAGCACAGCACAAGATGCCACCCAATCTATGTTCCAATTTTTGTTCCGTTTTTCCTTCGGCACGAAGGACTTTACGCCTTTTTGCATCGGGCTCAAGAAAATCTTCGCTTTTTTCAACATCCTCGCGAATTTGTGGCGCTGGAACAACTTGCTCTGAAATTCCACTCGATGAAGCAACCTCATTGCTCGGATCTGCCATTTTGAGTGTTTTGATTTTTCCTGGACGAGGAGACGTGCGAGAACTGCGCAGATGTCAAGTACGCAGTTAATAATTTTCTTTTTCCTTTTCTATAGAGAGAAACACATTGCACGGTGATAGGGAGAGAATGTTTTTATCATTTCGTTTATTTACGTTTCTGTTTATATTTTCATTTGGCACACGTGTCAAAAAGTGAAAAAAAGAATACAAAACCAAAAAAAAAAAAAAACAATTGAACGAATTTTCACATTTATTTATTTTTTTTTTTGGTTTTATTATTCTTTACAGAAATGTAATTTTTTTTTATAAATATGCAATAGGGAGTATGTAACGATTAACGGAGTGCATTGCCCAGATGACCTCGCTAGGAATGTCAAATGAGTTATAGCAGCGTCCATGAAGTAACTCCTTTGTAATTATATCACCAAGTGTCAAATTACATAAAAAAAATTAAAGATTCGTTCAATTTTTTCTCAAGAGAATTCAAGGGAATTGTTTTTATTTAACATTTTTTTAAAACAAGACGGAAACAAATTACAATCACTGTAAGGCACTGTAAGGTTTCAGAGGGTTTAGGGATAGTTTATTACAACTGCGTAGGTGGCTACTGCGTCACAAACGTCAAAAATCATTTGTTAAATAATCTGACATAATATTTGAGGAAAAACAAACAGAAATTAAAAAAATGATTCAATTTATTATTATTTACACTTGCCTTTAATTTCCCTTCTGTGTAGACGGTTTAGATTAACTTGTTGAGAGTTGATGATTATGAAATGTCAGGTAGATTTACAGCAACGAGCCAAACAGCTGATACAAACGATGCACATCCACACACTGAACGAACTCTTCCCTCATTCTTCTTTTTGTTGTAAATGTTATTGCCCTTCGGATAGGAGGGATAGGAGCATACTATTATGCGGCTATTATTTCCAGTCACGATCGGTATTTTACCGAGAAATTTACCTGGTCAGCACTGGATTAACAATAGAAAACCTGAACCTGAAAAAATCGATCTACGTCATAATAAAACAGTGATTTCTCATTGGGCAAAAATTATTGATTTCAAATTTAGCGCGCTTTATTTCATCCAATAGCGTGCAAATTTACCATTGAGCGCGCAAATTTGTTTAAATGTTTGAATTCTTTCAATTGTTTTTAATATAAAACGTAAAGCAATAATTTAAGAAATTTTTAATTTAAACAAATGGAATGAAGTAAATGGAATGAAAAATTGTTTTTAATAAAAGGTGAATACTCGATAATTACATATTTCCCCCCAAAAAAAAACAATAACAAGGTTGCTTCAAAAATTTAATTTCGCGTTTTCTTACTTTTTTCCTAATCTCCAAACAAAATCTTGTTTTTTTCCCTGATCCTAAAGAGTGTTTTAATAGTATATTTCGTAACGAGTGCAAAAATGCCCTTTTTAGCACTGCGTTATGAAAAAAAATATTAGATACTCAAAAAAATGTTCTATTACATTTATTTACCAATTTCTTTAATTGTAAAATTATTCTAAAACGCATTAGCTTTATTTCGAAAAAAAATATTAAACCATTATTATATTTATCGACAGGAATTTGAATTTTCGAAAATTCCAAATTCTAACCTTTCGAAATTTAATAACTTAATATTTATAAGAATATTATTATAACTTTTTACAAATTATTTTCATCACTTATATCGTCAATTATTATTTTCTACAATTTTAACTAAAATTTATTTTTAACTTCATTCGTACTACAAAATTCTACAAAAAATTGAATTATTTAAATATACAAAAATATATAATTCATTTAATTAATTAAATATTTTTGAAAATTAAAATCTTATCAAGAATTTTATCAACAAATTTTTAAATAATTGAATTCTTTTGACGAATTTTAAGAATATTTTAAAGAATAATAACATTTTTAGGGGAATTTGATTGAAATTGTATTAAATATATCTGAAAATCTACAATGAGTTTTAATATTTATATGAAAATAATTGTATTTTATTTGTTACGAAAATAATAATAATAATAAAACTAAAAAATAATAAATAAATTTTTGAAAATATTTCTTTTTTACTCAAAAAAATGTTCTATTACATTAATTTACTACTTTCTTTAATTGTAAAATTATTCTAAAAATCATACGAGAATTTAAAAAAAATTTTAAACGTAATTGAATTTCTACAAAGAATTTTACTACTTTTTAAAAATAATTGAACTTTTGCAGTCGTTTGTAACTTCTCCAAACAGCATTTTTTTTAGTTTTTATCAGTTTTCAGAATCATTTTAAATTTTAACTAAAATTCTCCTATAAATCCATTATTTTTAATAGTTTTCAATTATTAAAATGAAAAAAAATTAATTTCTTTATAATTTCTAATGAAATTCATTAAAAATTGAAATTTTATAAAATTAAAAATAGAAACCTTTAAAGTACTATTTATAAAAATAGTAAACGTAACTCACTTAAAATTTAATTAATTTTGAAATAATTAAGTAATATTATTTAATATTTAGATACATTTTTTGAAGTAATAATTTAATGATAGTTGTTCAAAAATTAAGATATTTAAAAAAATTTATTGTCAGAAATAGAAAAAGATTGAAAGATTTGTATTAGAATTCGTGGTAATTTATAGTTTTTAAGGCAAAAAAAGCCACCAAAATTCTGATTTTTCGTATATGAATCCTAGAAATTTAATTCTCTTAAACTACATTTAATAAAAATCCCAAACTTTCCCTTAATTTCCTTGACCAATTCAACTTTCCCTGACTTTTCTCTGAATTCCCTAAGGTGGCATCCTTGTAATAATTAATTTACTTCAGAAAATTCAAAACAAAAATAAAAAAATTGTAAAATGAAAGTTAGCAAAAAATTACTTATAAATAATAATTAATAATTAATATAATAATTTACTTCGGAAAATTCAAAACAATAATAGAAGAAAAACCGTAAAATAAAAATTAACAACAAATTTTCTTTAACAATTTTCTAAAAATTGAAAAACAGACGATAAGCTATGTGAAAAAATATTTCTATACAATAATTATTAATTATTTTTATTTTTATAAATATTAAGTATTAAGCACTTGCACTATAATTAGAATAATGAAGACTAATTTTTCTATTTACTTAGCATAGCTCTTAGTACTGACAAAAACGACATATTCATTTTAACAATCTGTAAAAACAATAAAAAATTTAATATATTTGATAAATAAATTAAAAAAATTATCGATAGTAAAATCTTTTGTAAAGAATAATTTTTTGCCGAAATATAATAGACTCGATAAGTGCGTTAATTACCAAAAGAAAATGTTAATTAGTATTATTTATGAATTAGAACTCACTGACGTAAAATTTTGTAGTGTCATATCATAAAATCCTCCTGCTGAAATCATCAGAGGATGCTGTGTTCTTAATATTAGAAGAAAAACACTCTTCGACGATTTCACTGGTAAATTAGTCCAAAATGATTGATAGGCGGCCATTCCAACTTCAATCGCCTGTGAATAATTATTTTCTAGTTTCAATTATCAATTTTTCATTAGGAAAGAAGAAGAGAATTGCAATGATTTCAATTTACAATGCACACCTGATCCATTAATTCTTGTCCCGGCCAACAGAACAAAAGAATTTGAAGAAAATTCGCCACTATCAAGCCAAAATACGAAAGCACATAAAACCAATTCACCGGAGTTTCGTTCAAAGTCTGAAACAGCAAAAAATATAGAACCAAATTAAATTCTTAAGCAAAAATTAAATTTCTAACTCTTGGCAAAATATGCAATAAAATTGCGAAAAAATCATAAAATGATAAAAGAGAAAAGGGAGGAGAAAATAATACAACTTTTAAAAAAACTTACAACAATCATTTGAAATCCACTAAGGCAATTAGCAACGAAACTTGTTCCTAATTGATAAAAACAAAGTGTACTGAAGAGTTGATTCAATTTCTGAACGTTCCTTTAGCATAAAAAAGAAAGTAAATTTTGCAAATGAATTCTCAAATGAAAGGACAATTTTTTCTTTGTAAAAACTATTTTTGAAGTAAATAATTTTTTTAAAAAATAAATTTACTTCTCCATTGTAAAAAATTGTTATAATTTTGCTTATATTCTTTCGAAAAAATTCTCTTCTTGAACTAACAGAACTATAAGTAAATAATAAACAAAACTCTAATTCGACGAAGTTTTTCTATTCTTTTTTAGTTTAATTTTTGATAAAGAAAAAATTGTCACTTGTGTGGGAAAAAATGGTTTCAACTATATATAATACATTGTATTATTATAATAATTCAACTTTTGACATATTTGTTGACATTCAGATTGTCATTGCTGACAGAATAATAAATTCTACATTTGATAATATAATCTTTAACTTGGAATATTTGTACATAATGAAAGAAATTAATTCAAGATAAACTTTGTAATTCTGAATTTGTCTTATTATTATTATGATAAATATATAGTAAAAGCAGAAAAGCAATTTAAATTATTCAGTGTTACTTTGAAGAATGCGAAAGTAACACGAAAAGTGATAATACCAAAATTTTTCAAAAATGAATGATAGTGTTAAAACTCCTCTATTATTAAAGTGCGTGAAAAGAATTTTTTTTAATCAATAATAAGGCAATTAGATAAATATTAATAAAAGTGCAATTTTTACTTATTTAGTAGATTTCAGTGAATTTTTTCTCTCAAAATAGAGAGAATTACTTTTGTTTATTTTTTTTTCAAATAAACAGAAAATAAAAATTACAAATATTGACCAATTTTATATTTTTTTAGATTTGAATGATTGTTTAGCAAAATTTAAATTCTTTGCGAATTTCGTGATTTTTTTATGAACTATTTTTAAAATTCGTTTTTAAAATTCTTTTTAAAATTCTTTTTAAAATTATTAAAAAAAAGAAAAACATTTTGCAATATAAACATTTTTTCTTTTTTCCAGTGACGAAAACAAAATAAATTGGAATTATCGGACTAGTTATCCTACTTATCAAATTAAATCGAAAGATTTAAAAAGTTTTAATGAAAATGATAATAATAACAATAATAATAATGACTATTCCATTATTGTTGGGCGATATTCTTCAAATTCTAAGGGTGTCAGGGCACAGGTAAATTTGTGTTCTGGAAAGAGAAAGTGAAAAAGTAAATTAATTCTTTGTGTTTTTGAAAATAATTTCCATTTTTCAGTGTTTAGTAACAGGGGCTGTATTTATTTTAATGGCAAGTTGTGGAATGCCAATCGGGTTCAGTGCAATTCTTTTACCCCAATTATTAGATAATAATGGAACTCTTCATATTGACACTGAAACAGGATCTTGGATAGGTAAGTAATAATTTGTTTTATTTTTGAATTCTTATTGGTTAATTTTCGTATTTTTTATATTTTATTCTCTTCTTTTCTTTATTGTTTTCTATTTTTAAAGTGTTCGTATTTTCTCTTATTTTCTTTGAAGAAGAATTTTTATAATGTAAGTTTAAATCGTTTAAACTATGACCATGAAAGATGCAGGTTCAAGGTGAGAAAGGAGTATTTTGACCCTCACGAGATAAAATTATTACGAGAATAGTTTAGAGTCGCGTTATAACACTGACCTACATTTGATATGATTGCATAATTTATCAATCTCAAAGTCAAACGTTATTTAAAAATTATTTTAAATTATTATTGTGAAAAATAAAAATTTTTCTGACAATTTTTTCTATTAAAACTACTGTAATTCACATAAATATAAGTAATAACTGATAATTATGAAACTTTAATTAATATTTATTAATTGCCTGTTTATTGTATGCAGTTTCTTTATCTCAAAAAATTATTTCTTTTTTGGAAAATTGTATTCAAAATAATTGAATTTCTACGAAGAATATTATTAAAATTTTTGAAAATAATAAATATTAGTAATTAATTGTTTCTTAAGAGGATGTTTTAAAATTTCTAGTCGGAAATTATTTAAAATTTGACGTTTATTTGAAAATAAAAATTTTTTCCCTAGATTTTAATATTTTGAAATAAATTCATGAGCATAATAAGTACTAATTTTTATTCGTAATAACTATCTTATCTTACTTCTACTAATTATTTAATTTAATTGAAAAATTTAACCAACTTTATTTAAACTTAACTTTAAGAATTTAATACTTTTATTAATTTCACGTATTCGAAAGAAGGTGATGAATAAACAATTTTTATTTTATGCCAAGGACTTGTTATAAAATCTATTATTCAATTTTTTTCCTGTCTTCATTAACTAAATATTAGAAAAGATGATATTTTAGAAAATGAAATTTATTGTTTCGAATGACTTTAATTCAAATCTGAAAAAATTACAATTTTCATAGATCACTTATTTCCTTGAAAATATTTTCTTTGATTTAAAAAAAATCATATCTTCAGCAAATTTTTCCAAAAACAATTACAATAATATTAGTTCTTAAAAATGATGATTTTCATTGAATTCGAAAGTTTTCTTTTGTGAAATTATTCCATTCTAAATTGATTCACCGATAAGATGTGGAAAATTTCTGTTCGAGCTTTCTCATTGAGGGAAAGCAATGAACTTATAAAGTAGAAATGATAATATTATTATAATGCATCTCAAGATTTTACAATCACAAAAACATTTTATATAAGAATAAGAAATGAAATCCATCAAAAATATGGAAATTTACAATATTTTCCTCAAATATATGAATGAAATAATGTAGAGAGAAATACAGAGAAATTAGATAAAAAGAGGTGAAGTAAAAATTGTTACCTGCACTGGAAGTGAATTGTAAATTTGAATAATTACAGCATCAGTGCACAGTTTGGCAACGCCAATTGGAGCCTTAGTTTCTGGACCGATAATGGAATTTATTGGAAGAAGAGGATCACTTCAATTTGCAGTGATTCCTCTTTGTTCTGGCTGGATAACAATGGCTTTCGCTAAATACGTTCATCACATCTTCATTGGGAGAATTCTATCTGGATTCGCTGTGGGATTAACTGCAGTTCCGTCTCAGGTATCTAAAAAAATTATCATTAATAAGTACCATTCAATATTTATTATTAATAAAATATTAATATATTGTTTAATAAATATTCTAAATCAGGGTTGCGACAAATATTTAATTTTATTTTTCCCTGACTTTTCCCTGATTTCCAGACAAAATTTTCACTTTTTCCCTGACCCAAAAGAATGTTCTGATTCACTCTAAAAATTATTAGATATTCAAGAAAAAATGTTCATTACATTTATATACAAATTTCATTAATTGTAAAATGATTCAAAAACATCAATAACTTCTTTTTTAAATAAATATTTAATCATTATTATTTTTCTGTAGGAATTAAAATTATTTACAGAAATCCTAGAAAAAATCCTTCGCAAGAATTCAATTATTTTTACAAGAAGTAAAATTTCTCAAAAAAACTAAATTATTTTTAAAAAATGTAATAAAGTTCGTGGCAATAATTCAATTACTTTCATAAATAATAAATCCATTATTCCTTAATTCATTTTTAAATCAATTTTTATTAGAAAATTCTAGAAAAATTCAATTATCTAAATTAAAAAATAAATAATTTATTGAATAATAGAATGTTCTTTGTTAAAATTTAATTCTCCTAAAGAATTTTATCAATAAATTTTTAAATATGATTTTAATTTGACAAATTATAATAAAATTTTTAAGAATAATTACATTTTTCGAGGAATTTGATTAAAATATATATTTTATAAAAAATTATTAAAATTCTGCGATGAGTTTTATTACTTATGAAAATAATTTAAATTTTCTTAAAATTTCATTAAAATAATTGCATTTTGGAGAAGAATTTTATTATTTATAAAGTTATTTGGAATTTAAAAAAAAATATTTTTTTAATTCTCGAACACAATTAGATTTTTGCAAAGAATTTTATTACACTTTAAAAATAATTTAATTCTTTCAACGACTTTTATTCAAATTTATAAGAATAACTGTATTTATGTGAAGAAGTTTATTAATAAATAATTGAATTCTTACAAAGAATTTTATTCCACTTTATAAAAATAATTGAATTTCAGTGAAGAATTTTTAAATAATTTATATTTTTCTAAAATGTAATGAAATTTTGTATTTTAAATAATTGAATTCCTGTGAAAATTTTATTACTTATGAAAATAATGGAATTATTTTAAATTAATTCATTAAAATTGAATTCCTACAAAATTTTGCCAAGAATTTTATTAAAATTTTTAAATATAATTGAATTTAGATGAAGAATTTTTTCATTTATAAATATAATTGAAATTTTGAAAATATTTTCTTTTTTAATTTTTGAGAATAATTGAATTTTTGCGAAGAATTTTATTAATTTTGAAAATAATTTAATTCTTCCAATGAATTTTATTCAAATTTATAAAAGTAATTGAATTTCGGTGAAGAATTTTATTATTTATAATAATATTTTTGTATAATTGATATTTTTAGAAAAATTTTATTTAATTTTGTATTTTTTAAATTATTGAATTCCTGTGAAAAATTTTATTACTGCTTATGAAAATAATTGAATTTATTTGAAGAAATTTATAAAAAATTGAATAATTGATTTCTTGTGGAATTTTGTCAAGAAATTTATTAAAACTTTTAAAAATAATTGAATTTTAATGAAGTATTTTATTATTTATAAAAATAATTGTAATTTTGACGAGAATTGTTTTTAAATTTTTGAACATAATTGAATTTCTGCGAAAAATTTTTGTAACTTTTGAAAATAATTGAATTTTTGTAATCATTTGTCACTTTTCCAAAATCTAATTTTTTTAGTATTTTTAACTAAAATTCTTTTATCAATCTAGTATTTATGACAATTGTAAAAATAATTCATAAAATAATTTATAAGTCATAATTTATGATAGTTTGGATTATTAATTTTATTTAATTATTATTTATTATTATTTATTTATTATTTAATATTAATTATTAATTTTATGATAGTTTTTGAAAATTTAAGTTATTTAAACAGAAATTATTGGTAAAAATTGAAAAAATTGAAGGTTTTGTATTAAAACTTGTGGTAATTTCATAGTTTACGAGGCAAAAAGAAAAAAAATTTTAATTTTCTCATGAATTTTAAAAATTCAATTTTTTCCAGTACTTTTAGTAAAAATTGCTGACTTTTCCCTGACGAATTTTATTTTCCCTGACTTTTCCCTGACCTGTGGCAACCCTGTAAATATTATTTCGCAAAATTTTTGTTTCTTTCATCGTTTTTCTTTAAGGTAATTTTAACAGAAATGGCAGATCCAAAACTTCGAGGAATGTTAGTGGGTGGCACAATAGCAGCATATTCAGCGGGAATTCTTTTTATTTATGCATTAGGTGCAATTTTAAGATGGGACTTTGTAGCCATTTACGGAACACTTCCATCAATTATAGGATTTTTCACACTTTGTATGATTCATGAAAGTCCTGCCTGGCTAATTAAACAAAATCGAATGGAAGCTGCCAAGAAGGCACTTCTTTGGCTCAGAGGAGGCGACAAATCTCAGGTAGAGTAAAACAAATATTTTATAATATTTACAAGAAAAACAAATGTTTTACTCTTTTTGGATTTAAATAAAATTATTGTAAACGAAACAAAAGAAATTTTTAAAGCTATCGAATTTAAATCATAAAGATTATTCAATATATTTGTTTAACAAAGAAGTTTAAGATCTTTATTATTTAAAAATAAAATAATATAATTTTTTAATTTCCTTAATTTGAAAATTGTTCATATTTGCTACTTGATTTAAATTAAAAAATAGTGGGTAGTATCCATGATGAGAAATGTATTAGAATATAAATATTTTGCAGGTAATAATTGAAGCTTCTATTCTAGAGGCAAGAGCAAATGCCAATTTTGTCGGCAAATCAATTAATCCTACTTTGAGAGAAAAAGTTTTATCAGTATTTTCAAGAATGTTCAATCCAGGCGTCATTAAACCAATGATAATCATTAATGTCTTTAATGTTCTCCAACTCCTCAGTGGAACATATGTAATTATCTTTTATGGAGTTGATCTCATGAAACACATAGGTAAGTTATATAATTTTGTTCATACTTTATTTTCAACTATAGTAATTATGCTGTGTGCAAAATGCATTATTTAATTTTATTTTTATTATTACTGTGAAAATTAAAAAAATTATTTTTTTCTTAAACTTCAATCTCAATTTCTGAATGCTTTGAAATTGAAAATTTTAAAAATTCACATTTTAACTAATTTATTATTACTATATATTATTTTAAAAATTTTATCAAAATTCTTCAAAAGAATTTAATGTTTTTAAAAAATTTAATAAAATTCTTCCAAACAATTGAATTAACATCAGAATTTTTTAAAAATTCATTACAAAAAGTCAAATATTTTTAATGCAAATTCAATTACAAATAATCACATTTGAAGACTTTTACGAAATAACTATTTATGACACATTTAAAAATGCTTACAATTTTCAACTTTAAATTGCTATAAATGCAACCACAATATACTTAATTTAGTACTTTCAATAGAATTTAAATTTTCCTTCAAAAAATTCAATTATTGATAACATAATTTTAATTGAAGTTTTTGCAAGAATTCAATTATTTTCATAAGTAATTAAATTCTAGTTAAGAAAAAAATTAAATACAATTATTGTAATACAATTTCCCAAAAAAAAAAATTATTTTTAAAATTTGAATAAAATTCTTTGTAGGAATTTAATTATTTCCAATAGGATATAAATAAAATTTGTCGAATGTATTCTATTATTTTTAGAAAATTTAATATACTTCTTCCAAAGAATTCAATTCCTTTCCAAAAAGTTTAATAAAATTTTTTACAAGAATTCAAATATTTTCATATATAATAGGCTTTTACTTAGGAATTTGATTATTTTTAATACAATTTTAATTATATTTTCGGAAGAATTTTTTTATTTTTAATCATTTTAATAACATTTTTCAAGCTCATTTATTTACTTTCTTAAATAAAAAATTTCTACGTAGAAAATCATTATTTTAATACACTTATAAAAGAATTTTTCAAAACAATTTAATTGCTTTAATTTAAAAAATTTTGATAAAATTCGTCTCAGGAATTTTATTACTTATTTTCAATAAGTTTCATAAAATTCTTCGAAACAACTCAATTACTTTGACAAATTTTAGTAAAATTGTTTTATAAGAATTCAAATATTTTTATGAATAATATTTTTCGCAGAAATTCTATTATTTTCAATAAAATTTTAATAAATGTTCTAGAAATAATTTAATTGTTTTAATAAATTTTGATAAAATTCGTTGAAAGAATTAAATTATTTTCATAAGTAATAACATATATCGCGAAACTTCAATTATTTTAATGCAATTTGAACAGATTTTCTTAAAAGAATTCAATTATTTATAAGAATTTTGGTAGAATCTTTCGGAAAAATTTAATTAATAACATTCTTTAAAACATTTCAATCATTTGCATAAATTTTAATAAATTTCTTCATAAGAATTTAATTATATTCATAAATAATAGAATTTTACGCAGGAATTTAATTATTTTCAAAAAGTTTAATAAGATCCTTTGAAACAATTCAATTATTTTGATAAACTTTGATAAATTTTAATAAAATTCTTGACAAGCATTCAAATAATTTTATAACTATCAATATTTTTCGCAGAAATTCTATTTTTCTCAATACAATTTTTATAAATCTGAAAATAATTTGTTTTCATAAATTTTGATAAAATTCGTTAAAAGAATTCAATTATTTTCACAAATAAAAATATTTTTAAAAACAATTCAATGATTTTAATACAATTTTAGCAGAATTTCATTAAATAACTCAATTAAAATTATTAGTATAATTATTCTATTTATTATCTAATTTAAATTCTTATAGAATTCTTCTACTTGAATTGAATTAAATGAATTCTAATGAAACAATTAAATAATTTGCACGAATTTTAATAAAATTCTTCAATATAATTTAATTATATTCAGAAATAACAAAATTTTATGCAGGATTTTAATTATTTCTAATGCAATTTTAATAGAATTTCTCAAAAGAATTTAACTCTTGTTTTTTAATTCTTATAAAATTTAGTACAATTTCAATTATACTCTAGGTAAAAATTTAATCATTATTTAAAAAATTTAATAAAAGTCTTTGCAGTTAGTGGACTGACCCTTTTTGATAATTTACATTTTAATTTTCTTCAATAAGACAAAAACTTTTCTCTAATTTTTTAATAATTTGAAAATAATTTTTAAAAAAGTGATCAATTTTTACCAGTAGAATATGAAATTGCAAATTTTAAAAATATAATAATTAATTTTAAATTAATTATCATTTACAGACTTCAATGTTTTGCCTCCGCTTTTCTGCTTTCAGGTGTAAATAATTTGAATATTTATTTATGGGCAGCTTTATTGGCCGTTATGAGATTAATGTTCTCTATTGTTGCTTGCTTCCTTTTGTTTAAAGTGGACCGTAGAACTCTCGCACTTATCTCTGGCATTATAACAGGATCATCGGCCTTAATTTTAGCGAGTTACTTGTTACTTCAAAAAGGAATCTCTCCTTATGATGTAAGAAAAATCCTTATGATGTGTAAAATTCCCTTGAAAACTTTCTCAGGAAAACTGAAAATTTCAACAATAATATAGATTTTTGCATTAATTAAACTAATGTCGTGAAAATTTATTTGTAACAGATTTACGTTCTTGGTTCGTGTCTTCTAATCTATGTGGCATCAAGTACGATTGGTTTTTTAACTTTACCAAGAATTATGGTGGGTGAATTGCTTCCTCATAGAGTCCGAGCTTTAGGTGGTAGTTTCACTTTCTTCTTATTTCACATAACGCTTTTTGGAGTTACAAAATATTTTCCACAGGTGAGATTTTTTCTTCTCTGTCAGCTGAAAAATCAAATAATTTTATTTTGTTCATTTTTCTAATTATTATCGTAATTGGAAAACAATTTTCAGATGTCAGAATCAATTGGCATGCCAGGAATATTTCTACTTTTTGCCAATTTTGCATTTATGACTGTAGTCTTCACTTATTTCTTTCTACCCGAGACTAAGGATCGCACTCATCAGGAAATTGAAGATTATTTTCAAGTAAATTAAAATAAAATAATTTAATATTTAAAATGTACGGAACAAATTTAATTTGTATTCACAGTTTATTAATTTAATATATTTATTTTTTATAGAAAGGGAACATTTTCTGGTTTTCAAGAAAAGAAGAACGAAAACAAACTATTAATTTAATGGCATATCACAATCAATATAAATAAAAAGAAATACTAGGCCATAAAAAAATTGCCAACATATTGAAATTGTAGTTTTTTGTTTAATATTTAAATCCAAAATCGCAATCATTTATTTTCGATTTATTATTTATTTCATCGAAATTGATCATATAGATTGTAAAAAATATCGCAAAATAGGATTTAACATTATTGTTTTCATTAGTTGTAAAAATTATTTAAGTGACGAATCTAATTCTATCTGCTCGATTTTCTTCTATGACTGTTTTATAATATTTGTTAATATTCATAATTTTGAAAAAATATTATTATAAGAATTATAATAATTGTAAAATAAAATAAGAAATTAGTTAATCAATTACTTCTGCCTGATAACTTCTACTTGAAGTCAAAACATTTTCTAATAATAAAATATTTTAAATATGAAAATAGTTTTAAAATTATTTTTACCTTCAAGCATATTAATTTCTATAAGTTTTCTTATTTTTACATTTTTAAATTTTCTATCCTTGTATAAATTTTGATTCCAGAATTCTGAATCTATAAATAAAAAATTTGAAGTACAAAATAATAATTATTATTATGGCAAATTTAAAAAAATAATTTTAAATATATTAAAATAATAATAATAGGATAATAATTTTTCTTTATAAGACACAAAACATTTACCTTGTATTTGAAATAAAAATATGAAAAATGTGAAGAATATTGTTGATGCAAATTGCAGGGTATAAAGACGATGATTGACATTAAAGACAATGACTGCAAGTATGTTTCTAATAAATACATTAAATATTCCAAGGGAATGAATATTACTCTGGGGTCGTGAAGCATAGGGCTGTAAAATGCCAGGAAATGACAATCAATTATTATCTACTATTTTCAGTTTCATTTTTTTTTTCTCACGAAACTACAAATTATAATGGATAAAAAATCGATTTCTTTCAAATATGCAGAACAGTAAATTACTTTCAATTGAAAATTTACAAACGCATCTACTTTTGCGTATAAATATTTAAAACAGAAGAGAACAAAATAGAAAATTAAATAAATTAAATAACCAAATTAATAAATAAATTAGCAATTTATTTACTTCTGAGTAATAATTAACTTGATAATTTACATTTGAAAATTGAAATTGAAAATAGAAGAAAAATTGTAAAATGAAAAATAATAAAAAATATTACTTCGAAGTAATAATTAATTTAATAATTTATTTCAGAAAATTTAAAATAAAAATAAAAAAATCGTAAAATGAAAATTAACAAAAAAAAAAAAAAAATAAAATACTTATAGGTAAGTAATAATTATTTTAATAATTTACTTCGGAAATTTAAAAATCAAAATAGAAGAAAAACTGTAAAATTAAGGAAAAATTTTCTTTACCGATTTTCTAAAAAATTGAAAAACAGCTATGTGAAAAATTATTTCTATACAATAAATATTAATTATTTTTATTTTTATAAATATTAAGTATTAAGCACTTGCACTATAATTAGAATAATGAAGACTAATTTTTCTATTTACTTATCATAGCTCTGAGTACTGACAAAAACGACATATTCATTTTAACAATCTGTAAAAACAATAAAAAATTTAATATGTTTGATAAATAAATTTAAAAAATTATCGATAGTAAAATCTTTCATAAAATATAATTTTTTGTCGAAATATAATAGATTCGATAAGTGCGTTAATTACCAAAAGAAAATGTTAATTAGTATTATTTATGAATTAGAACTCACAGATGTAAAATTCTGTAGTGTCATATCATAAAATCCTCCTGCTGAAATCATTAGAGGATGCTGTGTTCTTAATATTAGAAGAAAAACACTCTTCGACGATTTCACTGGTAAATTAGTCCAAAATGATTGATAGGCAGCCATTCCAACTTCAATCGCCTGTGAATAATTATTTTCTAGTTTCAATTATCAATTTTTCATTAGGAAAGAAGAAGAGAATTGCAATGAATTCAATTTAAGATGCACACCTGATCCATTAATTCTTGTCCCGGCCAACAGAACAAAAGAATTTGAAGAAAATTCGCCACTATCAAGCCAGAATACGAAAGCACATAAAACCAATTCACCGGAGTTTCGTTCAAAGTCTGAAACAGCAAAAAATATAGAACCAAATTAAATTCTTAAGCAAAAATTAAATTTCTAACTCTTGGCAAAATGTGCAATAAAATTGCGAAAAAATCATAAAATGATAAAAGAGAAAAGGGAGGAGAAAATAGTACAACTTTTAAAAAAACTTACAACAATCATTTGAAATCCACTAAGGCAATTAGCAACGAAACTTGTTCCTAATTGATAAAAACAAAGTGTACTGAAGAGTTGATTCAATTTCTGAACGTTCCTTCAGGAAAAAAAAGAAAGTAAATTTTGCAAATGAATTTTCAAATGAAAAGACAATTCTTTGTAAAAACTATATGCTACTGAAACATTTTTGAAGTAAACCTTATTTGATAATTATGATTTTCAACAAGTTCCTTTATTGTTTTTTCTGATTCACATTTTGTCAAACCTAATTTTTTCAATTGCCCTTGCAATATACCTAATTGAGCACAAGAATGCCAAATTGCAACAAAAACAAAAGTATCCATGCCTAAATTATAACTTACACCCAAACCGAGTCCAGTGAGAGTCTGTAGATTAAATATAAAAAAAATTGCAATTCATGTCGTATTAATTAAATTAACAAAAACAAATTAAAGTTCATTTTATTAATCAAAACTAATTAAAAAAATCAGTAGAAAACTACAATTTTTCAACAACAGAAAAAAAATTCCAATTCACTTGAAAAAAGTCCTACTTTTAAGAACTGATTGTCCAAAGTAACTTTAATATAAAAAAATATCATTCTAAAACTTTTAACTTTTGGCGCAAAATATTTTTGAATTAAAAAAAAGAAAAACTCGTAAATTATTTTTCAAAATTACCTGCACAAGATACGCAATAGCGTAAATAAAATCTGAATTTTGATCCCAATAGAACCAGGCGCAAAATGGATAACGTTTCTTTCGTGACGGATCACTGTCATGTCCAATTATTAATGGTACACAAAACATCATAATTTCAAAATAATAAACGCAGATAAGAAAAAATTTCGTCACAAATCTTCCGAAACGTGCATGTTTGAGAATCAATTCCTTCTCTTCATTCGACGCTCTATCACACAAGGAATTGTAGAAATTGTACTTCATCATTTGCACCAATTCCTGTGAATTTAAAAACGAAAAAAAGTAATTACAAAATTGGGGGAATAAAAAATATTTTTTAAAAATAAGAACAACACATAATATAAAAAAATTGAAAATTTATACATAAAAACCTTGAAAGCAGTTTGATTCGTAGCAACGTGAGTGTACTTTAAACACACCGAAAGGGCGTGAATTGTCATACACAAATTTTGAAAAAGAGCAAAATTATTACCCCAAACAATATAAATGTCTAGTAACATCGGTACTAAAAGTAAAAACCATAAGAAGACTGTAAACATAAATGAATGAAATTTATGAATGTAAATTTTCCAAATTGCATCATTTTCATGACTGGGCCAGAGGCCAATCAGTTTTAAGTAAAGTTTATTAATGTAAATATAGTCATCAAAATTCTCTTCTGTCATATTTGGAATTTGATTTAAATTCTTATATTATATTATTTCTTTTTAAATTCAACGAAAATCTTCAAATGTTTAAGGAATTATTTACAAAACAATTTTTTCATTTAGATATTGTCAAATATTCTTTTGTATTTTCTCCGTTAAATAATTTTACAACTAATAGAAAATAGAACGAAAATTCTCAGTAGAAATAATAGAATATTATTCCATGATTGACATTTAATATAAGACCATACTTAAGTATCTATAGGATTTTTAAATATTCAGAGATAAATTTACCTTTTCTATGATGACAAATTTCAAGTTTCTATTTAAACGACAGCATATTATTATCTACAGTCTTCTCATGTTTTTCTATATATTTTGTAGCATTGCAGTAATTATCTATGGAAATAAAAGTTGATTTCCTGAATTTACGAACATCAAAACAATTTAATCGATACGACTTTTTTAATTATTCATATAAAACATACGTGGTCACATTTCTTTCGACAAAAATAAAGAACAATTGTTTTGAACATTTTTCTATTACTGAGAAATATAAGAATAAGTTAGTTTCTTTGTGAGAGAGCGAGAATTAAACATTTTGACTAGATGAGACATCTTCATTTTTCTGTTAGTCAAATTTTGTTATCTGTAATATTTACTTAAATAAAGAAAAAATTAAATTTAAATAAAAAATATACCTAGTATTGGAAATTTGAAGATTAAAGATATTTTAATTTCTTTTTTCAGATTGATGTAAAAAAAATATATTTTTTATAAGAAACACCTTTGATAAGAGTAATAATTGACGAAGCTGATTATTTAATTGTAAATGAGAAAAAAACTACTGAGACAAAGAATCATAATTTCTTCAAGAGTAAAAAAATTTTTGATTTTATTTAATATTTGAAATTCTATTAAGCAAAAAATATCGGTAAGTTTATAAGAATTTAATTTCAATGTTATTTATAAAAATTTTCAGAACGATTTTTCGCCTCGATTATTTTGCTATTAATTTTTATTAATTAATTAATTGATTGCTACTTAATTTCTTCAAAATTTCCTGAATAAAGTTTTTTCAATAAATCAAAATTGTAAATAAAATTTAACTTATTTCAAGAAGTAAAAAAATTATTCTAACATTTTTATTAAAAATCACAAACTGATTAATTTTTAACTGGCGTTATATTTCTCGTTTTTAATAAGCATTTAAAAAATATAAAGAATTATTATCATAATGATGTTTATAATACGATTTCCAAAAATTATTAATTTACCATCGACAATCAATATCTATGTTCATGTTAAATTTTTTTTAGTGCTATAATTTAAAATTAACAAAGAACAATTTTTCGAAATTAAATTTTATATTCTTCGACTAATTTATATCAATATAAAAAGTAAAACAAACTAATTTCAAATTGCGAAAAGACTTGTGGATTAGCATTCTAAATAAGTGTATAATAAACATTTGAATAAATTGCCCTGTTTCATCATAAGAATAAGAATCATCATAAGAATTTACTATTTACTGCTCATTGTTCTCAAAACAGACAAAAACGACATATTTATTTTGACGATCTGAAAGAAAATTGAAGAATTAAAAAAAATTTTTAACTAAAGGTAGTAAAATCTAAGATAAATAACAATTTTTAAAAATTCAATTACCTTTTTAATGTACAATTTAAATAAATTGGAAAAATAAAGTCGTACAATTTTTTATGATACCCTGGGGTCAGAAAGTATCATTTACTAATGACCTGAAGAATAATATTTTATTTATTAATAATTCTTTAAAAATATAATATTTAAAAATTTAGAATTGACTGCAGATTCGAATTTATACTTCATGTTGCAAAAGTTTTTAATCTCAAATAAATTTTTCTTCGATTCATGTTAGGTTGCAACAAAAATTTCGAAACTGAAAAAATTACAAGAAAACCCATAGATTCAAGAAATTATATTTTCATAATTATATTATAAAAATTGTTGTATCTTGATCGATTTGACACTAAATCTAATAAAATTCCAAATGATCCCAATTTAATAATTTTAATTATTTAATAGAAATATTTGAGATTGCAGTGAAGGAAGAATCGAAATATACTGAAACTTTCTGACCCTAGTGTAATTAAAATATAAATCAGTATAATATTGTATAATTATTTTAAATTAATACTCACAGCAGTAAAATTTTGTAATGTCATATCATAAAATCCTCCTGCTGAAATCATAATCGGACACTGTGTTCTCAATATCAGTAGAAAAAGACTCTTCGTCGACTTTATTGGCAAATTAGTCCAAAACGATTGATAGGCTGCTATTCCAACTTCTACAGCCTATGTACAAATATATTTTCATAATTTTTAATAAAAAAAAGGGAATTTATTTAATATTTTAAATACACACCTGATCCATCAATTTTTGTCCCGACCAGCAGAATAAAAGAATTTGAAAAAAATTCCCACAAAGTAAACCAATGTACGAAAATAAGGATATCAAATTTACTGGTGTTTCGTTCAATGTCTGAAAAAGAAAAAATGTAATTAATAATTTATTAAGTAAACTAACAAATTAATTTTACAAATAATCCAAATTTGCTGAAATAAATATTATAATAATGAAGTAGTCGTAATAAAACACAAAAGCACGAATAAACTGATAAATAAATTGAAAATTATTGATGTAATGATCAAAGAGGAAATAAATAATAAAGTGAAAAAGTACAAATTAAAAAAAAACTTACGACTATTATTTGAAATCCACTAAAGCAGATTGCAACGAAACTTATTCCTATTTGGTAGAAACATAGTTTACTGAATAGTTTATTTAATTTCTTAACGTTCCTTTAGAAAAGAGAAATAAAATTTTTTAAAAATTAATTTTTCAAAGAAATGAAGAAAATTTTATTCAAAAAAAAATTTCTTTGTAACATTTTGAAGTAAACCTTATTTGATAATTATGATTTTCGACAAGTTCCTTTATTGTTTCTTCCGATGTATCATTTGTGAAGCCAATTGCTCTTAATTTCTCTTGTAAAACAGCTAAATGGGCGCAAGAATGCCAAATTGCAATAAAAACAAGAGTATCCATGCCTAAATTGAAACTAACAGCTACACCAAGTGACGAAATTGTCTCCACATTGAAAAAATTTTTTTTTCAATTATTTAATTACAGAACAATTTTTCATTTAATTAAAAGAAATTACTAGTAACTTTTACTGTTTAGAATGTAAACTGCAATTTCTAGCGCATTATTTTCACTACTTTCGGGATAAATTTTACTATTTGAAAAAAATTACATTGAAGATGTGTAGTAAAATTTACTCAGCGGAAATAAAAATTTACTAGCAATGCGAAGAAGGGTGTCTACTATTTTCATTCAACAAAATTCTCGGTTTTTCTCGGTTATGGCAAAATTTTTTCCCGACTTTCTTTTCTCATAAAATTTAAATTTAAATTTGATTTCGAACATTATTAAATAATAATTTTAATTGAAAATTTGGAAAATAATTTTTTTAATTTTTTAAAAATAATCTTGTCTTCTTATAATTATAATTGGAAATTTTCTTTTTCCAGTTTATTACAATTCTATTGATAATAATTGAATTTCTGTAAAGAATTTTACTATTTACAAAAATAATTGAAATCCTTCCAAAGAATGATATTATTTATGAAAATAATTTAATTCCTGTGAAGAATTTTATTACAATTTAAAAAAAAGCAGTGATACTTAATTATTTACTTAATAAGTAATAAACATTAAATTTGCTTAAGAAATAATAAATATAATTTATTTGAACATTCAGAAATTTGAAATTATAGAAATTTAAGAGAAGTTCAATAATTAAAACTATTGAATAATAATAATAGAATAATATAATTTTTAGAAGAAAAAAATTGATTTAAAGCTTTAAGAGGGACTTTATATTTTCAAAATAAAATTATAATTACGACAAATAACATTATTTTCGAAAAATTTAAATTAAAATTCTTTCAGAGAATTAAATTTTAAAAAAAAGTGTAAAGAAATTTCAATTATTTCAAAAATTTTCAATTATTTGTTTAGAAAACTTAAATTATCTTGAAACAATGGAATTGAAAAATTTCAACAATTTTATTTTTCAGAATTAAAAAAAAAAATTTCGAGAATTCAATTTTAATAAAAAATTTGAAGTGCATATCGTTTTTTTTAAATTAACTAATAAAAATTTTAATTATTAATCTTCGCACTAAGAAACATGAATTCATTAAAATATGACTATAAAATCCAATTATTAATTATTAAATTAAAATATTTTGAAAATTTTATTTGTTAAAAAGTTTCTAAAGAAATTCTTTAACAAATTCAATTACATATTTTCAGTCGAGTATCACAATATTTCTATTAACTCCCTAATTTTTTAAAATTTATTTACATAATCTGCTTCAATTAGTGCCTGACTTTTACTATTAAAATAATTTTTTTTAACTAATTCAAAGTTAGAGAAGAGTATAAATATCTATGAAAATTGAAATAAAAAGTAATTTAAAAAAAAAATTAAAATAATGCAACTTTTTTAATTTTGGTGAAAAATTCCCGGTTTTGTATAAAAATCCCGTCTAATTCACGATTAAATTAAATTCCCGGATTTCCCGGTTAGTAGACACTCTGTATTTATTCACTTCTAAATCAAAGAATTTAATAAATAATAATTCTACAATTATTATTGCTTTATGAATGTCAAAAATTTGTACAAAGCTTCAATGTAATAAATTTACATACATTATTTCATTGTCACTAAAAAAAAAAAAAATCACAGAATATTTCAGAAATCTTCAATTACTAAATTTTTGCAAACTTATAAAAAATCAAAAACTACTAACAAAAATAATTTACACAGCGAAGAAAAAAGAAATTTCTAAAAATTACCTGAATAAAATAAGCAACAGCGTAATTAAAATCAGAATTTTTATCCCAATTGAAATACCAGGCGCAAAGTGGATATCGTTTGTCACGAGCTGGATCACTATCTTTACCAAAAATTAATGGCAAACTAAACATGATGAATTCAAAATAATAAACACAAATGACAAATAATTTTGACACAAGTCTTCCAAAGCGTGCATGTTTGAGAATTAAATTCTTCTCCATGTCTGTTGCTCTATCGCACAAAGAATTATCGAAATTGTATTCCATCATATCCAACAATTCCTGTAAATTTTAGCAAAAAAAATAGAAGATTAAATAGAAAATTACATGCGAATTGAAAATATTATTAACACACTTTATAGAAATTTACTAAAAACCTTGAAAACAGTTTGATTTGTAGCAACATGAATGTACTTTAAAAACACGGAAAGAATATGTGCTGTTGAACACAAATTTTGAGAAACAGCAGAACTGTTACCCCAAACATTATAAACGTCTAGTAACATTGGTACTAAAAGTAAAAACCATAAGATGACTGAAAATATAAATGAATGGAATTTATGAATGTAAATTTTCCAAATTGGATCATTTTTCTGACTAGGCCAGAGGCCAATCAGTCTCAAATAAATTTTATTTATATAAATATAATCTTCAAATTTCTCTTTTGTCATATCTAGTCAGTGAACTGTTATTTATTGAAACAAAATTTCTTTCAAAATAATAAATAAAAAATTTTTATTTCATTAATTAGTCATTTAAAAAAACCGAAGAAAACTCTTTATTTGTCATAAAACAGTATACTATTTTTTAAATATTATTTATAAATTGTTACTTTCTCTCTCTTTCTCTAGCAAAAAGAGGCAAACGTTTAAGAAAATAAAGCATATACTTAAGATTCATTGACTGTAATATTAAATTATTCTATGTTTGATATTTGAAACGATGACAATGCGGATAAGTCTCCATAGGCTTTTTAAATATTCAGCAGTGTAAGTGCATTTTCGATGACAAAAGACGGAAATTTCAACGTTCGATCAAACGACAATTATCTACATTGTCTCTATGGACTTTCTAGAAATATTTTAATTGCACGACTAGAAATTTTCTATATGCGAATATCATAGCAATCGATTCATTTTGTTAATTATTCATAAAATAATATACGTGGTCATATTATATCTACTAAAAATATGAAACATTGTATGCAAATTTGTGTTTATTTTAGAAATAATAATAAGTTAGTATCTTCACGATGAACCAAGTAAAACCGTCAGTTGACGAAATATTTCCACAATATTAAATATTTACTCTGATTATATGATTGAACAATTTCTAGAAGCTTTTGTTAAAAATTTTGTTATTTATAAAATTTATTTGCGTTTTTAAAATTATTAACAATTAAAATTAATTATTTAATTATTCAATTTTATTAAGATTTTAGAAAATATTTGAATTCTTTAAAAAAATTTTAAAACAAATTACTAATTATTATTAGTTAATTATACTTCATAAATTTCAAAAAAAATTTACAACTAAACTTCATCTGTACATCAATTATTTTAAATAATTTTCCAAAAGTTCTATTAAAATTCAATTATTTAAATATAAAAACTCAAAATTTATAATTATAACAATTGTCCATGTTTTTTCATAAGTTATTAATTAAGGTATGTATAATGTTTTCAAAAAATTATAATAATGGAATTCTTAAAATTAATTTTTTGAAAATATTTTTAAATAATAATTTTTTAAAAATAATAGTTTTTTAATGATATATACAATTGAAAAAATTCCAAGCAATTGACATTTGGTAAAATATATAAATAAAAATATATACCTAAATAAAAATAATCGAATTTTTTTTCTAAAATATATATTTTTTTTGTATGTGTTTAAATTTATAATTAATTATTTAATTATTAATAATTATTATTTCTATATAATTGAAAATATTGAAGAGTTTAAAAAAATTTGAAGCTAATTTTCATTACTTTTCATTTTTAAATTTACATTTTGAGATTTTTCATTAAAAGTTTGATAATTCAATTGTTTTTAAAACTTTGAATTAAAACTCATAAAAAATTGTAACAAAATAATTGAAAAAAATTAATTTCTCTTACGTCTGCTTTGAAAGGAGTACTTTTCTTGTTAAAAAAGCGAGGCGAAAGTAAAACTTTTCTCAACTACTCTGATAGGAGTGATGAAACTAAAATTTGAAGTGGCGAAAGTTAATTTTTGAACAGCAAAAGTAAAATATAACGTTACTTTCTTTCTATCTCTTTGGTCAATAGATTTTTTTTTTTGACTCACTTCTCTCCAACTCAAAAAATTCGTTTGTATTTTATTGAACTTAATCACCTGTTAAATTGAAATAATACGAAACTTACGAAGAAACCTTCCATCGCAATGCGTTGGAGAAATCGTCGTGTGCAACTCGTCGTGAGAAATGATTTTGCTCGTAATTGAGTTAAAAAAATTAAATTTTTAAAAATATGTTTCACTTTAAATACATATATGAGAATCTGCAATTTTTTGTAAATTGATTGTTATATATTTTCTCTAATACTTCGAAATTGTTGTTTATGATTCAAATTTTCATTTGATACCATAAGAACAGCTCTTTTTTACTTTTTTAACACTACTTTTCTCAAAAGCTTAAGATGATGGAAAATTTTTCTTTGCAAATTCTTAATCATCGTGAGAAAATAATCATTAAACTGATAATATACATCAATTTTTTTCAGTATAGCGGTAAATGTAAGTTAAATTTTTTAGTGATCCTCGCAATATTGAAAGGTATGTAATATTTAAGAGAGAGAGACCCAATCAATTCTAAATTCAAATAAATTTAATTTTCTCACCTAATTTGAATTTTATGTTTTATAACAAGATCCTCTACTACTGTTTTTGAATAACTTTTTCAGTGACAATTTTCAATAATTATTCAGTGCATGATTAATTGTGCATTTGTATAATAAATTCCTGCAGAACAACAATTTTCCATTCCTAAGGAATATCCAAAATCAGTCCTGCAATCTACCTGCACACAAAAAAGAACATAAAAATTAAAAACATAAAATTATAAAAAAGAAAATTATAATAAAAAATAAATTGTCCTTAATTATTTACCTTAATAAAATAAACGATAGCGTATATACAACATTTGAATTTCAATCCCAATAATCGCGGTTAAAAAAACTGTTAATTTCATTCAATATTTGAAATTCTATTTAGCAAGATTTTTTGCTATTATCTTTTTTTTTAAATAATTATTATCAATTTCAATTAATCACAACTAATTTTCATTATTTAATTACTATTTAATTGAATTAAAATTAAAGTGAAGAAATGAGAAATAAAAATTGAAGAAGTAAGAAATATTGTTCAAAAATTTTTATTATAAATCTTACACACAGGAAAATAAAATACTATAATAAATTAAGTTCTCTGAAATATAAAACAACTTAATAAAAACTATTGATGAATATTTAATAAGCATTTAAAAAAATTGTTAAATATCATGAAGTACCAACATTACAATCATGTGAATAACACGATTTCAAAATACTTCCTCCATAAGGAAGCAAAATGACTAATTTACGATCGATAATCAATATAGACGTTCACATTAAAGTTTATATTAGTGCTATAATTTCAAATTAACAAAAAACAATTTTTTGAAATTAAATTTTATATTCTTATACTAATATAATGGGCCAGACCAGCTCAACCGTGATAATAATTTTTTATTGATTTTCTAAAATGTTAAAACTTTTGTGAAAATCGGTAGTTCACAATAAAACAAAAAAACACTTTTAACCGTTTTTTGAAATTTGAAATTTTTATTATTGTTTTTGTTATTATCTTTATTTTAAAAAAATAATAATAACATAATAACATAATAACATTTTTTATTATCTTTATTATTTTAATTTGTTATCGTTTTTGCATTAATTAATTTTTTTTTAATTTTGTATTTTGTAAATTTAAAATTAAAAAAAAACGGTTAAAAGTGTTTTTTTGTTTTGTTCTGAACTACAGATTTTTATAAAAGTTTTAACATTTTAGAAAATCAATTAAATTTGTTTAACACAGTTGAGCTGGTCTGACCCATATCAAAATAAAAAGCAAAATTAAATAATTTTAAAATATGAAAATATTTGCAGACTAAGATTATAAATAATTATATAAATAAAGTCTTTAATAAACGTATAAATAAATTCCATTATATCATAATAAGAATAAGAAATATTTAATTTCCTATTTACTGATCATAGTTCTCAAGACAGACAAAAACGACATATTTACTTTGACGATCTGAAAGAGAATTAAAGTAATTAATATAATTAATTAACATACTATTTCAGTTAAAATTTTAGTCAAAATTATTAAATCGAGATCATTGAAACATTAATAGATATTTATTTTTAAAAGGACCAAGATGCAACAGTTTTAACTGTAAATATGAAAATTTAGTTCATTAAACGTAGAGGTTCTTTTGTAAAAATTTCAAATTTGTATTTAAATCTACTACCAATTAAAGAAAGAATTTAGTCGAGATTAGAAACTTTTGCAATATAAACCATAAATGCCAATCTATAATCAATTCGAATTTTTTTTTAAATTATAATACTCTACAGGAATGGTTTTATGTTGTAAAAATCGCGATAAAGAAAGATTTTCCCAAAAGATTGTTATATTTATTGTGAAATATAAATTTAAAGTTCAAGAAGTGCTAAAAACTTCCAATTTTTCAGCAAGCACAAAATGATTTAGAAGGCACAGAATTTATTACTAAATTTGAATAAAAAATTATTTATTTAATTCAATGACTGAATTTATTATTATTAAAAATTGTAATAATAAATCAAATATTCTTCTACAGACTATTAGTAAAGTAACATTTTCTTGCAATTTTTATTAATAAATAATGGATAAATCGTGTTATTAAATTGAGTAAAAACTTACAGAATATTAACTATTTGTGATAATCTCTCAATTTTTGTTTACAGTTTTCATTTTATTTTCTCTTTAAACAAAAGAAATTTGCAAATTAAAATTGATATCGAACTTTTTTGCAGAAAATCAAAAAACACTATTTTTATATTTACACAGTCGATTTAGAACATAATGAAATATATTTTTAAAAAATCCTTAACTATCTTATTACAAAAATTAACGTTAAAAAATTATTATTTAAAAATATTATTAAAAATAATTAAATTTAGTTGTTTTTGAAAATAATATTAAAGTTCAATGCTTTCTTTATAATTTTGAATAACATAATTTTTTTCTACGATCAAAAAAATTGAGAAAATTTTTAAAAATCGTGAAAATTGTCAAAGTGGCAATTTTATTTATGAAGATTAATTTAACTAGAAAAAAAAGAAAACTGCAAGGAAAAACTGAGATATCGTCGCAAATACTTTTCTGTAAGTTTTTTCTGAATTTTACAACCCTATTTTTCTATTATTTATTAATAAAAATAGCAAAAAAAAAACGGTTTCTTTACTGACGTAATTTAGAATAATATTTTATTTAGATATTTAGATATTAATAATTTCTTAAAAATATTATAATTTTAAAAAAATTAGAATTGACTGTAGATTAGAATTTTTACTTCATGCTGTAAAAGTATTTAATCTTAATAAATTTTTCCTTCAATTACTTAACATTACGATGAAATAAACCTGTTTACGATTTTTAAACATATTTTTTATAAAAAATCCCATGATGAATTAAATTTTTTTCAAGTAGAATTAGTCCTCCGTTTTTTTTAAATTTATTTACACTCTTCATTAACTTTTCTTGAGCAATTATAAATTTGTTATTTCAAATAAATTTGAGGCGAATTATAAATTTATTATTACACTCACAGAAGTAAAATTTTCTAATGTCATATCATAAAATCCTCCTGCTGAAATCATCATCGGATACTGTGTTCTCAATATTAGGAGAAAAAGACTCTTCGTCGACTTTATTGGCAAATTAGTCCAAAACGATTGATAGGCAGCTATTCCAACTTCTACAGCCTATGTACAAATATTTTTTCATAATTTTTAATCAAAGAAGGGAATTTATTTAAATATTTCAAATACACACCTGGTCCATTAATTTTTGTCCCGACCAGCAGAATAAAAGAATTTGAAAAAAATTTCCAAAACATAAACCAAGATACGAAAATAAGGAAATCAAATTTACTGGTGTTTCGTTCAAAGTCTGAAAAAGAAAACATGTAATTATGTTTAACAAAATTAATTTTAGACATGATTTAATTGATTTAAACAAAATAATAAATAATATTAAAATATAACAAAAAACTAAATAAAGTGACAATCAATAATGCAATGAAGTAAAAATGTAAAAGTTTTAAAAAAAGCTTACTATAATTATTTGAAATCCAGTAAGGCAGTTTGCAACGAAACTTATTCCTATTTGATAGAAACAAAGTTTACTGAAGAATTTATTTAACATCTTAACGTTCCTTTAGAAAGTATAAATTAAAAATTAAATTTTTCAAAGAAAAGTCAATTTTTGATCTTAATATTCCATTGAAACATTTTGAAAGTAAACCTTATTAGGTAATTATGATTTTCAACAAGTTCCTTTATTTTTCTTTCTGATGTGTCATTTGTGTCATTTGTATAGCCAATTTTTCTTAATTTCTCTTGTAAAATAGACAATTGCGCGCAAGAATGCCAAATTGCAATGAAAACAAAAGTATCCATTCCTAAATTGTAACTAACAGCTACAGCAAGTGCCGAAAATGTCTCCACATTAAAAAAAATATATTTTTCAATTATTCAATTACATGAAAATTTTTCACTCCATTAAAAAAAATACAAAGTGACTTTTATTGTTTATAAAGTTAAAAGTCTGCTATTTCTAGCGTAATATTTTCACTCCTTTGGGGTAAACTTCACTATTTAGAAAAATTATAAACAAAAATAATTTACACCGCAAAGAAAAAAGAAATTTCTACAAATTACCTGAATAAAATAAGCAACAGCGTAATTAAAATCAGAATTTTTATCCCAATTGAAATACCAGGTGCAAAGTGGATATCGTTTGTCACGAGCTGGATCACTATCTTTACCAAAAATTAATGGCAAACTAAACATGATAAATTCAAAATAATAAACACAAAAGACAAAAAATTTTGCCACAACTCTCCCAAAGCGAGCATGTTTGAGAATTAATTTCTTCTCCACGTCTGTTGCTCTATCACACAAGGAATTATCGAAATTGTATTCCATCATTTCCAACAATTCCTGTGAATTTTAACAAAAAAATAGAATATTCAATAGAAAATTACATGCAAAATGAAAATATTACTGAAATATTATTTGAAAGTATTATTGAATACCTTGAAATCATTATGATTTATAGCAACATGAGTGTACTTTAAACACACCGAAATTACATGAGATGTCATACACAAATTTTGAAAAACGGCAAAATTATTACCCCAAACAATGTAAATGTCTAGTAACAATGGTAACAAAAGCAAACACCATAAATTCACAAAGCATACAAAGAGATGAAATTTATGAAAATAAATTTTCCAAATTGCATCATTTTCATAACTGGGCCAGAGGGCAATCAGTCTTAAATAAATTTTATTTATGTAAATGTAATCTTCAAATTTCTCTTTTGTCATATCTTCTTAGTGAATTGTAATTGAATTAAAAAAAATTTTTGCTATAAATTACTAAATTAAAACTTTTACACTTCTTGAGTTAGTCATTTAAATAAATCTCTTTCTCTATAACAAAAAGAGGTAAATTTTTGATAAATTCAACTTAAGATTGTTGTTTGAAATCATAAAATATGCTATGTTTGACATTTGAAACGATGACAATAGACGAAGTTTCCATAGACTTTTTAAATATTCAGCAGTGTAAGTGCATTTTCGATGACAAGAAACGGAAATTTCAACCTTCTATTAAACGACGATTATCTACATTGTATCTATGGACTTTCTAGAAATATTTTAATTGTATAGATAGAAATTTTCTGTATGCGAATATCAAAGTAATTGATCTTTTTTTTTAATTATTCATAAAATAATATACGTAGTCATATTATCTCCATTTAAAATATTGTATGCAAATTTGTATCTATTTTAGAAATAGCAGTAAGTTAGTTTTCTTTAAGATAAACCAAGTAAGACCGTTGGTGGACTTGATATTTTCTCAACTTGAAACATTTACTTTGATTTTATAAATGCAAAATTTTAAAGAAGCTTTTGTTACAAATTTTGTTACTTATAAAATTTGTGTATTTAAATTATAGTTGAAAAACGATTTAAAAATAACAAAACAAACTTTTCAAAATGTGACCATTAAAATGATTTTTACTCTGCAATATTTGTTCTTAATCTTTATAAATAAAAATACTTATTTTAGATTCTTAATAACAATTCACCTATTTTTTAAATATATTTCAAGAATTTAGTTTTATAAAAATATTCCTCGCTTCAGATTGACGTGAAAAATACAAAATTTATTTTTCTAAAAAAAAATTCCGTTATGCTATAAGAATACTTATAAAAATGTAAATGTTTATTTTTAAATATCAAAACTAATTTCCATTTCTAAAATTTCATTAATTTATTGTAATGTTTCTAAAAATAATTTCTCTTTTTCTTTAATTAATATCTGTAATCAGTGTTCGACACTAGTTGAGTTCTAAAAAAAATAATTTATAATAATAAGAAGAAAATTATTCTTATCTATATAAAAATAATTTTTTTTCTTTCCATTTATATGTCAAAAAAAAATTTACTACAAATCTTTTCGCAAACATAAATATTAAATTTTTTAATTTTTCTCAATAAAATACCTATTGAATTCGCTATTAATATTATTTATATTATTATTATTTTGTTCAATACAGTTTCACTAAAAATTGATTAATTTGAAATCGATTGTAAATCAATATCGATATTCATATTTTGTGCAATAGGCTTTCATTTCTTCCATCAATCGGATTTGAATTATAATCTCGAGAAAAAGATAATAATATTTATTACTACTTTTTTAAATTATAATAAATTTGATTCCTATAATATAGCAAAGGAATCATAGATAACAATATCAATAGTAAATATTACTGATCTTAATGACTCGCCATCATAGCTCTCAAAAGAGACAAAAATGACATTGATGCTTTAACAATCTGCAAGGAATGTTAGAATTAAAATATTAATTTAATTATTAATAAAATAATTTCAATTTAATTCATTTATTAGTTTTATTTAATAGAATAAATTTTTGTTTTAGTCAATATTGTCACTCAAGTTAAAATTTTATTTATTTTCTGTTTTTTTTATTTCCTTGTTATTCTATACTTTTTATTTCTTTATTTTATATTTTTAATTTATTTAAAATTTGTTCGATTTTTTAAATATTTTTCAAGTAATAAATTAGTAAATGATTCTCACTTTGGTAAAATTCTGCAAAGTCATGTCGTACATTCCTCCTGCGCTAATTACTAGAGGATTTTGAGCTCTCAATATCATTAAAATAACGGCCTTCGAAGAATTATTATGTAAATTGATCCACAAAGATTGATAGGCAGCATTTCCAACTCCAAAGCTCTGTTTAATAAATTTTTTATATCAATCATCTTCACGGTGGAACTTTTAAAAAAAATATTTTACGAAAATTCATTTTGAAATTGATAATTAATAACTAAAATTTGAATACCTTTTCCATTAATTCATTGCTTGGCCAACAGTATAATAGAATTTGAAATAAATTAACGACCAAATAGCCGAAATATAACACGGTTCCCCGATAATCCGAGTCTTCGCTATTTAAAGACTGTAATTGGTAGAAAAAATTGTATTATTCACTCATTTTTTGCTCACGCCTTAAAGATATGTTTAAAAAATAATTTACTAAATATTTCATTTAAAAAACAGTTAACAATAGTGTATTAAAATTCAAAATTTTAGTTTAAATTTCGAACTAAAAATTAAGTTAAAAATTTGATTAGAAAATGTTTACTTTACAATATAGATAATAGAAGTTTATTAATTTCTTATGATAATTGTTGCAATAAATAAACAAAAATAATAAATTACAAACATTCGAAAAAATTGAATTTTATGGAAAATAATTACCACGATTAATTGAAATCCAGAAAAGCAGATAACAAAACCACTTGTCATAAGTTGATATAGACATAATTTACTAAATAATTTGTTTAATATATGAACGAGTCTTTCAAAACAAATAAATTTCATAATTAATAAAACATTCAAGATTTGAATAACATTCTCTTTAAATTTTAGAAAATTGCCATTCCTAAGTTTTGAACGATTAAATTTCAAAATTAAGAAACAAACTATAACCAAATCGCTTTTGTTGAAAATTAGAAAATGTAAATTAAAATTGATAAATAAATTACTTTTTTGATATACAATGCAATTAAATTCTTACGAAAATTACTTATTACACTAAAAATATTAAATATAAATAATAAAAAGATTTCAATAACGTTCAGAACTTTAGGATTAAAGTATTAGGTATATACAATAAAATAAAATTTACCTGATTTGACTATTATGACTGTAAACAATACTCTCTATTACTTTTGGTGAAACTAATGACGCCTCGCCAAGTTTCGAAAGTTTTATCTGAAGAATACTCAATTGGGCGCAAGAATGCCAAATTGCAACGAAAATAAAACTGTCCATTCCAGCCAAAAAACTCACACCAAGACAAATGCCAATGAATGCCTGTGAATAATTAAATATGCTAATTAAAAATGCTAGAATTAAATAAGAAAGTAAAAATTAAAAGAGAAAAACATAAGAGGAAAAAAAACGTACGAACCTGAATTCCATAACAAAATGCGTAAATAATATTTGAATACTGATCATAATAGTACCAAGAACAGTAAGGATAACGTTTATGACGAACAGGATCAGTGTCTATTCCATAAATAAATGGTACTAAAAACAATAAAGTCTCAAAATAATACACACTGAAAAGGAAGTATTTCGTAACAGTACGTGCAAAATTTGCATGATCCAGAAGAATTATTCTCTGCTCCTTCGATGTTGATTTTAATAAGCAACTATCAAAATTATTCTTCATCATTCTCAATAATTCCTGTAAAAATAATCTCTGATAATTAATTCATAATTTGAAAAAAATAGTTCATAGTTTGAAAAAAAAGAATATTGAAAAGAGAAAAAAGAATATTGTTAATAACACAGACGAAATTTATTCATTAAAAATGCAAAATAAAATTATGTAAAATTAATAAATTAAAATGTAAAAACAAAAGAACCTGACCTTAAAAATATTCCTGTTTGAAATTACATGTATAAATTTTAGTACTATAAAAATCCCATGAACAGTAAGACACAAATTTTGTACAATTGCATTGATGTCTCCCCAAACAAAATATAAATCAAGTATCATTGGCGGTATGAGTAATGTTAGTAATAAAATTATGATAATAATTGCGTGAAATTTGTTGATACAATTACGCCAAGACGATGCTTTATCACTTAGAGGCCATAATCCAAGAAGAGATAAATAAGTTTTATTAATTTGTATATAGTCTTCGAAATTGTCTTCAGCCATTCTTAATCGAAATAAGAACAATATTCATCAAAACCTTTTCCTTCGTATACAAAATTCTATAAATTCTTATAATTTTACTCTTTTAAGACTCATTTCCTTTTGTTACATTTGCATTCTTGCCCATTTTTAACAAATTTTATAAAAATTATATAAAATTTAAAACAATCTAAGCTGAAGAAAATATTATTGAAAATTACGATAAAATTCCAAACTAGATCAAAAGATAAAACTTCATTCCTAAACTTTAAGCATAAATACTTTAATGTAATTTTTATTAAAAAATTATTATTTATTATTGATTTTCTCTGAAAATTTTTTGTAAGTCTAGAAAGGAGCAAATATAGAATATATAAAATATTGTCAACGATAAGTATGAATCATAGAGAAATTATTGATGATTAAAGACAACTATCATTTCCTAGAAGACACGAGACATATTTCCGCATATTAATTAATAATAAAGCATTTCATTCTTGTTAACTGAACACAGTCTCGATTCATAGAACGTTAGTAAGAAATAAATTATAAATACCACCATTGTTAGTGATATTAATTCACTTATAATTACTACTTTGCCATGCCATTCATTATTAATGCTACAATTAGAAATTCATTTTACAACCAATTATAAACTATTGAAATTATAAAAAACATACACAAATATTGAAGTGAAATTTTCATTAAAAACCACTAATTTACTATAAGCAAATTCTATCTTGAATTTCTTCAAAGCAATTCTAATTCGATGCTTCTTTTTATTGTCAGTTGAAATATTCTCGAGTGCTGTCTTTATTTTACTTTTTTCTCTCTCCATTAAATTCGATTAATTAAAAAATAAAATACTAATTATTACAGTATATTGAAAAAAATTGTCTAAGTGTTTTTAAAATAAAATACAGTAATTCGAAGTAAAATTTTTGTTTATAAAAGTAAAACGGAATTCTAGGTAAATTACACTACAAAAGGATATTTAGTTTTCAGTAAATATTTCATTATTTTAATGCAAATAATTTACGACATTAAATTATCATTTTATTGGTTTTCTTTCAGTTTCTGACTGGATCACTAACTTTGTTCGCGATTTGCATATATTACTCTCAAAACTGATAGAAATGATAAAGATGCTTTTACAATCTGCAAGAAGGTTTCAACAGAATTCAAATTAAATGTAGCTAAATTAATTACTTAGCATTCTTAATAGAAAATAATAAAAATTAATACTATTTAAATTTATTCCAAAAAATTATTTAGTGTTATTAATTATAATTTAATTTAAGTAAAAATTGAAAAAAAGTTATTTCAAATATTCCATTATGAATAGGAATGGAAGAAAAAATAATTTACTAATTTATTACCGCAGTGAAATTTGGCAAATTCATCTCATATAAACCTCCGGCAGAAAGTACAAGACGCTTTTGAGCTCTCAGTATTAGTAGCGTGAGTAATTTTGAATTAGTTGGTGTTAAATTCGTCCAAAATGATTGATAGGCAAACATTCCAATTTGATAACTCTAAATGTTTAATAATTAATTTATTTTCCAGTTTCTAAAAGTAACAAAAAAGAAAGAATCTGATTTTACCTGGTCCATTAAATCATCACTTGGCCAACAGTACATAAGAATTTGAAATAAGTTCGAAAGAACAAATCCTGCGTAGAATATGGCGCCATTGAAATCTACATAACTACTGGTTACAATCTGCGAGAACAAAATTACTAAAATATTATACAGAAATAAAATAGTATAATAATTATTAAATAATAATAAAATAAAAAAATTTGAATAAAATTTTTCAGTAAGTAGAAAAATAAGAAAGAAAAAAAAACGTACAACTATTAATTGAAAACCAGTGAAGCAGACAGTAATACAGCTAGTAAGTAATTGAATTAAACACGATTCACTAAAAATAGTATTTAATATCTGAATTGTCCTGTTGAAAGAAAGGAAAAAAATTGTTTAATTTTTTTCAAAAAGTTCTCAATGTCAAATAAGCTATTTTCTAAAATTTTAATTTGAAACCTTTTCAAAATTCAATTATTTCTATAAATTCACGCTATAGTGCTTTTAATATTCAATTATTATTTTATTATTATTATTATTATTATTATTAATTCACATTTTTACTGACATTCAATTTTAAATAAATTGTTACTAAGAAGTTCAACGCGAATTCAATCAATTAAGTTACAAAAATAAATTATTTATTTAATTCTCATAAAGAATTTTATTAATATATTTTTAAATAATTAAATTCTTTTGACGAATTTCAATAATATCTTCAAGAATAAATACATTTCTCGAGAAATTCGATTAAAATTGTTTTAAAATCAATTTAAATTCTATGATTATTATTTATTATTTTCGTTTATTTTTGGTTTATTATATTTTTTGATATTTTTTTTCATGTTTTAAATTTTTTAATTAACGAAATTCTAATTAAATGCTTTGAAGATTGAAAAATAAAGTAAATAAAATTATTTTTGCAATTAAAAATGTTTATTTTGTATTGTTTCTTACTAATTTTTTTTATAATTTTATATCTGAAATACATAATTAAATTGATTAAATTCTTGTAAAGAAATTTAAAGTACAATTCAAAACAACTTAATTTCTTGTAAGAAAATTTTTAATAAAATCTTTTAAAATAATTTAATTATAACGAGAAAAATTTCAAAAATAAGAATTAAATTTTTTCCAATAATACTATTTAATTCAAAATCTTAAAGATTTTGAGAAATGCTTAATTAAAATTTTTTAAAATAATTTCTGCGAAGAATTTTATAAATTATAAAAATAATGCAATTCTCACAAATAATTTTATCAACATTTTTCATAACTGAATTTTGGCGAATAATATTATTAAAATTCTTTAAAATAATTTAATTCCGGCGAGAAATGTTATAAATTATCAAAATAGTTGAAATCTTGCTAATAATTTTATTAGAATTTTCGAAAATAATTGAATTTTTTAGAGGAATTTAATCAAAATTTAAAAAAAAATTCAATTCTTTTTAAAAATTTTTATGAAAAACAATTGAATTGCTGCTAAGAAATTTATTAAAGTTTTTGAAATAAATATTTTTTAATCACTAAACTGCTTGATAATTAAGTTTTTAAAAATTTTGAGTCTGAATTTATTCCAATATTAATTAAACTAAAATTCAAATAAATTTAATTTTCTCACCTAATTTGCATTTTATGTTTTATAATAAGATCTCTCACTACTGTTTTCGAATAATTCGCTTCAATGCCAATTTTCAATAATTCAGTTTGAAGTATACTTAATTGTGCACATGTATGATAAACTGCTGTACAACAGAAACTTTCCATTCCTAAGGGATAGCTTATACCCAAAATCAGTCCAACAACAACCTGCACACAAAAAAATAAATATAAAACTTATTTATAAAAATAAAAAATAAGACAAATTTAAATAAATTATTTTTGACTGCTTACTTGGATAAAATAAGCGATAGCGTAAACAACATCTGAATTTTTATCCCAATAATACCAGGAGCAAAATGGATAACGTTTATTTCGAGCTGGATCACTTTCAATTCCATAAATGAATGGCAATAAGTACATTACAGAAAGAAAAAAATAAACCGAAACAATAAATCCTTTAGTAATGTACAATGCAAAACGAGCATGACTGTAAAGAATATTTTTTTGCTTTTCCGTCATTGTCGACGATAGAGAATCATCCCAATTATTTCGCATAATTAACACCATTTTCTACAAAGTGGTAGATAATTTATTAGTCTATATATGTATTAATAAAATTAATATGAAGTTATAATTTTTTAAGACTTCAAACTCCCTCCCCTCTGAGTTTAAAAATAACTTAGAATATAAATCTCGTGTAAACATTTAGTATTTAAATAAAAATTAAAAAAACATTCTTCAAAAAACTGATTTTAAACTTCTTAATTTTTAAATCATTAAACAAAGATTTTTAAAAGGGTTGTGACAAAAATTTAATTTTTCTTTTCCCAGATTTTCAGAAATAATTTTGACTTTTTCCCTGACTCTAAAGAATATTCCTGAAGTAATGTAAATTATTATCGATTCAATTAGATTAATGTAACATTAATTATTATTAATTATTATTTATAAAAATAATTTAAATCTTACAAAAAATTATATTAAAATTTTTTAAATAATTGTATTAAAGTGAAACATTTTATTATTTCTCAAAGAAATCGAATTTATCAAAAAATATTATTAAATGTCCTGAAAAAATTGAATTTCTGTGAAAAATTTTGATATTTATCAAGATAATTAAATTCTTTCGAAGAATTGTATTCAAGTATTGAGTATACATTATTAAAATATTAAACTAATTTCAACAGAATTGAAATTAGAAGTTTTTGTAAAAAAAAGTTAAGTTCTACAAATTTGTTAATTAAAAGTAGGAAAAATTCAAATTTTTAAAGATTTAAATTTAATACCTTTACAAAATTCAATTAGAATTGAATATAATTAAAAAATTCAACTAATTTTAAAAAAGAATTAGAATTATATTAAAATTTTCCAAAAAAATCTAAGTTTTTCAAATTTTCTAAAATTTTAAATCGAAACCTCATGAAATTCATTTATTTATGAAAGTTTCAATTATCATTAAATAATTTATAAACTTAGTTATTTTATGTAGTTTTTTTAAATAATTTAAAATAAAATTTTTGAAAGTAATGAATTTATTAAAATTTTAGAAAATATTTGTATTCTCTCGAAAAAGTTTTACAATTTTAATTATAATTTTTAATTATATATATTTTTATTGTACAGTATGCACTAAAAATGTTTTACTAAAATATTTGAAAATATTAAAACTGTTTTGTTTATTTTCTATACATAATTTAAAGTTTTATTATCATTATTATTATTATTATCATAATTATTTAACAATATTTTTAATAGTTCTAACTTCTAAATCTCAAAGACAATAATTTATTTTTTAATTTTAAAAATTGAATTCATTCTCACCTTAATTAATTTCTTCTTTTTGACAGTAAAACTAAACTTAATAATTGTATTAACAGAATGTGCAGTGAGACACAAATTTTGGACGACTGCATTAAAATCACCCCAAACCATAAATAAATCCAATAACATAGGAATTACTAAAAATATCGTGATGGATATTATAATAATTACAGGATGAAAATTATGAATGATGATTCTGAATTTTGACGCTTTATCATGTAATGGCCATATTCCAATAAGAGTTAAATACATTTTATTAATGTAAATATAATCCTCAAATTTTTCTATCATTTTTTTTTTTTTGGTTTATTTTATCAAATTTCTCTTCACTCTTTACTCGTTGCTATTTAATTTTTCACTCTTTTTGTCATTTCGTATATTTTTCAATTTTACACTCGTATCGAGGTGATTTTTAAAAAATTTCTTTCTTAGATAATTAAAATCTGAGTATCATTATGAAGAGATGCATTTTTTAAATTAATTTCAATTATTAAATAATACGATTTCTTTGATAGTGACATTAGATTGTAATTTTCTTTTAACATTTTTATTTGAATGTCAAAAAAAATATAAATTCACTTAAAGAAGAATATACAGGAATATATAGTTTTCAACTAATTCTCATGTTTTTAAATATTCCTACAAAATAGAGATAAATTGCAGGCGTGATTTTTTTTTCTAGAAAAAAAGTGAGTACAATAAGAAAGTATATTCCATGTTGTAAATAATAAAACAAGGAAATAAAAATGATTGGCATTTACAATAAGGGTAGTAATTACTAGTCCATTTAACGTCACTCACTCGGCTGGAAAAATGGAATATTTAGTGAAAAACAATGCTCTAGTGTGAAATAAAATATTTATTTTCTTTTTCACCTGACCAGCTTCTAAATTCGTATTAACTATTAAAGATAGAGAGATACTTTTGCACCTGTAAAATAGAAACTTTTATCTCACTACAGCTCATTTAATTTTTATAAGATACACGTATGTTTCTATAGAATAAGAAAGAATGGAAAAATAATTCTCACGTTTCATTCGAAATACTTTAATACTTCAAGACGGAATTCGAGTAAAATTTACTTTCAAATTTAAATAAGAATTCCAAGAATTTCAAACAAGAAATTTCAATATTTAAATTAACTTTTAGTAAGTACCTTATTTTATTTAGTTGAGTATTTGTTCGTATTGAATAAATAACTAAAAAAGAACTTTAATAAATTTTAACTATTATCCTCGGCAAGTTCCACAGTTCCAATAGTTGCATTCAGCAAAACCATTTGGCCTAAACATTTTTTCAAAATGAAAATAAATTTATTTAAAAAGTTTAAATGTATTTCTTTTTTTTAATAACTCACCAGTTTTGAATATTAATGTTGCACCTTCTGCACCAACAATACAGGGAATTCCATATTCTCTGGCAACAACGGCACCATGACTGATTAAACCACCGAGTTCCGTCACAATTCCTCCCAATAATGGAAAATAAGGACTCCATCCAATGTCAGTTGCTCGTGTTATTAAAATATCTCCTGATTTAATTTCATCCGCTTGTGATACGTTTGTTATAACACAAGCTCGCGCATAAACAGTTCCATTGTAAACCGACGAACCCATGACTTTTTTTACATTTCGATGTTTTAAATTTATATTTGCCAGCTAAAAAACAAAAAAAAGTTTAAAGAAATTAGAAAATTTTTATTTAATTTTTATTCAACTAAACAAACTAAAATTTACCTCGAGTGGCTTAGGAATTCCAACGTTTAATTCTGGAAATTGATCTTTTTCAAGTTTTAAATACAATCGTTGTCTTCTAAAGGCTCTAAAAAATATAATAAAATTGTGAAAAATACTCTAAAATATTAGCAGTGTAAATAAATAATAAATTTATTTTAAATTAATAAATTAATTGTAAAATTAATACAAATAAAATTTGTAAAATAAATAAATACTAACTTCCGAACAAGAAAATGATCCGCTTTCTTGACTAACAATCCAATTTCGTAATGAGTCAAAAAAAATATCAAATTTTCATCTGGCAATCGATTTTTTTCAATTAATAGTTTACCGAGTTTTCGGTAACTTAATCTAAATTTATGCAGTGCATTTGTCAAAATTGACTTTGTCATTTCTCGGCGTGCAACAGCTTTTCTACCAAACGGAACAATTTTCTCTAAAATCCAACGGGTCGCATTTTTCTTCGGTGTTTTTAATTTAAGAATCGTCTCCTCTGGTGTAAGATCGACAATCTCGGTATTATCTAGAGTAACTTTCACCATTGCCTAAAGAAATTAAATTTTAAAACCATTAATTAAAATAAGCCTCGTATCGACTTTAAGGCAATAAAATGATGACGACTTTTTTTGTCTGATTTCCAAACAGAATTTTTAACTTCTTTCTTTATTTCAAAAATAACTTTAATTCTAAGTAAGTGAAAAATTCAATTATTTTTAAAATAATTATTAGATATTTAAAAATATTTTTCTTTCAAAAACGCGATTACTTTTAAAAAGTGCAATAAAATTTATTTCAAATAGATTTATTTCAACATAAAATTCACTTCAAAAATAAAATTTTTTATTTTTAAAAATTACAAATGTAATTAAAATTTAATTATTTTCTGGAATTTTGAACTAAATTTATTCATATTTAATCATTTTTTAAAAATAAGTTTAGGAATTTAAATGTTCTAATAAATAAATATTTAATGAAGTATTCAAAAATTTTTTAATTGAAACTTTTTAAAATTTAATTATTTCTAAAAACTGTTATCATAACTTCTTCAAAATTCCATTTTCTTTAGAATTCTGAACTAAAATTTTCTCCAAATGATTTACTTTTAATAATTTTGACAAAGTTGATCTAGAGTTTAATTATTTACTTAAAGAAAGAAAAAGTTGTAACGAAGTAAATCGTTACTTGTATAGACGAATTTTCGTTCGAGTCCAATGCTATGGTTAGTGACGTTTGTCTCCGTCTTTTCTATCGCTCTGTCGCCTTTTTCCTAATTTTGGTGTATTTCGTTGGTCAGTGTCTTGTGTCTATCTTCCCTAGTGCCCCTTCCATGAACGATTTCTCGCCTGTTTGGTAAGAGGGAGATGTCACATGGTTTATAGCGACCCATAGCGACCCTTCCCCTTCTTTCTAATAGGTATCGTTTAAATTGGAAAAGGAAGAATTGATTGGAAAAATCATAAGGTGTGATAAGGAAGGAGTTTCCCAAAATTCGCTGCAGGTTTCCAGGAAAGCCGCGGATCTGTGGAACATTCGTCGCCTAGATATTAATCGAGTTGGTTGAGTTTAGAATTGGTCTAGTGTTACATTTTCGTGCGGTACGAAAATGAGAGAGTTTGAGAGTTTTAAATTGTAGTTTGTTTTTTTTGTAACTTTTATTTAATCCAGTAACTTGCTTTTATTTAATAAATTATTTTTATATTTTAACCAATAAATTGTGTGTAATTATTGAATTTGTTTCCTTTGTGTTTGGCGTTCTATTTGCTGGAGTTTTGAAGACGCCGTTGTTACGAGATTTCAAAGAAGCAGTTAAAGTTTGTATATTGAGTCCAAAAAAATTGGAGATCGATGCATCGCGATTTTAATTCTCAGCAGTTCCCCCCTTTAATGAGATTTTGTTGAATATTGTGTTCTTTGTGAATTAGCGTTTTTTTTTTGGGATTATAGTGACTGAATTTCGGGTAAACGATGCAATAGTTTAAATTGAGTAAATTATAAATAACTATCAATTTTCCCGTTACAAATTGGCGCCCAACGTGGGGCCACGCTGAGATCTCCAGTTTTGAGACAATTGATTTTGTTTTGTGACCAGTGGATTTTTGATAAAGAAATTATAATTTTTGTCTGATTTGTGACCGATTTAGAGACCCAAGAGACCAGCCCTTAAGTGCGGATTGTATCCGTTATTATTCCCTCCCATAGAGACCATTGAATTTTCTCTAATATGGAAATTTTTCGAGAAAATCGATGTGAATTCCTAAAAATGAGTTGGGCGTCGTCAAGAGTTAATTTGTCGACGAACGGTTTTCAAGTCCGCACGGGGACGCGTTATTTTTGGTGGGTCGCGTTTTTGGCGGTAGAGAGAAGTCAGGCGAGCAAGCTGACAGTGTGTAGCGCGCGTTTGTAAATAATCACAAACTGGCGTGTCATTGACGTTTGAAATTATTCGTTTTTTTCTTTCAGACAAAATTATTTTTCTTGGGAGTAAAATATTATCGTGATTTTGAGTTAGATTTAGTGTATTTTGTATGTCATATTTTTGGTCCCGTTTATTTTAGTGTTTGTGAGAGAATTTAGCGACCATTTAAGTGACATACCCCAGTGTTTTTTGTTGTTTGAGACCAATTAACCAGCTTGATTGAATACCGCGACGAGCAAACTAGAGTTGGTTATGAGAGATTGAACCTGTTTTTTTTTATTTTCGAGTAGAGATCGGGATTTTTAGAGACCAAATTTAATTTTTTGGGATAGAGACCGATTAATTAACTTTCGGAATAGAGACCAAATTAATTTCTGGATTAATTACGGAATTAATTTTGATTTTTAGTATAGAGCACAACTTTCGTTACCGTGTTGTGTGCCTAGTTCGCGGAGTTTAAGCCCCTGGTGCGGCCAGTATGACCTTTGCGTCGGTACACACGACCAGTGATGGTCAGAACACTGTAATCTTAGAGAATGAGTCTCGTAGTCCAGTTTTGCACCCTTTTTTGTGTCCGGGGGAAACCGGGTAGAGGATGTTAGTGATTTGAGACCCGTTAATACTTCAGTAGTTGTGTCTAGTATCAAGTTGGGCCTGCTCAGCGCCATGATAGTTTTGTTTGTTTTTCCGGGGATAATCAAAAAGATTGACAGACGTTACGTCCCGCCCCCCTCTAGAGACAAAATGATTTTTTCCCATGGCAGCACCTAGGTCTAATACTTAAATGTCCAATAGTGTTGATTGAGAGTTCAGCGTCAGAGTCCGGAGTTCAGAGTGTAGAATGAGACGTAAAGTCAGTACGTAAAGAGACTAGAGGGAAAAAGACCTCGAAAATTTAAAAATGGTTCAAAATAGTGAAATTTTGTGTTATCATGGCACCAAGTAGGCTATGAGTGAGAAAGAGAGATGTTAGTGGTGTAAGCGTTTGTATATGCAGAGATACCGCGCGTTGGTGAGGAGTTTAACGAAAGGGGAAGTGCGTAAGGTACAGAGTGCTGAGTCGAGTGGGGATAGATTTGGGTACCCTGTAGTCAGCTTAGTACTTAATCGAATGGAGAAAAAGTTTGTTTCTGAGAGAAATGTTTGCCAAACGAGACTTACGCTCATTTTTTATAATGTTGCGAAATTAGAGGGCCAATGTGGTTCCGGTGTTTTAACCAAGACTAAGGGTAGTAGAATTTAGGGAGGGGAAATGCATTGGTTGCATGTAGTCCTGAATTCCAAAGAAAAATTTTTGGTAGAAGTGAAAGATATGAATATTTTCTTGAGTTTTTATTCTTTTTAAGACCGACCCTATTTTAGCCCTTTTTCTAACCTTGGTGTGTTAATTTCGACAGTAAGACCTCGTTTGGCGGGAGTGTTGTGGGAGATTTCTGTTGGTAGACGTACAGAAATTCCAATAGGGTTGTGAGGGACCAGTTTTTTGCATAATGTGTGTACATTCTTAAATTAATTTTTGTTTAGTGACCTCCACCTTTCGTATAGTGACTTCTATCCTGATAGTTCTAAATTTCAATTTTTATTGTGTTGAGAGGAAAGTGGGTGAGATGAAATTTATGAACTAAATTTTAATTACTACAACTAAGGCAAAGAGATTTATTTTCCTGTAGTTGTTGGCTTGATCTTGATGGAGTGTTCCAATCACCAATGAGGAGAAACTCAGCGAGGGTGATGATCAAGTTTCAAAGAGTTGATTTTTGAGAAGAAGATTTGAGTTGTAAGGATTTCCCTCTAATATCATCGTGTTGATGAGAGATAATTCGAGAGAGATTACTAATTCTAATACTGTGTGTTTAAAATATGTTTATCTTATTTGTGTTTTTTTTTATGATTAGCGATCAGATCTTTAAGTTGTTTAGAGTCAATAGTCGAGACGAAGTGTTGGGAAAAAGAATTAGGTGTTTTTTATTGCACCGGAGTTTTAGAATTGACGGAATGAGATTTTTGTTGTGTTGGTGACCTTATTTACGAATTTCCAGATTACAGAGAGAGAAACGAAATTTGTATTAAAGAAGATTGTTTGTTGCATAACTAAGTTTTTTTAGAACGAATTATGTGACCATGGATTGCCCCCAGCCGAGTATTTACACTAGTTGCATTCAAGCCTTGCATATTGTATCGGCAATATTATATGAATTAATATTGGCCTAGGGAGGGGGTATGTAACGAAGTAAATCGTTACTTGTATAGACGAATTTTCGTTCGAGTCCATGCTATGGTTAGTGACGTTTGTCTCCGTCTTTTCTATCGCTCTGTCGCCTTTTTCCTAATTTTGGTGTATTTCGTTGGTCAGTGTCTTGTGTCTATCTTCCCTAGTGCCCCTTCCATGAACGATTTCTCGCCTGTTTGGTAAGAGGGAGATGTCACATGGTTTATAGCGACCCATAGCGACCCTTCCCCTTCTTTCTAAATAGGTATCGTTTAAATTGGAAAAGGAAGAATTGATTGGAAAAATCATAAGGTGTGATAAGGAAGGAGTTTCCCAAAATTCGCTGCAGGTTTCCAGGAAAGCCGCGGATCTGTGGAACATTCGTCGCCTAGATATTAATCGAGTTGGTTGAGTTTAGAATTGGTCTAGTGTTACATTTTCGTGCGGTACGAAAATGAGAGAGTTTGAGAGTTTTAAATTGTAGTTTGTTTTTTTTGTAACTTTTATTTAATCCAGTAACTTGCTTTTATTTAATAAATTATTTTTATATTTTAACCAATAAATTGTGTGTAATTATTGAATTTGTTTCCTTTGTGTTTGGCGTTCTATTTGCTGGAGTTTTGAAGACGCCGTTGTTACGAGATTTCAAAGAAGCAGTTAAAGTTTGTATATTGAGTCCAAAAAAATTGGAGATCGATGCATCGCGATTTTAATTCTCAGCAGTTCCCCCCTTTAATGAGATTTTGTTGAATATTGTGTTCTTTGTGAATTAGCGTTTTTTTTGGGATTATAGTGACTGAATTTCGGGTAAACGATGCAATAGTTTAAATTGAGTAAATTATAAATAACTATCAATTTTCCCGTTACAAAGTTCATTCAAAATTCGTCTAAAATTCAATTGTTTTCAATTCAATATTACAAAATTTTGATTACTTGAAAGTATTATAATCAAATAATATGTATTCTAAAATTCTACAAATTTCTAAAAAATTTGAACTACAATTTTTTAAAACATTAAGTTCATTAGAATTTTTAATTAATTACTCAAAATTTTTATTTAACGTAATTTTAATTTAAAATCCTTTGAAATTCAATTATTTTAAAAATTTTTACTACAACACTTACAATATTTAATTATTTTCTAGAAATATTCTTAATTAAAATTCAACTTTAAATGAATTTTCAGAAAGTTATTAAAGAATTCAATTATATTAATCCAATAATTTAATTCTTTGTAATGATTATAACTTCATAAATTATTTCAGATTTAAAGAACACATTTTATGATGCTATTTTATGAAGAAAAATTTAGAAATTATTTTATTTTATTTTCAATAATTTTGCATTAAAAAGTGGATTTTTTTTGTAATTTTAGAAGAATATATATTTTTTAAATTGTAATAATTTATTATAAGAGTTTCTCTTTTTGAATTTTTAATAAAAATTGAATAGTTCTCAAAGGATTTTATTAAAATTGTTTTGAAAATAATTGGATTCTTCCAATGAATTTTATTATAATTTTTGAAAATAATTGAATTTTTTTAAAGAATTTTATTTTAATTTTTTAAATAAGCAACTGAATTGAGCTTGTGCGAAGAGTTTTTTCTTTAATTTTTTAAAAATAATTGAATTCTTTCAAAGAATTTTATAAAAATTGCATTGAAAACAATTGAATTTTGGAGAAAATTTGTGTTAACATGTTTGAAAATAATTGAATTATATCGAAGAATTTTGTTACTAACTTTTTTAACTGATTAAATTTTTAAGAGAAATTACATTAAAATTGTATTGATAATAATTGAAATCTTAGGAAGATTTTATCAGAATTTTTAAAAATAATTGAATTCTTTCGAGAAACTGTATTGAAATTGTATTGAAAATAATTGAATTCTTGCAAATAATTTCACTCAAATTTTAGAAAATAATAAATTATTTTTTTTGTTTTGAATCTGAAATTAATTATTTTTTCTTAGTTAATTAAGAATAAAACAAATGTTTAGTATTCAAAATTTGTTCTAATTAATACCAATTGTTGTTGCATTTTATACCAAAAAAAGTTAGTATGCTGCAATATATACTGAAGAAAAGTCTAAAGTCTTATTTTATCAAATTCATTAATTCCTAATTTAATTAAAATAAGAAACAAAGCAAAGTAAAGACTTACCTGAAGAGCGTTAAATAATTTCTCAGGTTTCATATCCCATGTTTCGGTGATAAAATCCATTTCCTTAATATTTCTATGTCCGTAACTTTTCAAAAACTGTTGTAATAATTCCAAAGAATGGGGTGAATTTTTTGCCAGCCAATTAATAACATCATTGGTATTAATTTGAGCAAACTCTTCCCATTTACCAGTGTCTCTGATTAAATTTGCAATTCTACGCAGAGCAATTGGAACCTGTGCACTTATTACATTAGTACAGGAACTCAATAGAACAGCAATATCCGAAAAATGATCGACTGTCAAATCATCGCTATTCTCCATTAGAATTGACATTAGTAGAATTTCATAGAAAACACTAACTCTCGACGTGAGATTGTGGCATCCTCCAATCTAAAAGAAGTATTTCCATATATTTCAATTTTTTAAAAATTAAATTAAAAAATATTATAAATTTAAAAATTAAAAAAACAAAATATTGAAATTCTACTTAGATACCAACCAATTGTAAATAAATCAATGACTCGTCGATTGCTCGATAAAGATCTTCAATGTTATCAAAACGATTTGCATCAAGTGTCATAGAAGCGAAAATATTTTCCATTTCCTTTAAAGTCGCCTCTGCTTTCCAAGCGTCTGTAATCATAAATATTGTTTGTATCGTAGTTCCCCACCAGGAAACACCATTCCTCTCCTTCGCTTGATTATAAATCTCTGGCGTTGTTATCACATGACCACAAACAGCAACGTCTGATATTTTTACACTTGGCCTCAATTCCTTTGTAACGCACGCTAACATTGTCTAAAAAAAAATATTTAGAATTTATTTATTCATTTTTGTTAATAAACTATTATTAGAATTAAAATATTTCAGAAAATCATCACTTACGTTCAAGTAATTAATAGTAATTCTCATGGAAGAAGTGTGTATATGTATATCACAATAAGGAACAATGGATGGCATCTTGAAATTATTATTAAGCGAACAATTGAGCAAATAAATAAAAGTGCTAATTGTCAATGGTGACGTGACACCGGGAAAAACTTCTCCAACATTTGCAAATGTAAGTATATCGTTTTCAACAGGTACAATGGAATCTAATTCGTAAGTTAATTCAAAATCGGTCCAATTATCGAGACTTGTGATTGGACGTGATTGAAGTAGAAATATTTTATCGCCAATAATTGCCCATTCAATGTCACGTGCATTTTGAAAGAGATTTTCCAAATTCACACCAACTTTAGCTAAATTAAGAGCAATTCTATTTGAAATTGAATTTTTTCTTGTTTCCTCATCGCTGAGCTCTTTTAAAATTGTTCCCGAATCATTAGTCATTGTTATCTTTTGATATTTCTTTCCAATTTCAATACTTTCGATTGTTAACGCATCGTTCCAGTTTCTTTCAATTATCACTGTGTCTGGTTCGACCATTGCAGAAACTACTGTCTTTTAAAATTGTGGGAAAAAAGAAAAGCAAATAATTATTTTACAGGTAATACAATAGTTTTAATTACATTGAAATAATAATTGAAACTAAAAATTGGAAGAAAAATCTTTAATTACCTCGCCGAGTCCATAATTTGAGGTAATGACAATATTTCTTGGATCGCCAGTCGTTGGATGTCTTGTAAACATAACTCCTGCAATTTCGGCGTCGACCATTATTTGAATGCAAACACCCATCGAAGCTCTCACAGGCAAACCTGATCGTCGTCTGAAAATAATAAAATTATTTTGTACGATGAAAGAATTTTATACGAAGAAATAAGTTTCAATAATAAAAAACTGTTTCATTTTTGCTCAAGAAACTTAACTCTTCTTTAAATAATTTTTTTACATATTTTTTATTTTACTTTATTTTAAATACAATTATATTTGTTTCAAAAAATTAATTTTTTCAAAATTTGTACATTAAGTTTATTCAAAACATTATTTAATTTTTATTAAACCAATGTTTAAAAGTTTATTGTTATTTATTTCAATTGAAAATTCAAATAATTGCAAAGGAAAACCTTGTGAAATTTAAGTATTTCTAAAAATTACAACTGCAAATCTTTCAAAAGTCAATTATGTTAAAAAAATTTTAATTAAAAAACCTTTTGAAATGTAATTATTTCTTAAAGTTTCTGTTATAACGCTTTTAATATTCAATAAGTTTTCAAAATTTTGACTAAAATTTTTTTTAAATCGAATTGATTAGAATTCAACAATAATTGAAATATTCAAATAAAAAAATTCTTGTAAAATTTAATTATTTTCCAAATTCTTAGTTACAATTCTTCAAAAAAATTTTTTAAAAATTATTTTCGGGAATTTAACAATTTTCATAAAATTTATATTATAATTTTTTAAAAACCTCATTTTTAGACTCTAAATTTCTACAAAAAATTAATTAAAAATTAATTCTTAAAGAACTTATTAAAAAATTTATTTATAAATTAGCTAACGAATAATAATTTTACTTAAGAATTAAAAAAATAATTTTATTTTGGAAGAGATTTGCGTTAGGAATTTTTATAAGTATCTAATTAAATCTCAAAAGGTTGTAAATTTGAAATATTTTAAAATCTTAATTTCTATAAAAAATAATAAAAATTACATATTTGTTTAAAAATGATTATTTATCTTTTGCATAATTTTACAATTAAACATATTCAGAAATAAATGTATAAAGATTTTTTAAAATCTTCATTTTTTCAGAATTTCTGAAACTTTATTCATTTTGGTTTAATAAATATTTGAATACTTGTTATTTATTTGTCCACGAGCAACTTAAGTTTCAAAATATTTTCAACGTAAAACCTTTTGAAATGGAATTAAAATTAGAATTACAACTCTCCAAATGCTTGAAATATTAACTAAAGTTTTAACTGAAATTCTTTTTCAAATCAATTCTTATTAGCAAGTTAAACGAGAATTCAAGTATTTAAATACAAAAATGAGAAAGAAAATTCAAAGACAGTTTAAGATTTTTAATAATATAATGTTGTTTTTAAGTTAAACGAGAATTCAAGTATTCAAATACAGAAATGAGAAAGTAAATTCAAAGACAATTTAAGATTTTCAATAATATAATGTTGTTTTTTTAATCAAATTTTCTTATTTTACGGTCCTGTCAAAATCCTGTTACTAGAAAAATTCTGAGGGAATTGATTTTGCTAAAACACTAATCACTCTGTTTACTAATTAATTAATTATTTAATTTTTTTATTAATTTATTAATTTAAATAACTTTTGACATGACAATTTGAACAGTAAACCAATTTCAAATAAAAAAGCACTAACTTTGGGCGAGAATAAAATATTTTCGATTAATATTTTCATTCTATGTTTTTTTATGACTTTTTGTTGTTAATAATCTGAATTGTTTACCTGTACTCCACACTTTGAAAGGAATAAAGACTCGCCCAACAGTGGGAAACATATTTTAGAACATTATCTGAATCCTGAATGCCAAGAAAAGTTGAATTTTGACCAGCAGCTGACGTATCTTTACTATCTTCTCCAATTGCACTTGATCTCACGGCATATCGTAAATTCATTTGATTATTTTTTTCAGCATTTTCCAAGTCCGACAATGCCTTTAATATTGCTTTTCGTACTGGTTCAACTATTGCTGATGTCTTCAAAAGCAAAGCGATTCTAAAATGAATTAAATAAAAATGTAAAATTTAACATGCATTTTTTCATTTGCTTATTTACTATTATGATTTGTTATTTATACTTTAGAAAAAATTTCTTAATTTATAAAGTATAGATAATAAATCATAATATCAACTTTAAAAAAAAATTCTTAATTTATAAAGTTGATAATCACAATTTAAAGTAATTCAATTTATTAATTAAAACAGTTCGTTACTTACTTCTCGCAGGAATTTTTCAAATCTTCAATTTCATTGCTATTTATCCGTTCAATGTCATTAATAACCAATGATAAATTCTTACAAGAAACCAATTGATACTGAAGTGCAGATGCAAGAATACAAAATCCTTGTGGAACATAAAACTATAGAATAACAAGAAATAAATTAATTTCTCCATAAATAATATTTAAATTACTTTATGCTAATTAGTGTAAAAAATAAAACTACAAAAATTACATACATCATTAGTTTCAATGGATGATAACAAAGCAAGTGATTTTGCTTTTCCTCCCACGAGTTCTTCATTCTGACAAATCTCATTTCGAAATGATGCAGTGAAAGTTTCTACATCCAAAACTTGAGGAGAATGCAAAGGGAACGAGGTTTCTGAAATATTTGCTGACGATGAAGCACAAGCTTTTTCTGGATAACAAAGAAACACTAAACCTGATCCTGTAAAAAGGAAAAAAATTCGAATGTACTTTTCAAATTTGTCTGAAAAACTGAAAAAGAGGAAAAATAATTTTTATAAAATATAGAATAAACGGATTACCTTCTTTATTGTTATCTGCTAATTTAATATTGTACGTCACATATTTTTCATCAACATTATGTCCATGATGTAAGGAACGTTTCGAATTTTTTTCTAACTTTACAGAAAATTTATAATCCTTATCAGCTAAAAAAATTAAAATTCGTTTCAAATTAATCACTTAGAAAAAAAGTTACTTATGAATAAATAATCTAAGTGTCTAATTTCGAAATACTAAATTACTAAATTTTTAATGAACAAAAAAATGTAATTAAAATTAAATTAAAATTAAATAACTTTCTAATTAAAAAATTGCCAAACCGTTGAAACGAATTTTTTCGAAATCATTTTTCTCCAAATTTACATCACAGTCGATATTTAAATCCATCCAATCAACCTCCAATATTGTATTATTTATCGTTTTTAAATGACCAAATTTGACTCTACAAAGTAAATTCCCTTTGTTATTTATCATAAAACTTTCAATTTTAATTTATTTTAATTACTCGTAACTTACATTTCCGAACTGTCTTTCAATTTTCCAATATTCAGATAAAATGTAAGTCCATCAATTGATCCGAAATATGACAATATTTTGTCAAATTTGGAAATTATCAGGCGTTCGCATATTCGTTGACGGAAACCTCGCAGAAAACATTCTTTCGTACTTGAATCCTCAAAAAGAATTTGTCCAACAAGTGAACCCCATTGATCAAATTTCTCAAGTTCTTCTGAATATTTTTCTACATCATTGTTCGAAAAATCAGATTTTCTTAGAGGCACTGAATTGGCAATAAATCTACAAAGTAGAAAATAATTTTACAAAAAAATAGATGATAAGAGTAAAAAATCTCTTCTTAATTCTCTAATAATGATTGAATAAAAATAAAATAAATAGAACGCAGTTGGTTGTTAAACTTACATGAAATTAAAACGAACATGTTCCATTTTGCCCATATCGTCAGCAATATTTTTTCTAGTTCCATTCCTTAAGAGGCCGTTAAATGTTATTCGCCAACGGACAAGAGGTTCGCAGACAGAAATCTTTAAACCGCCAATGGACCAACTTTGATTCGTAGAATTAAAAGCTATTGTACTTGGATGATCTGCAAAAAGGAAAAATTTCGAAAAAATTAACGAAAAATAAAATTAAGAAACTAAATAAACATTGTATTAAATTATTCTTATTACCTGGAAGTTCGTATACTCGTCCATCAGAAAGATACAAAAACAATATTAATTCCTTGTCATTTCCTTTATGATTTAATTTCAGGAACAATGAATTTCCTTTTTGATCTGTCCCATAAAATAAAGAAGAAACTGAAATCTTAAAATAATTTTTAATTCCCATTAATTTCAATCATAAAAGCGATAATTTTTTTTAATTATACTCACATCTTCCTGAAATTTCTTTTGCAATTCTTCAATTTCCATATTTTCGATAATTTTCAATTTCTCAAATTTTTCTTCACCTAAATAAGTGTAAACACTTTTCTTCTTGTCATTAGACAAGAAACTCTTCAAACTTAAATAGCACGTATCAAAAACTAAATTTTTGCACGAAAGAAAAGATAATTTTTGTAAATACACAAATGAAATGCAAATAAATAAAATTCGAATTATATAATTTGATATGTAATAAAATCTAATTGCAGGGAAAAATTCCATTGTTATTTACCTGATTTTTTCGAAACACCATTTTTTTTAACTTTTCTAAATAAAAAATAAGTGAAAATCGCACAAACGAAAGGAATTATGATAAAAGAAGAAAATTTTAATTCCATGTTTCCTTTAATTCGAGAATAGTTCGCAATAATTCCTTTTTTTGACGTCCTCACTGATCAATGTTCAAAATGCGACTGCTTATCATTTTAACAAACTCTGTATCTTTATCGAAACTTCAATCGTAGATTAAAATTATCTTTCAACAAGATTTCGATAAGATGAAATTAAAATTATAAAAAATTGTACAATAGTATAATTGTAAAATAATGATAATTTCGCAAAAATAATTTTTCAAATAAAAAAATGATAATGTAATTTTAAAAATAGTTATTAATTTCTCATTCCTTCATTCATTAAACTGTTTTTTTTTTCATTTTGAAAAATGTCAGCAATTTAAAATATGCACACGAGACTTGCGAAAAATGAATATCATTCTCACATTTTGATATTTACAATTCCACCAACCGAGAGAGAATGAATGATCATGCTATTTGCGTCATTCAATTATGAAAAGGATTCAGTCAGTACCACTATAAATTACGTAACTATAATAACGGGTTAAAAATCAACTACGAATTTCTAGGTCAAGATCGAGATTAACTAATCTTTGCTACATTTTTTAAATTCATTCAATTTTCCAAATAACCTTTTTAAATTTTATTATTTTCAAAGGAAGTTTCAAGAAAAAATTAGAATAATAATTCAACTTCCGTCAATTAAAAGAAACAAAAACAGAACAAAAAATTGTCAATGAAAATAGAATTATTAAAAAAAATTCTCTATTTTTACACTCTTTTAATGAAACGAATACTGTTAATAAATCCTATAAATTCTTCATACTCAATACCAAAAAAAGTAAATATCAATCTCCAGAATAAAAATTCACAAACTGCAAAATTTTCAATCACAGTCAAACAGTTATTTTTTTTCAATATTGCAAAAATCCACCAGCCAACATTGAGCAAGAAATGTCATATAACACGATCATTAAAATTTGTACTTTTTTCTTAAATATTACGTTAATCAAGAAAATTATTGAACTTTCTTCACTGAATCACTAGCAGTAACAGGTTCTTCCTCGATTGTTGCCGAATCAATGCGTGACTTATCAACAGGATAAAGCCTAAAAAAACAGAGAGAGAAAAAAAATAAAGACTATTAATAATTGAGAATTAAGTGAGCGACAATAATTTTACATAATGTGAGGAAATAAATTCACCATCGTTGATATAAGTAGACGAGGAAGACGGCATCATCTCTGAAGCACGCAACTCTGTGTGCCATTGGCATTGTAATGATGAATGCAAAAATATCATCGATAAATGTATTGAACGCTTTATACATAAATGCACGCCAAGGTAAATGAGCGACAGACTTTAGTTTATAATTTAAAAACAGTTGAGGCAACATGAAGAGAAAACCAAAAGCGTAAACTCCATTAACAAGTGAATTTATACACCAGGAATACCAGCTACAATAACAATATTATTATTATTATCATTAGTATTATTATTATTAAATATACTTTTTTTATGAAAAAAGGAATTAGCTATATTTTTGAGGGGGGGGGGGATTAAAATTTTATGTTCCTTAAGTTCTGAAAGTTTCAATAAACGAAATTTATTTCTTTTCTTCTTCGAAATTAAAACGTTAATGTTTTTTCAATGTTAAAAAGTTTGTTTATTTGAACGTTCAAAACTTGGGAATCATTTTTTTCTATGAGCATTTGAAATTTTTAACGTTATTAGAAATTTTGTTTGGTAAAAAAAAGAGCAAGTTTTTCAAATCTGACAAATCTCTGTTTTTTATTTTGAGAAATTAAAACAAATGACAAATTTTCACAAAACCAATATAGTCAATTATAAGAGAAAGCTAAATTTTAGAAGCAAAATTTTGATTTACAGACTTTGAACTAAAAACTTTATTTATTTTATTTCAAAATAAAAATTTAAATATTATCACAGTTTTACAAACTGAATAATAATTACCAAAAATAATTTTATTTTTCCAAGAATTCATTACAAACTGTAAAGGACTCGGATCGACCAAAAAAGTCGCTTTAGTCAATTAAAAATAGAAAAAAGTCGAAAAAGTAATTTATATAATTTAGTGTTGTCATAAAAAATTTTATTTTGCAATTCCCTGATTCTACTGTGATTTCTAAATTAAATTAATCAAAACTCGAAAAATTTTGCTAAATAAATATTAACATGTGTACTTCATATTTCTTCTTTCACGGGAAATAAAATTTTTAAAAACTTCTAAAAATTACAACAACAATCCTTTTAAAATGAAATTAATTTCTACAATTTTAAAGTAAACTTCATCTCTAAATCAATTATTTATATTAATTTTTAATAATTTTCCAAAAGTTCTTTCAAAATTCAAATTATTTCAATATAAAAATTCCATTTGTTAGAATAATTGAATCTGTCATTTTATTAAAGATAGAATATTTCTAAAAATTCTAATAAAGAAATTCTTAAAATTAATTGTTTAAAAAATATTTTTAAACCATTTTTGAAAGACAATATATATTTTAAATATTACATAAAATTAAAAAATTTCCAAAAAATTTAAATTTGGTAAAATCTTTTAAAAAATAAATGAATTTTGATAAAATCTTTAGAAAATAATACATAAAATAATAATCTTTTAAAAAATAATTAAAATTTGATATAAAATCTTTTCAGAATTAAATTTTTGAAAAATATAAAAAAAATATATAAAATAATAATTTTTTAAAGAATAATTAAAATTTTATAAATATTTTAATGTAATTGTTTAAAAATAATTGAATTACTTAAAATAATTTTTGTATAATTTAAAAAAACTAATTAATTTTTTTAAAGAATTTTAATTAAAAATTTTGAACATGATTTTTTTCTAATTTTTCCATTTTCATTAAATTTACACTGGAAGTTTTTTTTATTAAAATTTTTGATAATTCAATTATTTAAAAAATTTTCAATTAAAATTCTTTAAAAGTTAATTTTTAAAAAATGTAATAACAAACTTGATAAATTGTTTATTTTAAATTAAATAAAACAAAATTTCAATGACTCAAAATCTTTTTAATTGTTTATTTAAAAAATTTAATTACAAAAATTATTCAAAAATTACTTTTCAAGGATTTGTCTTTACTTATTTTTCATACTTTGATAATTAAAATAATTTGCATTTATACAAAAAATGTTATTATTTTGTTGGTAAATTTGGAAGAAAAGTAAAAAATGGCGCATTTTTTTAATATGAGTCGAAAATAATTTAATTCTTGAAAGAAATTTAATTAAAAATATATTAATAATTATTATTAAATTATACAAATTTTTCTTAAATAATATTGAATTCTTGCGAAGAATTATTTTTAGAATAATTACATTTTTAAACAAACTCAATTAAAATTGTATTAAAAATAATTGAAATTCTTCGATGAGTTTTAATTATTTATGAGAATAATTGAATCCTTGAGAAGAATTTTATTAGGTACTTATGCACAAAAATAACTGAATTCCTGCAAAACACTTTTAAAAATTTTTAAATAATTGAATAAAGGCGAGAAATGCTTTTTAAAATAAAATATGGATATATTCAAATAAGATTCTTTCTGAAATTTAATTATTTACTAACTATTAATCTTACATTCCTTGACAATACAATGTTTTCTTTGTAAATCTGTAATGAAATTCTTTTAAAATTTTAATTTTTTTTCCGAAATAGCAGTTTATAAAAACTTTTAAATTTAAATTATTTTTTTCAAATCGCAACTGTTTTTAACAAAAATATTTTTTATAACTTAACTTTAATTATATTATAAATAAGATAGTTATTTTAGAATTTAATTATTATTTAAATTAATTTAAATTGAATTACTTACATAAATAAGAAAAAATTGCGGTAATGCGTTAAAATTTATTAGGATTCAAAAGTTTTTAAGGTGAAAAGAAATTGAAGAAAAATCCAATATTTATATACTTTTCATGAAATTCCCTGATTCTACTAATTTAATTTTCCCTGATTTTTCTCTTGTTTCACTAACCAGTGGCAACTCTATTTTAAGGTAATTAAAATTTTTTCTTTTATGAGAATTGAAATCTTTAACGTATTCAGAAAATTTTGTAGTATAATAAATTTTTAACGTAATATCCACGTTCTTATAAATTAATAAATATTTAATAAATAATAATTAAATAAGTTTTTATTAAAGAAAAATCAAATATAAAATAAAAATTCTTACCTTCTGTGAGCTTGATAGAGAAGAGAATAAATTGCACCTGCGAGAACCAATGGATACAGAAGATAGCTCAAATATCTCATACTTTCTGCGTCAAACTGACGAGATTTCGTTTCCAGTGAATCACATTTGCTCCAATTGAATTTTATCTTCGGTAAGAAGCCTTCTCTTACAAATTCAGCTCTCAAAACTTTCTTCGACTTCCACAGCTGTACAACAAGGAACAAAAATATTTTAGAATTTCTTTCGATAATTATGTATTTAAAATAGTTCTATTTATTTGTATCTAAATAAATAAATATTTCCATAAAACAAAAATTGAATAAAAAAAATTTTAACTCTAAAATTGAATACAAATTAACAAGAGAAATTTGACTTAATTTTTTCTTCAATTTTGCAACAATATTAAAAAACAAATACCATTTAATTCTCACCTCTATAATGCAACCAATACCCGACGGAATTATAATAAGCAATGAAGAGCCTTCATCGAGAAGATACAAAAATATAACAGTCTGACTAAATGCACGCCATAAAATTGTTTGAATACTGAGACCAGCAAGATTGTTTTTACCCCTCCAGAAATTAACGTCATTCTTGAAAGCGAGGAAATCGAAAAGTAGCTGAAAATAAAGAAATAGATTTTTCAATAAAATTAAAAATTAATTTCAATTCGAAAAATAGCTCTAAATAGATTAAAAACGAAAACAAGTTTGTTAATTAAACTCACATGCACGGAAGCAACGAAGACAGTTCCAGCCAATAAATATAAATTCGTGTCCGCTAAAATGCTTTTAACTTCGTCGACATCCTTATCACCAAAACCAAGTCCTCTTAATCCTTTCATTGCCGCTTCGATATGCAAGATTAGTCTCAATTTTCCAACTGATATTGGCGAATAAGTAATTGTAACATTAGAAGATGTCAATTCTGTCGTGATTGGAATCAAATGACTCAATCGAGTCTCCAAAAAGTTATAATTCATCATTGGAAGATATTTTCGATTTTGTAGTCGTCTGAAATGTTTAATTAGATTAAATTAACAAGTTCATAAAATTATAATCACTTTTCGTTTGTAAATTTCTATATTTTAAATTTTAATTGCAGTTAATTGATAATTTCAGTTGCATTCAATTTTTATCTCTCTAACGATTCAACAGTTCAAATTAAAGACGATCTTTTTTCTCTCCTCCAAAAAGGTTCTTATTAGAAATTCTTTGATAATTTAGAAACTTAAATCCTTTCCACAAATGTTTAATTTACTTTATTTTCGATTATATTCTCGTAATTTTTGAAAATATTCGTTTATTTGAAAGTTTGAACTTACTATTGAACGAATATTTTTTTTCATTTTTAATTTCAACTTAAAAAAAAAACTTTTAAATATCCTAATATTTTAATATAATTATCAATTCACATACTTCATATAGGGCATGAATTCCATGGGCATATTATTAGTTGGAAGATCAACAGGATCAGTCATTATCGTGAAAGTAACTTTGCTCTTTAGATGTGAAATTGGTTTTGTCCTCGATTTTTGCTTACGTCCTTCAACCTGCTCGACTCCTAATAAATTAGATCCTTTCAATTCTGGCACTGCAAACTGGGTCATTTTAATTGGAAGAATAACCGCATACTTGTTCTGAAAAAGAAATTTATTCCCAGTATTAATGAATTTCATTTTTATTTTTCACAAATTAAAAAAAGAGAAACATTTACCTTTGATAGATCGTAGAAGGATCTTCCCTGATTCTCAGAAAAAGGAGTTAGAAAAACATGTAAAAATAAAGTTCCATTTTTTCTCGTCCTTTCGGGAATTATCAATGTTACTTGGCTGTAAAATAAAAATTTTAATCAAAATCAAAATTCAACGAATTCTATAAAATTACTAAAAATTTCCAATCAGTTTTTTGGTTTTTCTCTGAAAATTTATAAAAAAAAATTCAATTTCCAAAAATTTACGAAAAAAAACAATTGTAAAGAAAATATAAAAAGAAATGTTCATTTAATGAAATATTTCAGTTTATAAAGAAATACAAAATTTATTAAACATATAAAACGAACGTAAAACAAAGTATGGCAAATTAGATGAATCTTTTGTTCAATCTCAATAAACAATATGTTAGAAAATACATTCAAAATGTAATCTAAACACAGAAACATAAAAAATAACGCGCTTGTTAAACAAACTTATGAATAAGGAAACGAAACTCTTTTTTAAGTCACAATATAAAAAAATAAAAATATCTCTCTTTGATAACGTTTCTTAAACTTTTTAAATCGACAGTTATCCAATCAAGTTTCGTTGAATCTCGAACTGTCTTCTTTGAGTATTTGGTTTTGTTTCAATCATCTTCTGCCATTTAACGATAAGCTGTAAAGAAAAATTCAATATTAAACTTCAACAATAAAAAAAAATAAATAAAAAAAAACGATAACATTTTTTTTTAAATACCTGAAAAAAATGTTTAAATTTCCGTCTCTTCAATTCCAATTTCCGAATCATCTGAATCCTCATCATCGCTTAATGATTTCTCCATTTTTTCCACACGAAAATTATCAGGCCAATATTTCTTTGTTTGACATTCATAGAATTCTTCCGAGCTTTCAACCGATTTCTTTGTCGCATTATCAAAAACAATTTTTTCCTCAAGTAACACATCAAAATCGTAATGACTCATGAAATCTTTACCAATAATTGGCGCATTAATGTCAACAACAAGAAACTTCCAAAGGAAATATCTTCCAAGTTGAAAATCAATTATTCTCACAATCCAACCATAAATTGGAATTTCCACATCGCCATTAAATATTTTCACTGAATCATCAAATTTCTCAATTTTTTCATCCTCGCCAACATATAATTTCGGATAAACACTAATATCAAATTCAGATATTAAACACGGTAATCCACTATCTTGATCAACGAGAATTAATCCTTTCTCCTTTGAACATTCATTCGGCGTTTTACATAATTCAATGGCAATTTTTTTCTCATTCATCATTGACACGGGAATTGAATCAATTTTTTGAATATTTAACAAAAGAGCAAAATCTTCACAGTCACAATCGTCAGTGAATTGTTCCGTTATTTTCGTTGTCACCGAATCGGAAATTCTCGGATATTCTAAAGTGTAATCACACTCGAGTCGAAAATGATTTAAAAAATCATTAGCAATTATTGGTTTGACAAAATCAGTCACGGCAAATGTCCATTCGTATTCTCTGTCCAGTCCAAAATCTAATTTCAACGTTATTGAACCGAGAATGGGAAATATTGATGAATCAGCAACAATAAATTCGGTTTTCTCTGAATCTTTCATTGAATCGCCTTGTATCATTGAAATTGGAAAACTGCTCTCTTGAGATTTTTCAGTGATGAAAAATAAGATTTTCGAAGATTTATCCATTACGTGAAAATGTTTTTTGGCTCCTGTTCTTGAGGTTTCGATATCAATGACTAATTTCTGTGAATCAGTGTCTGTGGAATCGGTTTCACTATCAGTATCAGTCGCTGAAGAATCGTCCATTTTTTTCGCCTCCTCTTCGATTAGTTCCTTCGTGTCATCGGTGATTAATTTTGAATCTACTTTTTCGTCCTCGTCGTCTTCGGATGTCTCTTCTTCCAAACTCACCTCGCCTTCGGAAGTGTCGTCCGAACTCTCGTCTTCGTCCACTTTAATCGCCGTCTTTGCCTCCGAACTATCATCGGAAGATGATTCTTCATTGTCCTCGGATTCGTCTATTTTTTCTTTTCGCGTTTCCTCCTCGAATTCTTCGGAGCAATCCTTGAAATCTTCTTCTGATTCGAGTTCTTTGGAGGAGTTATCACATTTTTTCGAATCTTCTTTGGAATTTTCCGTTTTCTCTTCAGAGGTGGAATTCTTTTCGATGTTAATTATCGAAAATTCATTGTCCAAAATTTCTGTAGATTCCTTGACTTCATCGACTGTGGAATTCTGGTTGACTTCGTCTTTTTCTTCCTGGAGTTCCTGGTGTTCCTGGTGTACCTGGAGTTCTTCGGTGGAATTATCGTTTTTAATGTCTTCGATTTTTAATTCACAAAATTGAATTTCTATTCTATTCGCTGAATCTTCGTTTTCCTTCGAGTCGGAACTAAGTTCCATTTCGGTGCTTTTTTCAATTTTCGAATCTTTCGCACTGGTTTCGTTCAATTTTTCATCAATTGCTTCGGGAAGTTCGTGGATCACTTCCAAATCGGAATCTGACGATGATTCGAAAACATCTTCGGCTGTATCCATTTTTTCGACTGAATTCTCTTCTTTCGACTCGGAGTGTTGGGTTATTTTGACTTCTTCCGCATTTGAGATTTTTGAATCGATGATTTCTTGCTGCAGCTCGGCTTGGATAGTCTCGGTGACTTCGATGGAAATTGCCTCTTCTTCGGAAGTTGTTTGCTCCTTAACGACAATCTGGATATTTTCTTCGATGGAAATTGCCTCTTCTTCGGAAGTTGTTTGCTCCTTAACGACAATCTGGATATTTTCTTCGATGGACACTGCATCTTCTTTGGAAGTCGTTTGCTCCTTAAGGACAATTTTGAGATTCTTTTCGACGGAAATTGCAGAGTCTTCTTCGGAAGTTGCTTCCTTGACGAGAATCTTCTTTGGCTCTTTAGATCGATCACTGGGAATAATCACTTGTTCCGTCTTCGGCTCGAGAACAATCACGGGACTCTCCTCGGAAATGATAGACTCCAAAATACGTGATTCTTTATTGAAATTCGTCTCCAATTCAGCTTCTGAATCATCGGCAGACTTGTTCATGATTTTAATCGACATTTCCGATTCGTTTCTCAAACTCGACGATTCCAAATTGTCGGAAGAAAAATTAGCTGACAATTGAGGAGTGTTGATTTCGGAAGAGGAATTTTTTCCCGATTCACCATCAACGGGAGTTGAACTTCTCATTCTTGTTTGGGGAGCAGCACGCGTTTCGGAGTAATTTCTTCGCGGATATCTTCGGAAATTTTGGTATGCTCGTCCTCGCCAGGAGGGAAATCTGGGTCTTGGAATTTGTACATCTGGCCAGCCGGTGACGAATCTTCGACAATCGCACGGTTCAGATGGCGGTGGGGTGACCTTGCCCGTTTTTCGATCTAACAAACTGTTCAAACTTTTGCTGAAATCGAAGTGTCGTATGAAATCATTGCCGAGAATTGGCTTTTCAATATCGACCACGGCAAATCTGAACGAGTACGCTCTTCCTAAACCCAAGTCCAAAGTTTTAGTGGTCCATCCAAGAACTTTGAGAAATTGTCCGTAAGCACCACGTATTTCCGTTAAATTTCCACTGGCACTTAAATCCCTATTGTCGACGTAATTCTTCGGAAACATACTAATCTGAACATTCGACACTAGATACTGTAATTTCGAATTATAATCAGTGACATGAAAACGATGAGTAATCCTCGAATTGGATTCTTCCGCTGGATTCCTAGGCCTGCTGACAGCATTTTCATCATTGCGGGTTGTTTTTGCGAATTTTTTCTTTTCCCTCTTCGCTCTCGGTGCTCTCGATTCTTTTTGAGGATTTTCTTGAGAAGTACTTGCTTCACCGGATTTTTGATCGCCTCTGGACGTTTTAAAATTAAACTTCTCAACATTGTCGTGAACTTTTAAAGGAACCTCGACACTTTTTGGTTTATAATTCACAGTGACAGTCGAAGGCCAACCGGTAGCATCAATCGTCGTATCACAAGGAATTGACCATTTTGTTCTCAAATCGGCAAGATAATAACGACCCCGTTGAAATTTCCTAACGAGACCAAAATGATTCATAAAATCCAATCCAATAATCGGCTTGTAATCGTCGACAACAAAAAATTTCCACACAAATTTTCTATTCGTTCCAAAGTCCAGCGTTAAACTCGTAAAACCCAAAACTTTCGACTTCCTATTCAAATCGCCAACAATTTCCAAAGTGTCATTAACAGGTTCGAGTTTATTTTCAGCTGACAAACATGAAATGGGAAAAATACACAATTGCGATGTATTTCCAATAAGGAATGGTAAGTTTGAAAATTTTTCATAAACAAAAAAACGCTGTTTTATCGGTTTCGTGTAAATTCCGGTAATGGACGGCCAACCATCTTCACAATTTGGTTTTTGATGACACTCACAGGGGAGAATTGTCATTTTTGTCGTCTCACAATTTGTCACTGGATTAAAGAGAGTCATATTTTTGAAATTCAACATTAGACCGTAATGTGTGAGAAAATCTCTGCCAATAATTGGCCTTTCGAAATTTGACAAATTAAATGTCCATGAAAATTTTTTTCCCAAGCCAATGTCGAGTACACAATCAATTTTACCGTAAGTTTGTATAATAGCACCGAAATTATTAAGAAGCAATTCACTCGTGCCAAATTCGACATGATCTCTTGATTTTCTTTGTTTTTTTGATTTTGGAAAAAAACTTACGTTTGAATCGGGAGCGACAAGAAAATACAACTTTGTTTTTTTATCAATGACAATGAGTCGTTGCGGTTTTGGGCATCCGACCCTCGATCGTAAATCGCCCATTTTTATTCCTTATTTAATCCTCGAATTGTAGATATTTTCAATCCAATTTTATTCTCATCTAATACGGCTTCAAGTAGACGGAGATTTTACACAACTTTAAACTCGAAAATACTTTTAAATACTTTCGATAATTATCTTTTTCGAAAAATGGCGACTAGCGAGCACATTAAACACCACAATGGCTCGCAAAACTTTTGAAACTGTTTAAACCGGAAAACGAAAGGCAAACGCGTCGGATGCGCACGCATGAAACAAAATGAAACAAAATGTCGCTTAACTTCCGGTTTTTGAATATCGTCTTTTGTTACACGTCTACAGTTTTAAAAAAAATAATATATATTTAAACATTTTATACACTTAGAAAAATAATGCTATGATTATAAAAAAATATTATTTTAAATAAATAATAAATAAATATGAAACTAAAATACAATGCTTTAATGTACACAAACTTTAGTTAAAAAAATTATTAATAAAAAGTTTGTTTATTAAATGTACGAATATTTTAACACCTTTTTGGAAATTTTTAGCTAAACTTTTTTTTTAATAGAAAAAATAATATACATACATATCTTGAGTTTCATCGTAGTTGAATTTGGAAGATGAGAAAACATGATCTGTTTCTGCTTGGAGAGGACGACTTTTAGGAGAAGTGAAAAAATCCAACTGCAAATCTGGCTTTGAATTTAAATAAGAACTTATGCAGAGTTCTCTTTTTTCACAAGGTGGAGGAATAAATATAAGTGATATGGTATAAAGTGAATAACAAATATACGTCAAAAACACTCCCGAAATAATAAGGCTAAACGAAGGCCACCTCATTTTAACAATCAGTTCTTTTTTTTGCAAAACTTTCTAATAAAATATAACTTTTTTTTAACAAAAAAAATAAATATCACATTTCTTTTAAACTTTCTAGAGTAAACATAACAATGCAACAATCTTTCATATGTTTAGATAAGAGAAAATAGTTTATTTTAAATTAAAATTTCTACTTATTATGCTTTTGATTTTAATTCAGTCTCCTTAGTTAATGTAATATTTCATTAAATATACTGATTTTATTAGAAATACTCTATAAATGCAAGGAATCAGTGGCAAATAAATGATTAACAAATTGACACATCATAACACGAGTTCTAACCTCAAAGTACCGTTAGGTGTCAATATTTTTTGCTTCTAAGTTATAACGGTGGAAAAAAAGAAAATATCTGTCAAATATTTTTTGTCATTTAAAAGTAGTAAAGAGTTTTGTTTGTTGAAAGAAAATTTATTTGAGAAAATGATTTAATATAAAATGTGTCACTTTATTGATGATATATTGATACATTAAAAGTAAACAGAGCAGACGACACGATGTACATATGTGAGCATTAGTCAATTATACGTTATTTTAAATTAATGTCTAAATTCATATAATTTATAAATTATTTTTTTATTGAAGAACACAAATTTCCGATGTAATAATACGTGTCTTATTCTCTTTTTTAATTTCTTAGTTCTTAGTAATATAATTATGTATTTATATTTCAGTCATGTATTTGACTCCGTTTCATTTTATACGAAGGGCGGGAATTTCAAATTTAATTTTTTCTGTTACAATTATTAGTAAAACATAAAATTAATAAAATAATTAGAGGCGATATGTAAAATTACTAAAATAATTATTATTCATATATAAAAAAAGTATTATTAAAATTTTGACTAACTTACACAAATATTGACTAATAAGAAAAAAAATATATAGTTTTTAAATAAATTTTTATTAAATTTACTCCAATATTCAATTAAATTTTAATTTAATTTACTTTATTTCAAAACAATTAAATTCCATTTTAATTAAAATTAAAAATAATTAATTTCAATTTAATTTTTTTAACTTAATTTAATTAAATTCATTTTACATAAATATTAATTAAAACCAAAAATAAAACTAAAATTGCAAAATAAATTAAATTAAATTTCTATTTATTTCAATTCAATTCAATTTATTTTTAATTATTAAAAAAATAATATTAAAATTTAATTTTCAATAAAATTAAATGAAATTTTATTCATTTAAGTCAATTCAATTTAAATTTAATTTAATTCAATACGATTGCAATTTACAGAAATATTTACTGATAAAATAAAAAAAAATTAATTTTTTTATTAATCTTTAATTTAATAATTTAATTTCATAAAATAAACAAAACATTAGTAGAATCTAAAAAAATATTAAAATTTAATTTTTAATGAAATTTTAATTAAAGTAAATTTAATTTAAGAATAATTAACTTCAAGTAAATAAATAAAAAATTATAAAATAGAAAAAAACAATTTGTCAGGTTTTAAAAGAAAAAATAGATAAATGTGAAATTTTTTACAATCATTTATTTTTTATTTTTTTTCACAGTGCGACTATCGTTCACAAATCCAAGTCTTTATTTAAAACACGCAAACAACGTTTTTATTTGCAATTTCGTTCAAATTGAACGATACAAAAAAGTGATTAATACAAATGTTTACACAAAAAACATCATTCTTTTTGGAAACTAATTCTAAAAATTTTATCGTTCAATATACAATCTAACTTAAATAATAAGTTTAAAACAAAACGTTAAAATTTTTCATTTACAGAACTGGTTGTATCGACATGTGTGATGTGTATGTGAAAACTAATTGGAATGTATGTACAAAGAATTCTATTATTTATAATAAGAATAATAATAATAAATAAAAATTTTTCTTGAAAAAATTTTTTAAAAAGCTTTTCAACTATCTTCATAATTATTTTTAAAATACACTTTCAATTCATCTGTGATGCATATGTATATATTTATCTTAAAAATTCTAAAGAGAAAAATAATTTTTCTTTTTTTTCAAAAAGCACAAAAGGACATTTTTTTTCACTTATGAGTATAGCATTTTTTTTCTAATTTTAAGTAAAAATAAATACACAATTTTTTTTATTCTTAGAACTAGATGATTGTATAAAATTAAGACTGAATTGTAATAAAAATTTCTATATATAAACCAGTTTTCTTTCATTTCATTTTTTTTTCAAAAATTCTTTTACAATTAAAATAAATGTATAAAATGTGCAACATATATATAATAATATATCAAAGATGAATGACAATATCACTTTGTAATTAAAATTTAAATAAAATTTTTTAAATTTAAAGAATATTTTTTCTTCAATATATAAACAAATTAAATAAAAGAAGATAATAATTTTTCATCTATAGTGATAAATTCTTTTTCTATTTGGTATGATCTACTTATAATCAACAAAAAAACTTAACAACCGGTGATCAATTTTTTTCATCTATACAATTATATATATATTCAATATTTATAAATCTGTGAATTCTATTTCTATTCTTAGGATCAAATAAAAATTAACAATACAATTAAAACTATTATAGAAAAAAATAAACTTAAAAAAAAAGTTTATGATAATTTTCAACAAAAAATTATTAAACTGTCACATTTTAAATCGTCAAATATTTAAAAAAACAAAAAAATTAATTTAGTCAGTTGATAAATTGTCTTTTTCATTGAATTTAACTAACTTAAGTAACAAGTGTGAGATTTTGGAAGGCACAAAAGTAAACCTTTGTTTATAATATACAATATAATATAATAAACCAGTCATGGTGCTTGACGTGAAAACTCCAAATTTAAACTTTTATATATATATAATATATATACTTTAAAAGATAAATAAAGTGAAATTCTTTCAATTCTTTCAAGTTTAAATTTCAAACTCATTCACCAAACACAAATTCTTTTTTCATTCATATTTACAATTAATGACTAATATTTAAATTCTATAAATGTAATATCCTAAAATTGGAAGTCAAGATCAATTTATTACAATTATTATTATACGCTTATCCTAAAGTCTGTCAGAACTTATTACAGTGATTTTATCATCAATAATTAGCTCATAGAAATGTAAAATATTGCAATAAAACAATTATTATATTATCGTCAATATTTTCAGGCGTACTATGTGTGATATATTATATATTTTTTTTAAATCCATATACGCATTTTTATATATAAACTTTGAATGATTATATTCTAAGTATTAGGCACATAGAACACACAACGTACTTTATATATATATAAATTTTTTTTCCATAATATTATAAATATTATATGCGTCAAAATTATGCGAGTAAATCTATAAAACTCTTGCGCAACAATAAATTTTTATTATTTTTTTTAATATATTCATTAGAGCACACTCATATATGTGATTCAAAATATATATTTATATATTCGGCTTGTCCGCAAAATGGACCAAATTTTTCAACAAATAGATATTAACATCACAATATTTATATGTATAATAACTTTCGACTTTAGTGATATTCAATTGCAAGCTGTACACATTGTATATGGTAACGTACACATATTTTATATATAATATATTATAATATATAATATATACTTTCTATTTTTATATTATATATTATTTCATATATAATATTTAATATAATGCTATATTATAATGCTCGCAAGCAAGCATTTGACACATGCGTGGACAAATTTTTCTTTTTATTTTTCTTTACAAATAAATTGTATATTACACGTGTAATATACAGTTAACGACTTGGATTGAGTTTTTTTCTCATCACTTCCTGTATACAATTTATTTTCTCATTTAATGAGCGGAACTACTTTTATAAAAAGAAAAATATTACACAAGTATTAAAATTTTCTTTTTTTAGTTTAGAAAAGAATTTTTTATTTCGGAAAAGTAAATTCTTAGGTATCTTTGTTTCATTCTTTTTTTAATGTGTTACTTTATTTTTGAAAATATTTTCTTTTTAAATTATGCCGACCTCGGATTGAAATGTAGACGCAAAAAATGCACTTTAATCGATTAATGATACAAAAAAGTACAAAAATTTGTTTTTTTATTTAGAATTTTTCACAAAAATTTATTGCCGTGACTTTCCCATGATTTCCAGAAAATTTTTTATTTTTATTCTCATTCGAATAATAAGTTCAATTCTAAGATTTTTTAAAACTCAATTATTTTTTTTTATTTCTGCAAAAATTTTAATAATGAATCTTAAAAAGTAGATTTTTAAAAAATTATTTCCTTTCCTTAAGAAATTAAATTAAAAAAAAAGTTAAATAAATTTTAAGAATTAGATTTTTAAAAATATTTAAAAATATAATCGATTTTTTAATTACGTTTAATTGAAAAATTTCCAAAATAGTTGAAATTCAGAGTAACAGATTTTAAAATTTGAATTTTTTAAAAGAACTTGTGTTAAATATTAAAAAATAATCAAATTCTTAAAAAATGTTAATTAAAAATAGGAAAATATAGATAATTTTAATTTTATAATTCTAAAATTCGGTTACCTTTCAATAATTATTGGTAATTTTCCAAAATTTCATGATAATTCTGTTTCAATAGTCATAAAAATCGAAATAAATTACTTTTAACACCAAAAAAGTGGAATTTTGTCACAGTATTTTTTAAAGATGTCTATCCAAGGCCTGCGATAATGATTTTCAATTTTGATAACTATAATAAAACACTAAAGATGAAACAATCACTTAAAGTGTTTGTTTACTTCAATTTTCTATTATTTAAGTCTACCGAGTGATAAAATCACAACTTACTTACAATAATTAAAAAAAAATTAATTTTCAATACAATTTTATATAATAAAACATTTCAGTAATCAACAATTTAAAATAAACCCTCAAACAGTATTAAGAAACAAGTAAAAATATATTCAACATTTCTTTCATGAAAAATAAATTAATTACACAAAAGATTAGAAAAACATAATAATAAAAATAATAACAATTTCTGTTTATATCATAATTGTGTAATATTTTCGCATAAAAAAAGAGAGAGAAAGAAAGAGAAGTGAATTAAAAAAAAATCAATCCAAATTGCGCCTATTTTGACGAATACTGTTGGGTGTATTTTTAAGGCACTCGTGCGAGTCTATAGTTATCACCCTGGCCTTCACCTGGTGAACAATTTTTACATACTGACATATTTTATGCTTTAAAAAAACAAATAAATAACACAACAATATAATAGCAAACTTTGGAAATAAAATTTTCTTGATAATACGATCTATTCATTTCTCGAAATAAATAGATGAGGCGAAAAAAAACGGATTAAATTTCCAACACTGAACATATTTTAATATATTAAAATTTTATTTTAATCTATTAAAATTTTATTCTAAATCTTTTAAAATTTATTAAAATATTATATCTGTAATCTTCTATATAAAATTCTTTTTTTAAAATCTTAATTAAAAAACACAACAATTTAAATTTCAGAAACAAAAAAACTATCATTTTGCTCAGTGACTTAAATTAATTTTTCTATGTACAACTTTTTTTCGATTTTTTTTTTCTTTTTTTTTTGCCTTAGTGTATATTATGGAACTAGTAGTCGTAAACTGACGAAAACCCTGTATGATTATCATTATTATAATTATTATTAAACATTATCCATGAAAGATTGTGACTAAAAAGAAGGAACTTAGCACATTATTAAGATTTATTTTCGATCTTAAAATCAGTGCACGGACAGTCGGAAGCAAATTTTATTTACGTTCACTTTCATTTGGTCATTTTATATTTTTATATAATATAAATTTTTTTTATAGTATTTAAAATTTGACGTGAACATAAATTAGAGAAAATGGAAAATTATCATTTTTGCACGCACACGCAAATATCACAAGAATCATAGGAACGATTTTTTTTCATGTTATTTTGTTAGTTATTAACATTAAGAGGTTATATAGATTAGTTTTTTTCTTCACAGTTAGCACAAACTGTAATATTTTCATTACAGTTATATATATTTATAATATATGTAAATTTATTAGTAACCGACAAGAGTTAATTTTTTAACAGCCAAAAGCATGTACGACATTTTCATCATCAATGCACATCAAATTCAAAAAAAAAAAAATAAAAAATAGTGACACTGAGTAATTTTTTTTAATTCTAGAAGAAATTACATTTCATATATTTTATAATGTATTGTATACATATAAACAAAAAATTAAAATTCTTTGGCAAAACTTCAAAATACGTATAACTATGTATCATAAGAAATGCATTGGTGAATTTTCCATTTTCTCCAAAATAATATAATTTTTGTCTTTTTAACGCGGAACAAAGATATGTTTTGTACATTATTTTTTTGTATTCTTCTTTCTTTAGGCTTAATTTTTTTTTTGTTTTCGAGCTTATTAATATTCTTTCGTATACTCATTAATAGTGAATGCGTCGCTATTCACGTAATATTGCGTGAATTTATCACACCTCGAACATTTGGAATATAAATAAATATATTTATATGTCTTATAAATTTATATATATAATATATTAATATATTTATATGAATATATACTATATACAGAATATTATAAGATTCTTTTGTGATGTGAATAAAGTTTCTTACTGAGGCATTAAAATCACTTTTTTTACATCATGATTTCTTTTTTGTACAAATTCACGAAATTTCTGTATTATTATTATTATTAATAATAATACAGAATAAACTTTCAACTATAATGTACCTTCTTTTGATGTCTTTGGCTAAAAATCTAGAGCGTGACTTATAATTAAACGGTAACAATAATCATCTACTTGTCAGTTGCATCCAGTACAATTGATGTGCAAAAATTGTTTTTTTGTTTTTACAATCCTACCTCGTTTTTGAAGAATTATTTATAACGAGACTCCTTCCAAAAATGTTCTCTTCATTTTTGTCTCTCCTCATCGTCTTTACTCTCTGATTTGTCGTGAGCATTTCCATAACCTAATGCAACGTTCTGTAAAAATAAAAATACGTGTAAATATTTTTGTTTTCTTTTCATTTAAAATAGTTTTTTTTCAAAAATTAATTAAAATTTTGAATTGTACGATTTTTTTTTAAAAACAAAATTTCCTGTTTTTTCATAAATTTTTTAAAAAATACCACTCTTTAAAAATATAAAATGTTCTATAGATTTTTTTTCATATGAGTAAATGTAAAATATGACAAATTGATGAATTGCAATTTCTATTTACAAATTAAAAGAAAATCATTTCACAGAAAAGTATCTTACTTCTTTTACAAGTCTTTTGGTATAAAAGAGACTTTTGTCCTAAAAAAAAGAAAAATTAACATTCATTAAAAGAAAATCAAAATTTTTTTTCCATAATCCACAAATTCGAAGAGTTTAAATGATCGAAACAATTGAATTCTTGCGAAGAATTTTACTATTTTTATAAAAATAACTGGATTGTTTCAAAGAATTTATTAAAATTTTAGAAAATAATTGAATATTATCGTAAGATTTTATTAAAATAATTGTATTGAAAATAATCCATCAGCAAAATTCTAGTATTCATAAATTATAAAGAATAATTAAAAAAAAAATTTTCGAGAATAATTCAATTAAATAAAAAGTAATTTCAATTGCATATTTTTCAAAATTCAATTATAGTTACTGTCAAAAATGTGAAACAATTGAACGCTTTGTTTTAAAATTCATAGTGATTCCAAAATTTTCAAAGTAAAAAATTCAAGCAGAATTAAATTTAATTAAATAAAAAAAATTCAAAAAATAAATATGTTAAAAGAACGTTGGCCACGCAAAACCATAATTTACTTAACAATTCCAGAAATTTGATATTTTTTCAGTACTTTTGAATCATGTCTCATTTCAACTTTCGTTACCCATGCATGTTCCAACATGGACAGCGAGAATTGATGTTAATAAAATATATAAACGTTCCCTCACTTCACACTCCTTTGAGAATCCTGATAGAAAAAAAAATTAAAAAAGCAAAACATATTTAACTTCTGAAGAAACATATCCTCCTGAGTTTAAAACTTGAATATTTGCCTTTATTAAATTGTGAAATATATACTAAATAAACTTTTCTAAAAATATCCCCAATGAATTATTCATGTTGAAAAAATTATAGCACTTTTTTTTACGTGGCTAGACTTAAGAAATTTGAAACCATCGAAATTTACATTGTTTTGGAATTGTCATTTTATTTGTTATCATGAGGATATAAAATTATCCTATCTATGTCATCAAAATTTGGAAAACAAATTTATTACCATACAAATTTTTTTAGTAGAACCCAAAATTTTCGAAAAATTCAAATTTGAATTTAAATTTACAATTTAAATTCGAAAATTAATGTATTCAAATTTTCCCTACAATTTATTTATGATTGTAGATGTTTTCTTCATGATTCCAAATAATCAGTCGTTTGAATATAAAAAAAAATTGTAACTTTTACAGAAATTGATAATTCTGGAAAAATAGAAAAAAATATTTCCCAAAAGTTTTGCATGTTAAAATGAACGAAATCAGTTTCTATTTTAATATTATTCTAAAAAGAAAAAAAATATTTTTATAAGAAAAAATAGTGAAAATTAAATATTAAGTTAAAAATTAATTTGTTTAATATAGACAATAATTTTTTTTAATAAAAATAATACAATTTAAAAGAAGTAAAACAATATAATGCTTTATCTGAACATTTGAATCTTTAGGAACATAAAAAATTATAGAGCAGTAAATAAATGTTTTCTTTTATATTCCTCATAATAAAATTGATATTCCTTCAAAAAGTAAATTTTTAGTTAAAATGCCACTGGTGATTCTTTCAAAATTCAACTTGATCTAAAGTTTTTTAAAATTATTTATTATCAATTTTTAAAGCCCATTTTTCATTGTGTTCAATACAAGAATTTAACCAAAAAATTTTAATTTTTCAAAAAATAGAAATTTTAAAACGAGCAGATAATTTTTTCTAATTTTATAAATAGAGAATATTTTTTGTATCGTAAAAAATTACAGAAAAAATTGACGTCTATCAACAAAGTAAATTTCGATGATTTAAAATTTTCCTAGGTCATCTCCTTAACGACAGTTAATAATAAAATGTTAATTAACTAATTGATGAGCAAGTTTTCGAAACTTGATAAATCGATATTTCTTTATTTCGAGAAATTGAAATTTTCTATTTTTTAATCAAATTTATGACGGTTAAGTGTTTCAATGATTTTGGTAATTTTTTCTAGTATAATAAAATTATTATCAGTCATCCTGGTTATGTCAAAAATAATTTTTTTTTAATTTTAACAGTATCGGTAGATTTGTTTGTTTCTTGCTCCAAAATTAGGAACAATAAAAACAAAAAATCGACTTCTTCCACTTTTTTGAAGTTTAGTTTGCCTAAAACCACTTTCTTCGCCTGTTAATAAAATAACTGTGAAACAAAGTAAACAATGTTACTATACTACTATTGACTAAAATAAATAATAAAATAATAATAAATTATTAAATAATAAAATAAATTAAAAAATCATGATTCTTCATGTGATGAGAGTGTAAAAAATATTACCTGGACAGCAATTTGTAGAGGAGTTGCTTCTCCTAGTGAGCAATCTGATCTTAAAACATCAGCAGGCAACAGTCTTGGGCAAGGTTTCCCGGTGAAGAGCATGAAAAGTGTATGAATTGTTCTCCTTTGAGTGAGTTCAGTATGACGATGTTGATAACCCGATAAATGTCTCCTATGTCTAATCACCGATGGGAACCACCTTTCACAAAGTACGCAGTACCTTCTGTGCTTAATTGTCGCCTATGAAATAAATTAAATAGAATTAAATTTCTTCTCAATGTGTATTGTTTTTATTTTTAGTGCGCAAAGCGAAAAAAGAAATAGCAAATATAAAAAAATGACTATAATAAATAATTTAAAAAATACATAATAATAATCATTGTATTCCGAATGTCTGTTAAAATTTAGAATTTAGAACAGTTTTTTTTTATTTCCTAATGTTTTTGAAGACAATTTACCTTTTAAATGTTTAGAATTTTTAAATTCATTAAAAATTGTTTATTAATGTTTTTAAGATTAAGTAATAACAAAAATTTTTGCATAGAATTTAATTAAAAAATTTCGAAATGATTGAATTCTTATAAAGAATTGAATAACATCTTTTTGAAAATAATAATTAAAATCTTATAAAGAATTTTATCAAAATTTTTTCAAATAATTGAATTTTTTTGATAAATTTTATTGAAATTATTCAAAAAAAAAAACTTTCTTCCAGAATTTAATTTAAATTATAGATACTATAAAATAATTGAATTTTTATAAACAATTTCATTGATGCTTAATTAAAATTAATTGAAATCCTGCGGAAAATGTTATAATTTTTGAAAATTGAATTGTTTTCAAGAATTTTATTAAAATTTTAAAAAATAATAATTAATTAGTTACTAGTTAACAAGTAAATTTTTTTAAATTTTAAGTCTAAAATTTTTCAAAAATTCAAATTTAGAGAAAAATTTTTCCAATACACTTTTTGCAAGAAAAACATAGAAATTATTTTATTTTTTATAATATTTTAATATGAAATAATTTAATTTTTACACGGAATTTTATTAAAATTTTCGCCAATTTTTTAATTCTTGCATAAAAATTTATTAATTTTTCAAAACAATTGAATTCTTTCGAATTGAATAAAAATTGAATTGAAAATAATTGAATTTCTGCGAAGACTTTGATTATTTTATGGAAATAATTGAATTCTTGTGAACAATTTTATTATTAACGAAAATAATTAAAATCAATTTATAAAGAATTTTTTAAAGATTTTTAGAAATAATTAAATTGCTTTAAAAAATTTCATAAACATTATAAAAAATAAAAAAATTTCTCTAGGATTCAATTAAAATTGTGTTAAAAATTACTGTATTATTACAATCACTTTTATAAAGCTTTTTAAAAATAATTTTTTTTGCGAAAAAAATTTTGATATCATTTAAAAAGAAATTCTATTTTTTCGAGAAATTTGATTGAAATTAATTGATTTTCTTGGAAGAATTTTCTTATTTATCAAAGTAATTAAATTGGTTCTAAAAACTTATTTCAAATCCTTGAAGGTAAAAATAATTAATTTAGTCTTAGTTAGCGAGTGAATTTAAAAAATTTTTGCTTCTAAAAATTTTCGAAAAATTCAAATTTAGAGAATGAATTTTGTGTTAAATACTATTTTTCCAAAAAAAAAACTATAAAATTATTTTATTTTTTATTATTTTGGATTAAGAAGTAATTTTTGTTTCTAATTTTAAAGGATAAAATTTTTGTTATTTTATAATTTTGAATTTAAAATCCTTTAATTTGTGCATAGAATTTTATGACAATCATTTAATTCTCAAGTAGAAATTTATTAAAATTTTCCAAAACAATAGACTTTTGTTGCAAAATTTAATTAAAATTGTATTAAAAATAATTGAAGTTCTACGAAAAATTTAATTAAATTTATTTTGAAAATAATAGAATTCCTGAGAGATTGTTTAGTTATGAAAATAATTTATTTCTTGCAAAGAAGTTTATTAAAATTTTAATATTCTAAATAAACTCTGAACATCAAAAACTAGAATTTTTTTCAGTTCTAGAAATTGAATACTTTTTCCAAGACTTTTGAAAAAATTCTTCGACTTTTTCCTGAATTCCCTGATTTTTCTGACGAGTGGTGATCCTGTTACAGATGTTTAAAAAAGTAATTAAAACAAGAAAAATTGAAAACAAAATTAAAAGGAATGAAGAAGCAAAATTTATGTGAAAAAATACATGTTTTCATACCTTTTCATGAAAGACCCAATTTTGAACAGCATCAGCGAGAGTGCCACCCGGATCAACTTGTGGACTCTTCATTTTCCAATTATTGCGATCCTCCTTTTTCACATTGGCATTGAAAATTTTCGATCCATCCTCAATGATTTCGACGTCATCCTGAATTGTTATGACAGGCGGTGAACGTGACGTGTCACGAACTAGACTTGGATCCAAATTAACACCACCCTCTGGTTCTAAAATTGGCATCTCCTCCTTCGCCTTCACCTCAATCACATTCTCAATATTATTATCCTTAGACTTAGAGATCTTTGGAATTTTATATGACTTCATTTTATTTAAATCACAATCTTTACTATCTCTCGACACATCTCTCGAACGATTGTCCCTCGAAGTGTCTCTCGACGATTCCTTAGACGATTCCCTCGATTTTTGACTTCTTGAATTCGATTTACTTCGACTTGAGCGTTTTGAATTCGATTCCGAGCTTCTGGAATTTTTCACTCTACTATTACTCGATTCACGAGTAGAATGAAGACTAGATCGTTTCTGATCCCTCAACGATATTGTATTATGATGATCGTAATTGTAAGGATCCTTTAATTCGCTATTTTTACACCTCTCCCTTGAATTGCTTTCCTTCGTTCGTTTTCGACTTTTTGAATTATTTCTCGAATCTAAATATTCTGAACTAATTCTCGTTGACGCTGACGATGAATAATTATCAATCGAAGGCAAATCAGTTCCTTGTTTCTTTTCAGCGAGTGTTTTTGGTCGGGATTTATTCACAGTATTATCAGTTCGACAATTTGGTAAATATTTCTTCAATATTTCCTTCGCTGCCATTACTTCCTGTACGAGTGACATTGAATCGGTGAATTTCGATCCACAAGGTCTCGTATTCTCACTCACTGTTAAAAAATCATTTAACATTGGAATTTCATCTTTAATATCACAGGAATCGTCTCGAGATTTTTCCTCCTCAACCAAGAGGTTCTCCTCCTCGGGTAATTGGGGTTTTTGAAAAAGTTGAGAATCCTCCATATCAACGCTGTCGAGGGATTCGAAAAATTCCTTAGAATCAGACATTGGTACGTCGTAAGTGTCAACACTGCTGTCGACAATTTCGAGTTCAAATTCAAATTGCGTTGGTATTGCGTCCTCGAAATAGAGATGCTCATGCTCTCCATTCGCCATCAACTGGGAATGTACGTTCTCCTCGATTTTTATGCCATTTTGAATATCGTTAGCGTTTGAAAGATCAAATTTACTCTCATCGAGTTTACTCTCAACTTCCTCGGTGTTTAGTAAGGGAATATTACAAGGAACTTTAGTCTCAATTTCTTGATTCAATTTCACTTCGGCAGTTTCAATATTATTCAAATCCTCAAAATTGTAATCAAACTTTTCCGATTGTAAAATTTCCTTATTCTCTGAATTCATGTTTTCATCGAACTTCTTCCAATTTTCGTAGGTGTTTTGGTAATTTTTGATATTCTCGGTGAACATATTTTTAAAGTACAATGCACGATTGTTGAGATAATTTGTATCCGATATTGTTGATTCACGAGCTGATTTACTAGCTTTAAAATTGTATAAAGTTGGTTCGGATTGAAAGTAACGTATCTCCATGTCTGATTTCCGTCTTCTTTTTATTTTACCGGACAGTATTTGGGAATTTGTTTCGGTACGTGATAATTCCTTTTGCTTTTTAAGACTACGGATGAATTGTTCCCATCTTATTTTACTTGTATTCGATTTACCACGTACCGATGCTTTACCTCCATTTTTAGCGATGGCCAATTTTAGGGCAATATTCACGTGTTTCAATTCCTTCGCCATACAGTCCAATATCCATGAGCGTTGAAGTACAACTTGTGGCTGAAGACTTAAATCATGAGCGGAAGTATTCTTCTTATCGTTACTGACCTCACATTTGAACTCAGCTGTTGGCGATGCACGTTTAATAATGACTTTCGGAATTTTCTCCGATATATTTTGATATTCTGATGAAGATAAGGAATTTTCAGTGATTGGGTCAATGCGTCGGTCCTGTTTTATCTCGTCCCTCGATGATCTCTTGACCTTTTTATTTTCCGTCGTCGTCGTCGTCGTTGTGGTCGTGGTTGTTGTCGTTGTTGTTGTTGTTGATGACGACGATGATGTAATGTCAGAATTATGCCTTTTTCTCAGCATTGAATTTATTTTTAGATCTTTTTTAATTTTTAATTTTGGAATTTTTGGCTTTGATTCATTATCATCGACTGGTGGGGAATTGTCAATATTTTCTGTATCTTCAATTGTTCTTGATTGATTTAATTCGGAATCATTAATTACTGATGAATTTTCATTCGTATAGTCCGTTATTGTATGTAAATTTTTGAGTTTCTTTATTTTCACCTTTGGTACTAATTTCTGAAGATCTTGTGTATTACGAATATCTAAATTTTTAATAACAACTTTCGGCAATTTATCCTCTAGATTTATTTTCATTTTTGGAATTCGATTTTCTTCGTTGTTTGAAAATATATAGGAATCATTTTTATTAATGTCGTCGAGTCTTATCTTTACTTTGATAACATTTGACTCCTCTTGTGACAATGGCAACTCTTCCGGGATCTCCTCAATTGTGGGCGTTGTTGGTCTTGATTTTGCATTGCGAATTATCATCTTTGGTATTTTTCTATGAAATGAAGGTTCGGTATTGCTTTCTGTTGATTTTGATTTTGAAAGAATGTTTCGATTCATTTCTATTTTTCGAATTACTAATTTTGGTACCATTTTTTCGACAACTGAATTTCTCGATTGATTCTCACGTTTTTCGTCTTCCTCTTTATCTCGTTGCTCTCCTTCTAGAGTGACATCGGGCATTTTATTGAATTCATTGCTATCGGAACTTTTCGAAGAATTCAGAATATCAGAATCGTTTAATTCCCGTTGTACTTCGAGAATTGGTGGATCCACTTCAAAGTAGGAGTCATCGTCGATGTAAATTGAATTTGTATCGTGTTTTTCGCCACTCTTTTCAGTTATTAATGATAAATCGTTAATTTGAAAATCTGACTGATCTTCAATTTTATTTTCGTTCAGTGAGCAATTTTCAATTCTTTCATTCTCGGCGATGTCTTGTGCACTCTTTGAATTATTGTAATTAGAATAGGAAATTGAATTCGAATTCATTTCAAGCATTGGTGAAAGTCCTCGTGTTTCAAAATATTCCCTCTCACAGGTCTTTAAATCCGATTCGTAATTGTGACTATTTCCTTGAAAATCGTTCAAATTTACTTGATTTTCACAATATTCGCCCGATGATTTTTCATATTCTGGATTGTTGCCTTCAACTTCTTCAATATATTCCTCAATTTCACAATTTTTCTCCATTTCCGGAATATTTTCTCGTACTTTCTCAATATTTTCCTGCACTTCCAAATTATTTTGATAATTCTGAATATTTTCCAAATTAATATCCCGATTCACAAAATTATTCTCCAGACATTCCGAATAATTTTCATGATTTTCCAAATTACTTTCTTGCATTTCCCGATGTTTCTGAACCTCTAAATTATTCTCCTGGTTCTCGTGGTGATTTTCTTGGCATTCTTGACTAATTCTTTCAAATTCTTGAATTTCTTGATATTCTTGACTTCCTTGATACTCTTGAACTTTTTGAATTTCTTGACTTTCTTGAACTTGTTGACTTTCACGATTTTTCTGACCACTTTCATTTCTCTCTCGACATTCATAATTTTGCAGAATCTCTTGACTTGTTTGATTACTTTCCTTCATTGTTTGATATTCGTAATTTTGTAGAATTTCCTGATTTCTCTGATTACTTTCGTTTATTTCACGACATTCGTAATTTTGCAGAATTTCTCGATTTTTCCGAACAATTTCATTTTCTTCTCGACATTTGTAATTTTGACGAATTTCTTGATTCCTCTGATTATTTTCCTTTATTTCACGATAATCGTAATTTTCTCGAATTTCTTGATTTTCACAATTTTCCCGATACTCTCGATTTTCACGACTGAACTGTTGATTTTGTCGATTATCCTTCCCACGTTCAGAATCCTGTTGAAATTCATTTTTCGATTCTCCAACTTCAGCCAAGTAATTGTCATCTGGAAATTTATTCTTCTCAATTACAGGAGTACAATTTTCACTCTCGTGTCGTTCAATAATTTCCGTGAGAATTTCCACCTCTCGTTCAAAATCTGAAAATTTGTTTGCACTCGAATTCGTCGGTTCACCAAAACTCTGCGAATTGAAAATCTTTAAATAGTCTTCATTCACTGGGTTAGATGAACAATTAGTGTGATTTGTTTCCGAGTAGTGGGACGATTCCTTATTCGAAACAGCTTCATTGACTGGAACGGAATGAGTGGAAGAAAAATCGATTTCCTGAATTTCGTCCTCGTTGACAGTATTCTCGAGTTTTAATTCTGATTCTTCACTAGATTGTTTCACTACATTGCATGGTATTTCTTGAGAAATTGGGGGAGTTTGATTTACATCTTGATCACTAGATTCGGATTTTAAATCTCCTTCTTCTGTTGTTTTGAGACTGTTTTCAGAAGTTATTTCTACTTTATTTTCTGTTTCGATTACTTGTGTTTCGTCGAATTTTTCAACTGTTCCTGTACAGGGGAATGTTTCTCGTTTGGGTTCGACGATAAAGATATCATCGTCTTCTTCTTCGTCGTCTTCGATTTCGATAATTTCAATATCGTCGTTTTTCGCCGAAGTTGCTTCTGGGACTAATTCGTCTTTCTTTCTCTCACTATCAACATTGAAGATTGGAATATCTCTCTGGATTGTTTGCTCTTTGTGGGTGGAAATAGTGTCTCTTTCTAAAGGCGTATTATTCGTCTCTTTCTGTATTTCTTTTTCTTTTTCCCTTTCTGTATATTCCTTCTCCGTGTTGATGATTGTCCTCCGTTGAATTTCGTCATTTTCGGTTTGTTTATTTACATTTGACAAATTTTCACATTGAGCGATATTAGTTGCAGTATTATCAGTTTCGGCATTATCTCCCTGACTTTTATCTTTCACTTCTTCTCCAATTTTGTCTGCAATTTTATCTCCAATTTTATCTTGAATTTCGTTTTCAATATTTTCAACGTTTTCGAAATCATCTGTTTCCATATTATCTCTGTCGCTTTCCGTTTCGATATTTTCTCTAGAACTTTTATCTTCATAATAGTTTTCTTGATCTTGGACAAAAACATTTGGAGTGACTTCTTTTTCTTGGTATTCCGGATTAATTGAAGTAAAAATTGGAAATTCGTGAATACTTTTTCTTCTTTTTTCCTGAATTGGTTTTGATAACTGTAAACTAACGTCGGATGTTGACTTTCGTCTGGTAAATAAATTGTGGAATGGATTGGGACTATTGTTCATTAGGTTTAATTCCTTCTCGATTTCTTTCGCATACTTCGATCGAATTTCCTCTTCGGAGTTCATTTTTGCTTCTGATGATTGAATACAAAAATCGATACTGCAATCAACTTTGGATGTTGGTAAAGAATTTTCCACTGAGTTTAAATGTTCCTGCGTGCTTTTTTCATGGTTTGCGGAATTATTTTTTGCTGCGCTTTCGGATTCTGTTGACGAATCCTTATCGTGAATTGCAATCGGAACAACTTGATTGTCCTCCACGTCTCCCTGAACTGGACTCTGTATCTCCGGATAAACTTGACCACTGACACTTTCGATCTGATTCTCTTCTTCTGCTATTGATGATGTTCCGTCTGAAACTGACCTTTCCTGATTGGAATGTTCTTTCAGAGAATTTCTACTAATTTCCCGTTCGATCTGCAGATGAATATCTTCGAAATCAGTATTTGAATTTGCCTTCGAATCATTACCTTCATTGCCGGATGAACCCTCATTTAGAGCACTGTAATTCTTTATTGTCTTGATTAACATTGGCTCACTACTGACACTCGCTTTTCTGTTTCGATGAGAGAGATAACGCTGATAACTCTTCTCCAATTCTTGAGTAGCAAACCGTTTGGCCAATGATTTTTTCGGTGGTTTCAAATTAGCCTGCTTACTGCCGTGTTTTTCACTCGACTTTGAAGATCCAGCTCGTTTCTCCTGTGATGAACTATAATTCAATATTTGATCCTGACATTCCTTTTCACGTGCCTCCATTAATAGTGTTCGGTACGTGAACCTTGGATTAGGGCTATAAGTTATTTTACCGTCCTTCGTCGTGTATATTGGCACTGCATTTAAATTCTCCACGTCCTCCAGAGAATTGAACAATGGATTTAAATAACCCTTTGGACCCAAATCATTTTCCGCATCTAATAAATTACTATTATGATTGTCGGCAGAACTTTGAAAACTATTATCAAAACTATTTGAATCACAATTACTGTTTTTAATAACAAAATGTTTTGCATCTTCACTTTTATCACTCAAATCGTCGTCAATTTGCGAATTTCTAAAACCAGAAGAATCCGATGTGCATGCCAACATTTCGATTTTATCATCATCAATATTATCACTTCTATTATCAAAATTAGCAAAATTTTTATGTTTTCGTGAAACTTTCTTTTTAACATCTTCCAATAATTTTGATTTACTTATCGATTTCAGTCGATTCGAAAGACACTCGATTGTCGAACTACTTGAATTCATAAGGCACTCATTACTCTCGTGTGCTTTCGTTGATTTCTCATGATTACAAAGATAGTCTTTATCGATTTTGTAGAAATTCATTGATTTACATGTCTCACACGAATAGGCGTGTTGGGAAATTTTTTGATGATGCCCTTTACCGAAATATTCAATCACACTCTCCTTTCTCTCTTGTCCTTGTATTTTCACCTTGTCGCCAATTTCCTTGAAATCCTTTGAATCGTCCGCTGATTTTTGCTGACATTTCGTTTCAACTTTGGAAAGATTCTCACCTTTCCCCTGACAAACTGTTGAGCCACACGAAGACGGTTCCTCCTGATTTCCATTATAATCCGGTTCGTTGCACTTCTGCTGTTGGGTTTGATTCTCGCTTTTTGTGTCACTACGCGAGACGTTTATTTCTATTTTAATGGCCTCGAATGGTTTACTCGAGTCGCAACTATTCCTGAATTTAATTTCCAAATCGGAACTCTTGCCATCGGTAGGCACTTTCTTTTCGTCGTGGGAATTTTTCGAGTTTACCTCCACGTTGGTTTGTTTCATTGTTTCCACTTCTGTAAGTTTTTGCACCTTTGATTCGTCCTGGAAATGATCGATACTTCGTTTTCTCTTTAGATTCTTGAATTCGTTGAGAAGTCGACTATCGTCATCAATTAGAATACTCTCGGCAGATTTTGAACGACTGCAAAAAGAATTTGTTTCTAGTGATTTTGAACGTGAACGGTGGGGGTATTTCAATTTTTCCGCAAAATCCTCAAATTCCTGTCGTTCAAAACTGTCGGACATTTTTCTTAATGCGGGATAAATTTTATTTTGCGTATTCTGTCGCCATGTGGAATTGAATATTTCCTCTGAGATGATGTTTATTCCTTTTGGATTTCGTTTTATGTTGGTGGGTTCTTGCGTTAGATTTTGAATAAAGTGCTGTCTGTCTTTGATGTTCTTGAGGATTTTCGTCACTGATGCGGAGACTTGAGCAATGTCAGTTTTCTTCTGTAGTATGTTGTCCTGTTCGTTGTTGGGCTTTTCGTTTGTCTTTCCGTCGGAGGTGAGATCAATACCTTTCGGTATATTGTAACCAACGTCTAGCCACATGTCGTCGACTTTGTCGATTTTCTCCTGATCGAGGAGAGTGGATTTTTCTGCCTCTTCCAAATTTTGACCTTTTGTCTCACTTTCTTGAATCAGAGAATTCCAGCACCATTTGTCTTGATCCTCGGTTGAAAAAACGTCCATGTTTAATTCGTTCGTGTCTTTAGGGACACTTTCGGGTGAAGATGTTTTTGGGACAACTTGCTCTTTGGATCTTTCGGTTTTGGTATTTTTTCGATCTTTGTCGTTGGGTATTTGATTCTTGGACTGGAAATCAAAGTCAAGAGTTGTTTTCGGTGAGATGTTTTCGCCTTTGAGATGCTCGTAGGGATCGATTTTGACGGGCGATTGAGTGAAACTGATCATCGGACTGTTTTGAATTAATTCGATGGGGTTTGTACTGGTCATTAGATCGACACCTGGATCGGAACATTCTTCACTGTCGGAATGTGTCGGAGTGTTTAGGGTCGTTGATACTGGGGTACATTCTGAGGTTGTTAAATCTGGTAGACTGATATCATCTGATGTTTGGTTCTCTTCATTCGTGAAACTATTTTGTTTTTTCAGATTTGGGGTTTCTGGTTCGGAACTATTTTTCGCTAGGGGTGGTAAAATGGAGAGGTCTTCGGGATTTATTTGTAATTTAGATTCAGGATTCAGTTTCTTGTAGTTTAGGTTCGTGGGGGTTTCTTTCGTTTCATTGGTTTCGGAATCTTTGGTCTCGGTTAATGAAGGTAGACTTGCACCGGGACCTTCAATTTCCGCCTTCGCCGTGTAGATGAATTCCTCCTCTGGATTCTCGACAATGTGGATTGTTGGCACCCCATCGATACCCTCGCCAACGCATTTTATATTCAGTTTATTAGCATAAATTATTCCCTGATTTAAATCGTTGGAGCAATTTTGAAGGAGATTGGTGGCGTCAATTTGCTCCTTGGGGAAATATTCCTTTAGTGTTGATTCGTTGTCAGTTTTCGTTGTTTGCTCCACTGGATTCTCCGCTGGGGGGTGAGTGACTAAACCTACATTTCCATATTCAACGACGACAATCGGTGTCGAATTGCTGAGAACAACGTCGGGGAGATTGCCATTAGCACCCTCTTCTTCCTCGACTTCGACCCAATTGGCGAGAAATTGTCTAACGTCCAAATCGGGTTTGCTATTTAGATTCTTTGAATTTTTATCCTCATCGTCGTTATTGTTATCTTTTCGTGAATTTAGAGTTTCGAATGTTTCTTCTTCACGTTGAGCGACTTGACAGTGGGGATTCTCGATTGTTTTCTGATTTAAAAATTGTACATCACGGGGAATTGATTCTGGATTTTGAACTGTTGTGTGCTCGGTGCGCGGCGGTAAATTTTGTAGTTGTTGTAAATTCTCTTGTGGTTGATGCTCCTTGTCGGGATTCAATGAATTCGGCGTGGCGTTCGTTGAATTGTGTGGTGTGGGAAAATTACCGGGCAGATAATTGGAATTTATTAGAACACCATTCTGATCGAATTGCAAATTAATCGGGGGCACGGTACTGTTTGTTGATGTTAATGAATTTTGAAATGCACTCTGATAATCGACGGTCTGTTGTAACCTCAATAATTCGCGATACCTAAGGATACATTCTTGATATTTCGGATGAGATTGATAGCCGGGGATTCTTGATAATTCCCGGAGGTGATTTTCCATTGAGAACCTTTGCATGGCGTATTTTTGTTGATACATTTGATATTTGGGATAGGCGCTATGCATTGGAACGGGATTTTGAATTTTGTTTGAATCCTTCTCGTGATTCTCCCATTGATAGTCGCGGGAGAATTGCGGATTTAGATAGGGATTTTGAACGGATGGTATATTTGAGCTGATACTGGGTACACAGAGACCTTTTTGTAGTAAAGCACCGCTTTGATATTGTCCCTGTTTGGAGGAATATTTCTCCTGCATGGGAACATTGTGATCGGAATATTTGAGAATGCCGGAATTTTGAGAGTTTATAGCACCCTGTCGGGGATAGTCTTTCATAGGATAGGGATATTTTTGGTAGTCGCTTGGTACGCTGTAGTTTTGAATCGGATAATTCGGTAAGACGGCGGGAGGTTGATAGTTCCTGGCCACAGGAGGAGGCGGTGGCGGTGGTTCTTTACAATATTTATAGTCGGTAAAATTTCTTCTTTGGTCAACGTGATAGGAATTGGGTGGAATTAAATCCTTGCTAGGGTAACTATCTTTCCTGTAGGCCATGTCGTTTCTATATCGCCTAGGTTCATTTGCGTATCCAGACGCGCGAAGATTTTCTCTATAGGGATTATTCGATTGATAGGTGGGAAATTTCTCCCAGGATTGATAATTTACATTGGGATCCGAGACGCAGCAAGGACCTTTACAGGCGGGCATATAGGGTCCTTGTCTACTCGAAGGCACAGAATTTGCGGGCGGAATACGCGTTCCTGCGCTTCCCATATTACTAGCTACATTCATATTTGGTCCCACGACACGAGGCACGGGTCCATTTAATGAGATCTGATTTCTATGCGCCATTTCTTCGCTGAGACTGGCCACCGATCCATTTCTCAGGTCCACATTGCTCGAGTCGTCAAGCATGGAATTCATCGATGACGAAGCTCCATAATGACCTACACAACTTGACATGTGAACCAATGAGGTCAAGGGTGGCTCGACCAAACTATTCGGCCCACTCGGAGTATTATTTGGCGGCTGATAATTTCTTTGACTATAATTAATAACATCATTCTGTGACTTACTTAGACAATCAGAGCTGAGATTGAGGCCATTCATCGACGAGGGGCTGATGTTAGGGACATAGAGATGAGAAGAACTAATGTTCTGCCCAGATTTTGCAGCATCCGATCCTCCAGACTGTAAGGCATTGTATTGCTGCCAGTCTGGTATGTTCCTGCTGTAGCTCATTGTACATTATTCGGTCGAGCGCTTTCTGAATTCATTATCGTCCCTTAATTCCTTGAGGGATCTGCAGCAAGAGGCAGGGTGTTTACCTACAAAACAATATCATTCAATGCATAATTGCACATACTTATTAAATAAAACAAAATGAATACTTTCTATAATTTTTTCTCTTCAAAATAAATATTTCTATTTCCCCACAAGCGATAATTTGAAAAGAAAATATCTCTTTTTAAAAAAAATTACTATACTTTAAAATGGATAGTGTTTACACAATTATAAAATCAATAATTTAATAGAAAAAAAAAAATTCTCTCTCTGAATTATTTAAAAATAAAATTCAGTCTGTTTGTTAAAATCGTTTGTTAAAAGTTGAAAAAAATTTTATAGGCAAGATAATTTTTTTACCAAAACAACTTTACGAAAAATATTCGATAATATATTTAGTAAAAAGCAAATAAAAAAGCGAATTTTATTATAATGTCAACTTTTAACAGAAAAAAAATTACATAGTGAAATATCAATATATTATGTAAATTTTGCAAATAAAATCGTTAAAAATATTTAAATAGAGTTAATTTCTATTACAAGCCTTAATTAGTCGTATTAATTTATTTTTAACTAAAATTTAGATAAAAATAGTAAAAATATTTTCTTAAATATCAAAATAAAAATTTCCAGTATTAAAATAAAAATTATTTTACTAAAAACAAGTTTAAGAAAAAATTTTTTTTACTAAAGATAATCAATTGCCGAAAATAATTTATTTTACATTTATGAAATAAAAGGTGTCTATAATAGTGAACAGAATTGATACATGTGTAAATAACAAAAAAATAACTTAATGGTATCAAAAAGTAAACACCGAAATTGCTACTTATAACTTCATATTATGATTCAGGTTTTGAAGACCTTGTACATATGTATAGGTATAGACATATCTATACTGATATGCAATTACAAGGACTTTTTATTTCCGAGGGGAGAAAAAATAGTGTCAAATTTTACGCTGAAAAAAATGTTCCAAAAATTGTAACAATTATTATTTACCACTAGAAATAGAATTTTGAAAAAAATTAAATACAAGTAAAAAAATTAGTTGTGCCAAACGAAAAAAATACAAAATAATTTACAAAAATGGAAAATTTAATTCGTGAGTCTCAAAAATATTTTTATTTAAATAAAATTATTAATTTTCCTCTCGTAAGTTTGAAAAAAACTCTCTTTTATTTTTCGTTAATATTTTTTTTTTAAGTACCATCAGTTTAAATAACTTTGTTCGAATTTATTGATATGTCACGAAATGAAAATATTTATAAGAAAAAAATGCTTTTATTAGATACAATTCTTTTCACAAGCAATAAATCTAAGGAAATAAATTTTCAGTATATTAAATGAAATTAGGAAAATAATATTACATTCAGTGCTTCCATTGTTTGAAAATTATTTTCGTATCCCTTCCCTTTCTGTTCGTTTTATTAACAGTGTCATTAATTTTTTTTACTAATAAACATTTTCATAGAAATATTGTTTAAAAAAATGTTGTCTAAAGTCTGCAAACTGGTTTCAAAAGACAAAAAAAGTTATTTATTATTTTAATTCTTGAAAAGTAAAAAATGTTATTAACTTTGTAAAATAGATCCCTAATTGGAAAATATTGTTTGGTTGATTTAGAAAATTAATTTCTTTATATAGATTGCATTTAACAAAGCTAATTATTGTAAAAATTGAATTATTAATTATTTAATTACAATTATTAGAGTTTTTTTCTTTTCTTAGATAAATTTAATTTTCTACCTTTTTTTTAAGTTTATTTTTTTAATAATTTTTTTAATTTGATTATTTTCTAATTTTACTCTACAAATTTTCGAAAATATTTCTCTAGACAAAAAATGTTAATTTAAACTTGGAAAATTTTTGGGTAAATTAAAAATAAAACAAAATCCAATCGACAAAATTGTTTCCAAACTCGCCGTATTGTGTTTAAGGATAAAAAAATCGTAAATTCCTATTAAGTCGCAATAAAGTCTATCGGTAGAGCGTATCAAATAATAAATCTTAGAATTACTTCCGATCAAGAAAAAGGTTTTCCACCAGCAAGGTAACAAATGTGCAAAGTTTACAATTATTTTTTTAAGGTTATTGTGAATACACTGAAATCTACTTACTTAACCATGATTGTGAATCATGATATATAATATATTATTAATGTATTATATATTTCCTATTTGGCAAAAAAATACGACAAAATTTTACAAATCTTTCTTTTGATAAAAAAAATTATTGAACACGTGCAAAGATAACATTTAAGTATAAAAATAAAATCCTAATAAATAAAAATAAGAAATGTACTACTTGAACTTGGAAAAAATCAATTTTACTATTTTAAACATTTATTTGAAAATACTTTTAAAGAAAAAATTATTTTTTAAATATTTTTTTTTTGTAAAATAACTTCAAAATTTGAGTAAAATTAATTTTTATAATTTATTTTTAATTTAATAAAAATTTATCTTTAATAAAAATATAAATTTCATTAATAAAAAGAGATAAAATTTATTTAAACAAAATTATAATAAAATTAAAAGCAGTTTGACAGAATTATTTAAATTGAAGAAAAGAAAAACGACAAACGCATTTATTTAATTAATTTGTGATCAATTTGTAAGTTATTAGATTCTAAAACATTATTACGACGAAACATTTCAATGTGCATTTCAAATGATGTCATTATAGTAATGAATAAATGCTGCAGTAAAAAAGAAATAATTTCATTCAAAATTTTAATGTAAAAGGTAGAGTAAAATAAATTGTTAATTATCTATTATTTAATAACTACTCAAACTATAAACAATATTCGAATAAAAAAAAACTATCTTTCTACAATAAAGGAAGGCAACAAAAAAAAGGCAAATAATTACAAGGAACTTAATTATACGAACATAATAGCCATTTAATTAAATTAAATGAACAGCTTAATTATTGGAAAACGAGCAATTTGCATACGGAACGTATAGCGATTAAAATCTTTTATTTTCTTAAATATTCTTATTATTTAAGATACACAACATTTGAATTCAATTAACACATGTGTTTTCGATATTTATTACAAATTATCATTCAAAATCAAAAATTCACCTCTGAATATTTTAGGGCATTCAACTTTATTTAAACAATTTACATGAAAATCATTAAAATGCATTATAAATGCTTTATAACTGTCAGAATTATTAACAATCTGAGGTAAATGCAAATTATACTTTGTCTTATCTCTATACAAGAAAATTTTATCATCACAGTCTTGTCAAGTAAGATTATTTCTGATACTACTCACGTATAACATTTTCTTTCTTTTTTTACCATTATTAAATTCACAATTTCACAACTCTCTTTCTCTCTCTTCCTCTCAAACAAAAAAAAATTTGTGCTCAAAAAGTTTAATTAAATATTAAAAAAATAAAATAATAATAAAAAAATGTTCATTAAATAATCTTCAAAAAATCTTTTTATATTCTTTTTTATGAAAGGAAAAATTTAAAAAAAGCTGAAAATAATCAATTTATACGCAGCGTTATTTTTAGTGAAAGATAAAAAAGTAAAATACTACAATTAAATTTTTGTGTTCACACTTCTGACCTACTAAATTCAGAAGTTCGACTTATCAAAAATAAACATTAATAGTAATGGACAGCTTTTATCGAGTGTCATCATAAGAAATGTTGTGCTCATTTACGTGACAAATTCATTTTAATTAAAAAGGAAAGGAAAAAAAATAATTTCATATTCTTTTAAAATATTCAAAACACAGATAAATTTTTATATTTAAATCATCCTTTTAACGTTCCAATTTTTTTTTTCAGTATTATATACGCATTAGGATGAATCACAAAATTGTTAAAAATAATTAATTTCACTTTTTTTTTAGGAATATTTAAATTATTAAAATTTTGTTCACTGATCTTGAAAAAATTACTTTTTTTTGTCATTAAAAAGTCTTATTTCCCTGAATAAACTTTTAAAGTAGCAAGTTTACATATGGCACATTTCAAATGCAAATACTAAGATATTAAAATTTACATTCTCGCTCGATTGAATAAAAATTCCACAGATCGTTGATTGTAGTTGTCAACTAAAAATTATTTCATTATTGTGCTTCTACCGAAAATGAAAATAATTTTTCTTTTCATAAAAAAAAAAACGGTTACATTGAAAAAAAACAAAAGGGTAATTTCAATTAGGATAAAAATTTTATTTTCGTGAAAAAGATAATAAAAATTAAAAAGAAAAAATGTGTCGAATATTTGTGTGTGAATATTTTATATGTAAGAATATTTTTTCAATAACGACTGATTTTTTTAAATACAGAAATAAACTAAAATATTTCTAAATAATTATTTCACTTTTTTTTTAAATTCAAAACATAAATATTGATGTCCGTTTCTATTCTACTTCAAGTGATATATGGAATTCATGATTGTTGACATTGTTGTTTGAACAATTACCCAACAAAAAAAGCACACACACACGTACACATACACTTTCTTTCTAAAAATAAATCAAATTAATTTTTTGGTATTGAAAAAAATTAACAAAATTAACTAGATTGTCAATAAATGTTTAACAAATGTGAAAAAGAGAGAAAATTATATATTAGAGAGAATGAACATAGCAAAACTGTTGTTTATCGTCCATCTCCATATGACAACAACGGGATCTCACAAATTGGATCTCCGATAAATGTGTTAAACGAAAGTAACTCGCAAAACCCATGTAAAAATCACATGTAAGCGTGCATAATGATGTTAAATACTGATGGAAATAATAAATGCAAACAAGTTTTTACCCTTTTTCAATGTCAAACATGCGATAAAGTACAGCGTGACTGGTAGCAGTTGTTTTGTCAGGCGGATAGCGATATTATTAAAAACAATTAAAATGATTACGCTTTATCGTCCAGACAAATCACAATTTACACGCAAACTGAATTATTGATTAACATTAAAATTCATAAAACCATAAAGATTTAAGATTTATTTGATTATTTTAATGTGATGTGCCTATGACATATTTTCTCGAGAATTAAATGGTGTAACGGGTCAGCTATAACAAATACAATTTTCCAATAAAATCAAATGTTCACATTTGAGTGCAATGATAAAACAAGTGTTTCCTCTTGTAAGCCGATGTTTAGTGCATTTTTATGAAATAAAGAAATTAAATATAAACTTATTGACAGCTTACCTGCGTATTATAATTACTCCATAACATGAACGCCATATTCACAGACAATTACCACTGCCATATTGCATATTAAATTTTTTGACGACACGAGTACACAGAACATGGATTCGAACTGTTGAAAAGAAATGTCACTGCCATTTTCCGCTCTGGTTTTTTTTCTTTTTTTTTTTTTAACTATTGACAGAAACTATAGAAATCCATGGAATTCACACAGAATGTAGAAAATTGTTATCTACCAATCAGAAATATGTGTTAAATACAAATAGCCATTCACGTGACTGGATATTATTTCAACAGCCAATTGGATTCATTCTTCTTTCTCTTCCACAATTGTCACGTGATCAATATAAACGACAAACTTCATTCTTATGAAAAAGCATTATATATAGATTAAAAACTAACCTCAAAAGTGACTCAAAATTACGAGAAAAAAAGTGTAAAGTAAAAAAATAGTTTCGTAATTTAATAGTTACTTGTATTTTTCATATTTATTAATATTCCCTATCAAGAAATGTTTACGACAAACATATTTTCCTTGGTGCACGATGAATGATACGACGTAGAAAGTGGCTAGTTTAGGAACGCATTTAAAATGTAAACATAAACTTTTTGCGAAAATTTAGATATTTACATGCTTTTCTAGTGTTAATAGACTTGTAATTTTGATAGCTTTATCCAATCTCGATATGCATTTCAGGAAGGTGTGATAAATATATTGTTCAATTATGGATTCGTCTAATGTTAATGCTGGTAGTCTTACACATAGTACTGATGGTTTTTTGAACATTCCTCTTGAGTCTGACGCCCTGGGGACAAAGCGCAGAAGGTAAATAAAATTTCAATAGGTTATTCGTAAATATTTTCTCTCTAGATAAGCTCAATCTAAACAAATAAACAAAATAAATATTCTATTTGAGTCACTATTTTTTTTTGTCTGCAGTTCATCACGTACGATAAAACGAAGAAAGTTTGACGACGAATTAGTCGAGACGACTTTTAATCTTCAACCACCAACGCCGAATCCAAAATCAGCATCAAGATCACGAACAGTATCAGTTTCCACGGGATCATTGGATATTGCTCCGTCTCCAATTTTACCTAGTCCTGCACCAGTTACTACTCCGGTGCCTCAACCGGAGCGTATTAGTCGAAGACCAAGTAGGCCAAGTGGCTCGTCTTCGTCAAGTGGAAGAAAGAGTAAGAAAAATAAAAATCATTCACATTCAGCTAATGCTACCAAAGACCTCGGCAGATGGAAACCTACCGATGATTTAGCTCTAATTACTGGAGTACAACAGACAAATGATTTGCGAATGGTGAGTAATTTCAGGCTTCGAATATATATAAATAATTAAGACCATGAATATAATAGCCAGTAAACTGTCAAAATAAGGTGGTTTAATTATTTAGCCAGTGACGAGAAATACATGGCGATTCTGCATCAAAGAGAAAAACTGGCAAAGTAAGATTGTTTAACTATTTGGCCAGTGTATCACAGGGTGTCTACCAAACGGGAAATAACCGGTATTTTTATACAAAACCGGGAAATTTCTTACCAAAATTAAAAAAAAGTTTTATTATTTTAATTTGTTTTAAAAACATTACTTTTTATTTCAATATTTATAGATATTTATAGTCTTCTCTAACTTTGAATTAGTAAAAAAATTAATTTCATAGTAAAAGTCAGGCACTAATTCAAACAGATTATGTAAATAAATTTTAAAAAATTATGGAGTTAAAAGAAATATTGTGAAATTCGACTGAAAATATGTAATTGAATGTCCTACAGAATTTCTTTAGAAACTTTTTAACAAATAAAATTTCCAAAGTATTTTAATTTAATAATTAATTAATAATTGGATTTTTTAGTCACATTTTAATGAATTCATGTTTCTTAGTGCGAAGATTAATAATTAAAATTTTTATTAGTTAATTTACAAAAAACGATATGTACTTTAAATTTTTTATTAAAATTGAATTCTCGCAATTTTTTTTTAAATTCTAAAAAATAAAATTGTTGATATTTATATTCTTCTCTAACTTTGAGTTAGTTTAAAAAAAAATTAATTTGATGGTAAAAGTCAGGCACTAATTCAAACAGATTATGAAAATAAATTTTTAAAAATTATGAAATAAATAGAAATATTGTGAAATTTAACTGAAAATATGTTTCCCCTGAAAATATTGATGGAATTTCTTTAGAAACTTTTTAACAAATAAAATTTTCAAAGTATTTTAATTTAATAATTAATTGGATTTTATAGTCACATTTTAATAAATTCATGTTTCTTAATGCGAAGATTAATAATTAAAAATTTTATTAGTTACTTTAAAAAAAAACAATACGAACTTCAAGTTTTTTATTAAAATTGAATTCTAGCAAAAATTTTTTTTTAAATTCTGAAAAATAAAATTGTTGAAATTTTTCAATTCCATTGTTTCAAGATAATTTAATTTTTCTAAACAAAGAATCGAAAATTTTTGAAATAATAGAAATATCTTTACATTTTTTTTTAAATAATTTAATTCTTTGAAAGAATTTAAATTTAAATTTTTTGAAAATAATGTTAGTTGTCGTAATTATAATTTTATTTTGAAAATATGAAGTCCCTCCTAAAGTTTCAAATCAATTTTTTGCTTCTGAAAATTATATTATTCTATTATTATTCAATAGTTATGATTATTGAAATTCTCTTAAATTTTTATAATTTCAAATTTCTGAATGTTCAAATTAAATGATATTTATCATTTCTTAAGCAAATTTAATGTTTATTACTTATTAAGTAAATAATTAATTATCACTGCTTTTTTTAAATTGTAATAAAATTCTTCACAGGAATTAAATTATTTTCATAAATAATATCATTCTTTGGAAGGATTTCAATTATTTTTGTAAATAGTAAAATTCTTTGCAGTAATTCAATTATTATCAATGGAATTGTAATAAACTTGAAAAAAAAATTTCCACTTATAATTATAAAAAGACAAGATTATTTTTAAGAAAATTGAAAAAATTATTTTCCAAATTTTCAATCAAAATTATTATTTATTTATGTTCGAAATCAAATTTAAATTTAATTTTTATGAGAAAATAAACCGGAAAAAATTACGCCTTCGTGCGAAGAATTATATTAAAATCTTTAAAATTCCTAATTAAATTCTTCTTCAAATTTTATTAAAATTGTATTGAAAATAATGTAATTTTTCTAAAGAATATTATTGTTTATAAAAAAATTGAAATTTTGAGAAGAATTTAATCACAATTTCTAATTTAGTTGAATTCTTTTAAAGAAATTGTATATTTAAAATTCTAAAAAAGTAGTTTTAAAATTCTATAAATAGAAATTTTATTTTTCATGTTTTTTATTTAAAAAATTGTCATAAATATTATTATCTCAATTTTAGAATTATTTTTCAAAAATGAAATTTTGAAATTAAAATAGAAATTTTTTAAGTTTTAAAGAAGATATTTAAATATTTTTTAAGAAATTTATTAAAATATTTTTAAATTAAGCAATTTATTGAAGAATTTTAAGGTTCCTAAAGTTGTCATCGATGCTTAGCATCGAAAAATATTTTTTTGTACGAAACCAAAAAAATCACTCAATTTTTCCCAAAGTTTTAAAATAAAAAAATACTGTTAAATAGTCACTTACTGCTTAGGTGAATAAAAGGAGTAAAATTAGTTGAAATTTGTTTAATAAAAATAAGGAAAAAAAATACTTTTCGATGCTGAGCATCGATGCCAACTTCAGGAACCTGAATTTTATAGAAAAAAAATTTTAAATAACCAGAAAGAAACGATAAGAGAAAAATTAAAATAATTGACTTTTTGCAAAGACTACTTTTTAAAAAACTAATTAATACTAATTAATATTAATATTTATTTATTAATACCCTCTTTCCTATTTTTTTGGTTAAACTGTTTCTACTTCATATATTTTATTGTTTTTTCAAACTTTTTTTAATTTATAAAAACTTTAGGTTGTCCGTATATTGGAATATTAAAAACTGTTTATTTTGACTGGCCAAATAGTCTCTTTTTTATTTGGACAGATTTAGATATTAATTGTGTATTTTTTTTAGATACACTGACCAAATAGGGAAACCAACTTATTCTGCCAGTTCACTGGCAGAATATTTAAACCACCATATTCTGACAGTTAACTGGCCGAATAACCACTCCGAATAATTAAAGTTTAAAAGGTTTGAAATTGAAATTTTGAAATTTTTTCATTCCCGTGAAACAAGTATTTTCATATTTGAATAAAAAAAAATATTGATATTTTGAACTATTGAATTTAGAAAGTGAAAGGTCGGGAAAGTACAAAATAAGATTTTTATGATAACTCTAAAAATAGCAAACGACTTTGTCTACTTTTTTTTATTTAATCGATTAAAGCGACTACTTTTTTTACCCTTGAAGGCAATCCGAGGTTTGTAATTATTGTCATTCATGAAGAAAACATGAAATTTAACAGGTACACAGAGGAACAAAATTTTCGTGTCGTTTCACTCTTCAGGAAATTCAACAAAGATGGTACGCATTATTATACGATAGTGCAGTCTCAAGAATTGCTGTCCAAGCAATGAGAAATTTACATTCGGAATTAATATCGAGCGTACAAGCAAGAACTTTGTACAGTAAAAATGAAGAAGATATTTTGGGTACAATTAAATCCGTAAGTACTTTAAAAAAATAGTATTATAAAGATTTCTATTATTATTATTATTATTATAAAATTTTTCATCATCAATTTCTCTGCCTATTTATCTTCACTTTCCTTTTTAATGTTTTCATACCTTTTTCTCCAGACATCACAACCAACATTAGAAACATTTCAAGGACTTCTTGAAGCGAATGCTCAAATTTTCTATCCCGCGCGAACTGGTAAAGCATTACTCGCTCATTGGCAATTAATGAAGCAATATCATTTATTGCCCGATCAAACTGTTCACAATTTACCGCGCGGTGAACATATTTTGAGTTTCTCCGATGCCGAGGATATGATTGTCGATAATGAATTGACAGATCAAAAAGATGAGATGATCGATAATGAAATGACAATAGCTGATAGAAAAAATAAAAAGGAAATTAGAATGCTTGAAAATGAACTTGGAAGATGGCAAGTTCTTGTTGATAATGTGAGCGGTGTTAATCCACCGGATTTTGATAATCAAACACTCGCTATTCTTCGAGGACGTTTAGTTCGTTATCTCATGAGATCACGAGAAGTAAGTCAGAAATTTTTCTCTTCTTACCAATTAGAAATAAACTTCATCTATTATATAAAAATCGAAATAAATTATTAATCAGGGCTTTTTGATTCTAATATTGTTTAAAGCTCAAATTGTCATGTCAAAATTTTGACAATTAACTTGTAAATATAGTATTAAAATTTCAGGAAATATATGAAGAATTATAATTCTAATTTTTAGAAATAATTAAATTTCAAAAAGTTTTACATTGAAACTATTATGATAAATTAAAAATTTTAAAACAATTTTTAAAAAAATTGACCATAATATCTTTTACCAAAAAAAGTTATACGGTTTCAAAGAAAAAATGCTAAAAAATGTCAAAGTTGTATGTCTCCTATGTTTATGAATATTTTTTTTAAATAGTTTCACTATTTTTTTAGTTGCATTCAAGAGAACAATGAAACACAGTTTCATTCAAATCCCATAATAGAAGCTATTATCACTTTGCATGAAATTGCTCAACAGTAATTTTTCTCAAATTCCATTGAAATAAATTTTATATTTAAAGAATTTTATTATCTCACTTTAAAAATTATTGTACTTTTTGAAGAATTATAATTAAAAATATGAAAAATAATAATGAAAATGTTTAGAAATGTGTGTGTTTAAATAATTCAATTAACGTTGATTTCAAATAAGCATTTCACTTCAAATTTTAAAAAATAATTTAACACTAAAAGCGTTATAACAAGAATTTAAAAAAATAATTAAATTTTAAAAGAATATTGAAATGTTTGTAACATTTTAATAGATGTTAAAGTGAATTAATAATTAAATGTTTTCTTTTCAATAAATAAATAATTTATTATTTTCCTTAAAAAATTATTATAGTTTTAAATAATTTTAATAAATATATTTTTTTATTATTAAATATATATTAATTGATTAATTAGTGGAAATAATGTATTTATCGAACAATTTTAGAAAAAGATACTAAAAAAAATTGAATTTTAAAAAGTTACAAATGATTGCTGAAATTCAATAATTTTCATAAATAATAAAACTTTTCGCAAAATTTTAATCATTTTAATACAATTATAATCGAATTTTTAAAAATTGTAATTGTTCTTCAAAATTTTATTAAAATTCATCGAAATAATTCAATTATTTAAAAATTAGTCGATAAATTTTTTATGAGAAATTAATTTTCAAAAAATTTAAGTCTTTAATACATTATTTTTTTGTATTTAAATAATTTAATTTACGTAGAATTTTCTAATAAAATTGATTTAAAAATTAATAATTATTAATTGCAGTTAAAATACATTTTAAATAATAATTGAATATTAAAAGAATTGTAGCAAGAATTTTTAAAATTATTTTTTTCAAAAATAGTTAATTTTTTAAAAGGTTTCAAATTAAAATCTCTGAGAATCTGAATTTTTCATACTTTTAACTAACAATTCTGTAAAATTAGTTTTTTTGAAAAAGTTTAATTAAATTTTGTAAAAAAAGAATTAGTTTTTATTTTCTTGTTTTACATTTAATAAAAAAATTTCCGAATTATCGAAACTTCGGAAAATTTAATTCAAATCGAATACAACTGAAAATTCTCATAAAGATTTTTTTTAAAATAGTTATAATAAATAATTGATTTAATGACAAATTTTTTTTAAGTTCTAGAAAATAATAATTGATTTGATGTGATGAAAATAAATTTTGACGGGAAATACAAAGTTAAATTTTTGTGACAAAAGTTTTTTAAAATTTTAATGAAATAAATGTTCTATTTGAAAGAATTTTATTTTACTTGTAAAAAATGCTTTCAAATATAATCGTGTTTTTGAAGAACTATATTTCGAAAAAATAATAATTTAAAAAACAAATTTTTACTTATTTTCTTTTGCACAGATAACAGTAGGAAGATCAACAAAAGATCACAATGTCGATGTGGATTTAACACTGGAGGGTCCAGCTTGGAAAATTTCACGTCGTCAAGGGACAATTCGTTTAAGGAATAATGGTGATTTCTTCATATCGTCAGAAGGAAAACGGCCAATTTTTGTAGACAGTAGACCAATTCTCGCAGGCAACAAAATGAAATTAAATCACAATAGCGTTGTCGAGGTAAAATACATTTTTTCTCCTCCTTTCCTCTGTTCCACAATTTTCAGTTATTAATTACAACATTTTTTCCCTTCCAGATTGCTGGTCTTCGATTTATCTTTCTAATCAATCAGGAATTAATTTCTGTCATACGACAAGAAGCGGTGAAATTGAATTTGAATCCGTAAAAAAATTAGTCATTTGCAAATGAACAAAACGCTTAATTAATGTACAAAACATTCAAAAAAAAGAAACTCATTTTTTTTATTTACCACAAAAAGAACTTAATGTTTGAAAAAAATTTTTCTTTTTTTTTGTTACAATTATTTATAAAAATATTATTGTATCTGTAATTTGATTCATGTAAGTTTTTTTATTAGAAAAGCGAGAAGAAAAAATACAAGAGTAATTTTTCAATAATAAATACGAGTCGTATTTTAATTTGCGAGGTTTTTTTTTATTTACATTAATGGAGATTAATATAAATAGACATATATAATTATTTTTATTGAATTTTTCAAAATCACAAACGTAAAAATTTATAATTATACGCTTATATTGAGTGAAAAAGAATTTTTGTTCTTGTTGACAATACAATATTACGTATTAGATAATAGTTTCAAGTCTCACACATTTAAATTGACTATATTTTCTTAAGAACTAATTTTCAAGAACAAGTTACAGTTTTGTAACATTTACATTTATATACAGAGTATTTAAATCGGTAATTGTAAGTAAAAACTTTTCTTTTAACACGATTCTTGAAAAATTTTGGCCCCTTTGAAATACATTTATTATCTAGAGTCTACTTTTTATATATATATATATATATATATAAAAATTCGAGGTATCTGTTGCTTTAAAACAAAAGGGAAATTAAATTTATCTTCAAACGAGTAAATAACATTTTCTAAACGTTAATTATTTGTATATTTTTTTGAAACTGTTTTTTAATCATTTTTTACCCACTTTTTTCTGCACGTAATAAATATATGCACAATAATTAATTTACAATTTTCTATTTACAATCAGACAGATTAACACAAGTTTAACTTAATTCAAATCCAGCCCCAGCTTGAATGGCGTATAAAAGTTTTTCACGTAATGTTTTCTCATCAGGAAATTCTGGTAGTTTTAATAAATTCATGCAGGTGCTGGACGTTGGTAAACGATCAATACTTCCGGCATGTTGTATACAAAACGGAGGATCCAATTCCTAAAATCAAAATTTTTAATTTAAATAAAAGAATACATTAATTTCTTCTTTTTTTGAGATTAATTAGCCGAACATTCTTTGATGTTTCTTTTCTAATCGGACAAAACTTTAAAAATACGAATAAATTATGAAAGCAGGTAAAAAAAAGAAAGGTGAATAGATGACGACCTTTGATGTCTGTTTAAAGTTCTAAATAGGAAAAAATATTCAATTTCAAATTTATAAATTCAAATCACAATCGAATTAAAATTCATGAGTTTTGTTTCATTTTTACCGATGATGAGAATTCGAATTTCATGCATTTACAGACTTTTCAAATTCATCTACTAAAAAAGACTATTGTATTAATAAAAATTTCTCAAAAGAATTCAATTATTTTTGAAATATTTTAGAAAATATTTCTTTCCTAAATTCAATTATTTTCATAAAACAATATAAAACTCATTGAAGGATTTCAATTATTTTTAATTCAATTTTAGATTAATTCTTTGAGAGATTTCAATTATTTTAAAAAATTTTTGTATAATTTGTTCATTAGTAATAATTATTTTCAATATATTTTAAATTAAATTTCTTCAAAGAACATTATTTTCAAAACTTTTAATGAAATTCTTCGTCAAAATTTAAATATTTTAAAAAAAGTTTAATGAAATTCTTCGTAGAAATTTAATTAATTTGCAAAATTTTTTCGAATATCAACTTTTTTCAATATCTATAATTTCAATAAAATTTCCAAAAAGATTTTAATTATTTAAAAAAAAATTATTAAAATTCGTTGTAACAATCCAATTATTTTCATAAATTTTTAAATTCTTCCGCAAAAATTAAATTATTTTCAATAAATTTGAATGAAATTTCGTGATCTAATGTAATTATTTTTTTAAAAGTTCAACCAAATTTGATGATAGATTTCACTTTTTTTAAAATTGTCATAAACTTTTTAAAGTATTCATTTATTTTCGAACATAAATTTTCGTCCAAACAATTGAATACTTGTATTTTTACAAATTTTATTTTTTTCTTTTAAATTCACAATTTTCACAAGAATTCAATTATTAAATTAATTTTTTTTAATTTCAATTATTTTTCATCCAATTTTAAATAAATTCTTCGAAAAATACATGATTATTCTAGAAAATTTCATTGAAATTCTATAAAAGAATTGTTCACAATAAATTTGGTTACAATGCTGTATAAGAATTTAATTTTTTGAATACAATTTTAAATTAATTCCTTGAAAAATGCAATTATTCTAAAAATAAATTTCTAAGAAAGTATGGAAATATTTTTTCAGAAATTTCTTGAAGGAATTCAATTATTTCCAAAAATTTTAATGAAGATCTTCGTCACAATTCAATTATTAAAAAAAAATGTTAATAAAATTCTTACAACAAAGTTTCTCAAAATAATTCAATTACTTAATGAATTTTACTTATTTTAATTTCAATTATTTTTAATACAGTTTTAATTGAATTCTTTAAAAAATGCATTATTCTTGAAAATTTAATTTAAATTCTTCGAAAGAATTCAAGTATTTTGCAAAAGTTTGATAAAATGCACTATAAGAATTGAATTTTAAGAAATATTCAATTATTCAATAAATTATTTATTTTTGTATTTAAATAATTAAATTCTCTTAGAACTTTCTAATAAAAATTTATTTAAAATTGAATTCCAGTTAAAATTTTATTTAATAATTGAATAGTAAAAGCATTATCTATCATTGTTTTTATAAATAGTTAAATTTTAAAAGATATTTAATTGGAAATCATAAGAGATTTTAATTGTTGTAAAACTGTAATAATATTTAAATATTATTACAGTATATATTATTATTTATTTTTGAATAATTTTTTTTTTAAATTTGAACAAAAAATATGATTGAATTTGAAAGAGTTAAACTTTTTTGAATGTTTAATTTAGAAATAATGAAAAGAGTCGTCAAATTTAATTTTTCAATAGCTGGTTTTCTACTACGAAGCCTGGTATTTACCTTAAATCCAAGAAGTGGTGGTCGACTGCAACTGGTGACAAATTTAAGTAATTGACTCTTTTGTTGATCATTAAATTCGTCGACAACTTTCCAAAATGCTGTAATTGTCGGATGTTCAGGAGTATAACCGCCAGTATAATTAGTATGCAATTTCAAATCACTGACATCAACGGGGATTTGTGCACCCGAAATTAATACCTGTAATTCTTTATTATTAAACATTTGTAGCCAATCAAGTGGAACGACATTTCCAATTCCCTGCTTAAAAGCATAACATTGTGCTCGAATTTGCTTATTCAATTTATAATCCGCCATCAAGTGAATATATTCAATTCTATTATGATTCGTAACTGGAATATTAACACCGCCACTTTTCAATTCATCAACTCTTCTCTCGCCCAATTCATCCGACAGCACTGTAAAATCAAGACCCAAATCTGTCACATCGCCCTTATAACTTTTCAAGTAAAGCAAATTTCTATACATTATTGGATCCAATGACGCCAAATGATGAACATCAACGTCCGATTGTGTGCCAACAATTTTCGAGAGGAAAAATTCCGCAAATGGCAATTCGACAAGTAAATTTTCATACAACGCCTTACCGAGAATACGTCCAATAAAATAATAATGCTTCGGAAAATCTTCGACAAGTAAATGTACCGTTGGATTTGGATAGAGCATATTGTCCTTCGTCAATCGAAAGAAACCGCGATTTGGATCGAAACTTGTTTTCAGAAGTTCGGAGAGAAATTCACGAAACAATCCCCCACCGTCGACGCCCGCTTCCTCTAGACCAGCGGTATTAACTAATTGAACACGCATTTTTAGTCTCATTTCGGGCTCATTTTCGGGCGACAATTTATCGAATGCATCTTCATATAAATAATTCCTACGCACCGATATCTGAATCGATGGTCCTTGCATAAAGTGCGTCAATTCACCCTGTTGCTCCAATTTGTCACGATAGACGAGCGATTGAAAAACAACAACACGATCGCTGAATGGCACAACAAAGGGAATTTCCCTCAGTAAAGTCAACGTACGCACCTCCTTCGTTGACATTGGCGGTCCCTCCTCAATTTCCTCGCGTGTAAAATTTCTCAAACCCTGAAATGGAATATAACTCCTCAGTCTTCGACGACGAATCGTAAAATCTTGTGGCTTATCAGTTGGTATAACAATATTCGAAGCAATCCAATGACCATCCGGACAGAATTGCCTCCTCAAATCACGAGTATGCAACTGTCTCAATAATCCCACGGTGACTTTAAATAAATGTGTCCACATGTGTGTATTCTGCTCGAACTGAATTGTCGACGAGAGTCCAAGTACAACATTTTTGTAATCGTCCCGAACTGAGGGACGTGTGTCAGGAAAGGCGAGTTCCACCAGTCCAAGGCAAATGCCCTTCAAATGATTCGACAGCGGAACGAGTGTTGATGTCGTGAATGGCATTGCCTGTTGGCCATAATTCGATGTCTCCGAGCCATCGTGAAAGAATTCGGTGTCGTGTAAAGTGGCAATTAATAAACTAAACAATGAACAGAATACGGCCAATAGGGGAACAATTTTCTTCGCGTCGTCCGGCGAGAGCGCAATTCCACGTGAAATAATATGAAGCAATGGCGTCGATCCACCGAATAATGATGTCTGATTAATTGTCAATAGAGTATTCCAAAGATCTCTCAAGAAAGCCGGTTTGAATGCCAACATGTACAATAATTTATACTTGTGAATCGCAAATTTGTGAGTAATGAGTAAATTATGACAAAGCTGACACAACGGTTGCATTACATTTGGATCGTTGCAATTTTCCACTGCTGATAAAATTGCCTGTACACGATGCTCTTCATTGAGAATGTCAACGCATTTTTGTTGTAATTCTGCTTCACTATTGTCTGGTAACTTCGTTTCTGAATCACTGTCCGAATCTTCAGTCTCTAATGTCTGTCGAGTAGGCGGTGGATTTATTGTTGTACTCATCGAAGCCAAAACTTGTAGATAGACTATTAAAACGTCGTTTGATTTCCCCGGTGCTATAAAAAAAAGAAATGAAATTAGTATATGGATCAATACATTATAATTCCCCCAAAGCAGTTGTCGGGTCTATTTTTGGACTAATCTACCACTATAGGTCTTATTTTATCCTTCTTTATCGTTTTATTTTATTAAATTATTTTATTTTTATTATATTTATTCACTAAAAGAATCATCTTATCTACTAGCTACTGAAAGAATGTTCATAAAATTTTAAACGTTTAAGTGAACGACGATATTTTTCACTTCTTTTAATTTGTATTTTTGTATAAAAAAATTATTTTGCACTTAAAAAAAATTTAATCTTGACCAAGAAACTTCTAAACTAAACTTAAATGTTAAATTTTAATTAGTTTTCTTTCTTATACAGTAAGTTTAAAAAATATTTAAGAGGAAAAAAAATTCGTTCTTTAAACTTTCAAATCATTAGGAAAATTCGAATAAGTGTGAAAAAAATGTGATGATCCTAAACGAGAACAATTTTGCCTGACTTAAATTTATTTATTATTTTTTTCTACAGGAATTAAGAAATTCAAAATTGAAACCTTTTGAAATTTAACAATTTACAAGAATTTAACTGGTCTTCTTTATTATAATTCCAAAAATTCTACTGCAGCTTCCCCAAAATCATTATCAAGATTTCAATTATTTTCTTGAATTTTTAACAAAAATTCTTCTCTAAATCAAGTGTATTCAATATTTTTTACGAAATTGATGTCCACAACGTTTATCAACGAAAAAATTTATTTAATGCATCCAAATATTATTTTTAATTTAATATTTAATTGTAAAATTATTATTATCAACAAATAAACAATCTTTTTTTCAAGATTTTTTTTTGTGTAATATTGCTGCGTCATTTTTAATTAATTTACTAAGTGAACAATTTTTTTCGTTGATCAACGTTGTAGACTTCAACTTGCTTATTTTTGTGAATTCAATTATTTATAGAAAAGAAGGTGGGTTCGTCTGATATAATTATGAAATCTATTTGTTTACAATTAAGTTTTATGAAATTTCGATTATTTTGAATTTTTTTCAATTAAATATTCAAAAATTCATAAGAATTTAAATCAAAATTTTTGAAAAACTAATTTTTTCAGAATTTTCCAATTAAAATTCTTCAAGAATTTCAATTCCATTATTTTCTCGAATTTTGAACTAAAATTCTTCATAAATCTCTTAAAACTTTAAAATAATATTTGTTAATTTTTGAGACAGTTCTTTGGGAATTCAATTGTTAAAAAAAAAATTCAACAAAAAATGTTCAAAAATTGAGCAAATTTAAAAAAAATTTTAATTAAAAGTTTTCAAAAACTAACCTTTTTGAAATATTTAATTAAAAACAGAATTTAAAATTCAAATTTTTAAAAATTTTGATTTAAAACTTGTTGAAAGTCAATCATTTATAAAAATAATAAAATTAAGTCTTCTAAAATCCGATTTTTTTAATTTCTAAGGAAAATCATTTATTAAAAAATTAATTAAATAAAATTGTTTATTTGCTTTTTGTTTCCTAATATTTTTTTTATATTTCTTTTTAATAGTTTGAATTTTAATATTAATAAAATTCTAATTTCCAATGCCTTGAAGATTACAAAATTTCAAACATTAATTAAACCAAATTTTATTTCGTATTTATTTCTTGTATGACTGAAAAATCTCAAATAATTGAATTCTTGTAAAGAAATTTATCCAAGTTTGGGAAAAAATTAAATTTCTTGCAAAATACTTTAATATTAATGAGAATAATGAATAACTGAATAAATAAGTTAACGAGATTTATGAAATTTTGAAAAAAATTTGAAAAATTGAATTTTATCGAGAAATGTTATTAATTATGAAAATAATTGAATCTGGCTAAGATTTTTATTAAAATTGAATTAAAAATAAGTGAATAAACTATTAAATTCCAGCGAAAAATTTTATTAAAAGTTATTATAGTTCTTTGGAAATAAATAAATAATGCTAATTAATTAGTAAATTAGTTAATAAAATTCAAAATAAAAAATTTATATTATTGTATAGAACATCGTTGTAATTTCAAATTTAACAAGGTAAACAAAAAAGAAATTCAAGAAGAATTAAATCTTTTTCATATTTTCATAGAATACCGAAAATCAAGAATTTTCGTAATTGAATTTGAAAAATGTAATTTACTTCAGTTCTTCATTTATTTATTTATTTAAATCAGAGACCTCATCACAATTTAATAAAATTCCCTATTTTTCAATCTGTAATGAACTTTTTATTAATTGTATAGTAGAAATATGAGTAAATTTACGTTTCTGTTTTTTTTAAATTTCATTTTAACATTACATATTAACTAATTAAATGTTTTTAATTTAAGGTTCATCTACTTTTTTTATCCTATTAAATTTTTTCATTGGTATACAAGTTATTTTGAAAAATGTATTTTATAAAATGCGAAATTGATTTTTAAAATATGCTTTGTAAACTTAAAGTATAAACTGTTTAAATATCGATTTATAAAACTACTTTTATTTTAACCTTCAAACCTGTTTTTTACAACAGTTTCTCAAATTAAAAAATAAAAAAGGAATTTGTTATCCATCGATAAAATTTAATAGGATGGAAAAGAAGATAAAATAAAAATTTTAAAAGCAAAATTAGAATTTTTTGTTTTTCTGCTAAAGAACTTTACAAGTGTTAAAGAACATAGAAAATATTTAAAGGTAATTTTTTTCTCAGTTCTATACAAAATGTAAAATTAATAAGATAAATATAACTTGAAAGTATATTCCGTTTACTAATTAATATTTCATTAAAAAAATTTTGGCAAACTTTCCAGAAAAATACAACAAAAATGTTTAAAATTTTTACAACTTATTTTTAATTTTAAATCATGATCCCCAAGTTTTGAACTTTCAAATGAACGAAATATTTTTTATTGCAGATATTTACTAATCATAAAAAAATTTAAAAACTAAAATTTTACGTTTACAAACTAAGTAATTAATTTTTTGGATCGTGAAGCAAAATAATTACAATAAAAATTTAACTTTTAGAAGAAATAAATAAATTTCGTTCATTTGAACGTTCGGAACTTTAGGATCTTTTTGAATCTCCAGGTAAATGCATAAATTTATTTTTTAAATTGTCAAGAATTAATTATAAGGGCATTAAATATAATTTCTACAAATTATCACATTTTTTCTAAAAACAGCCCTCAACGACCTTAAGCTAAATATAACGAATTTGATCTCAAACATTTTTTTTAACCTTACAAAAATGATATTTTACTTACAAAATCCCGTCGTTTCCAAACTGAGAATAGAATAGAGTAAATTCAATGAAGGCGGAATATTAAGAAATTGAATGCTGGTAATAAGTTTCTCAAATGGAAATTCCTTTGAACTGATCAATGCAGGAAATATAAAGCCAGTCACAGATTCTGTAAGTTTTTGCGACAATATACTGGCACACAATTCCCTTAGAGTTAGAAATGAAAAATCATTTAAATGATTCATATGATAGATTATACTGAGTGGTCTTTGAATCATGTCAAAAATCCATTTTGACATTGGATTTGGAGGTACAGACGATGCAATATCAATTGGCGGTATTTTTGTATCAATCAATCGTCTCATTTGCTCGTAATAATTATTTTTCAATAAATAGCCAAATATTTCCTTTAGATGCTGATGATTATTTTCCAAATTATCAAGAAGTGTAAACGTTTCTAAAACACGTAATGGAATCGCAATTGCTTGTCCTTTATCTGGTGATATACTGTCGACAACAAATCTCAGGCACAGCCTCAAGATCCATCTGAAAGAGGAAACGAAAAAATTAAAATTATAATACTTTAGTCGATTTTTTAATTGTAATTAATAAAATATTTACCGAACTCTCCATAACCATTCGTTGGAAGAATTAATTTTCGTCTTGATTTCTTTCTGAAGTTTGAGAAATTGTTGTAGGAGCCAAATAAATCTATTCGAATCTTCAGTCGGTTGATAGAAAAATAGAATTTTCCGAATATAAATAACTAATTCCTCTACGTTCAATACTCTGTTTCCCAATGATTGTTGCATTTTATCAAATTCATATCTCTGGCATTTTTTCATTAATTGTCTTGTAACAAAACTTCGAATGTAGGCTTGTATTTTAACAACAGCATTATGCTTTCTCCGCTGTTGTTCTCTCTTTGAACGTTCTAATTGAGCATGCTGTAAAAGAGCAGCTTTTTCATCTCGACGACTAGCTCCAGCTAAATTTTGTTGTGGTTTACGTCTATAGTCACCTTCGAAACTATACATATTTCATTTGTTTATTAGAAAAAAATATAGAGCTTTAAAATATTTCACTCAAAACTTTATAACAACTTAATATTTTGTACTTCTGATGTTTAACATTTTTTTTCCTCAAAACTTTGGGAAATAATTTGAGGTTATGTTTAATCTTTTTTCACCGCGATTGTATTCGCTCCACTTACACGTATGTAATTTAATTAAATTCGATTAAAAACAGGTAGAAAATGATGTTAAATTTTGTTTAGAAAATTACACTTTTCAATGATTATAATAACTATACACTTATAAATGATTACACGTCACATTGAAAATGATGACATTACAAATCAGTCTGACAATGATGAACATGCACATATATAACAATGATTAGTCAATATATTTTTTTTAACTATTTTTCTATTGATAATCAATAAGAAAAGTTTAACATTTTATATATGAAAAAATGTCTCGAGGTCACTTAAATATATTCCACCCTTCTTTTTTTGATAAAGGTCCTTTTTATCGTCCTTCATCAAGTTCCATCACTAAATTTTTCGATATAATTTCTTTAATTTTCAATCTTTTAGAGTGAATTGTTGAAAAATTGCACTGCAAAATTTTCACTGGTTATTCAGAAAAATTAATTGTTTATTTACTTTGTATTATTTACTATATTTTTAATTCCATTTAAATATTAAATACCAAACATGCACGTGAAAATATGACACACAAATTAAATGTATATATATATGTGTCATCATAGACACACACATATATATATATAAAATCATAAATTAGCGCGTTTATTTGAAATCGTAAACTTATTTATCTAATTTTGTGTAAATACAATATAATTTTTTCATAAAATTTAAAGATAATTGTAAGGAAATCATTTATAAATAGTATAATTTTCTTAAATAATAATTTTTGTTCATCTCTCTTTTTTATTCGCATCAACAATTTTTTTTGTCCACAAAACCTTTAATATTGTGCATATTGTGTTTACATATCTGACGTGACGTTTTTTGCCTGTCATCAAAAATAAGGTATAAATTTAAATATAATCTACAATATATAAATATATAAATATAAATAAGAAATAAGTTTTCATTAAATATTTTCTCACTAAAAAGGCTAAATAGTCAAATAGTATAAGAAATTAAAATGATAAAAAGGCGCATTTTAAAGTATTACTTTTTTTAGGTTAGAATTTCTTTCAGAACATTCTTATGTCAATTGATGACGTTTTTTTTAAATAAATAAAGGATGGCTTAAAAAATAACATTATTAACTTCGTCCGGCTGTAAAAATATAAATTTATCATTTTAATCATTTTCACGTAATGTTCACGTAATAATTATGACGTGTTAAATATGTTTCTTATCAGAATTTTGTGCAGTAGTCGAAAGGTCAATAATTTAATTCAAAAAGAATATTTACCTACCTTTATAAACAAGAAGAAACATTCGTGAGTAAAAATTTTAATTTATTGATTTTTAATGTGTTTGTCTAAACGGTGCATTTTTCTTTTTTTTTGTTAATTTCCCTTTTTTACAAATTTCAGAATAATAATAAATTACATATTTTATGGATTTTACATGATAAGAAAAAAGGAGAAAGAGTTTTTAAGGAAAAAAAAAAGAAAATGAAAGTACTTATTATTGTTAATAATCGTAATAAGAAATTATTCTATAGATTTTATGATAAGGAATATATCGAGGAAAAGAGAAAGAAAATTTACAAAATTTATTGTTTACTTTAAATTAAAATATTATTTATTATTCTTCAAAAGATGCGGCGAAGTTATAAATTATGTATACAGAATTTCACATTCTCGAAATGAATATACCTATAAATAGAGGGAAGAACATTTCTACTTTCTTATTTTTTTGTAAATATTTATTTTTAAATTCCGGTTTTGGTTATTACTATTTTACTATAGTGTGTCAAACAACTACTTTATTGTAGCTAAAACTTTATAGAGATTATTATATCGATCATATCAAATTACTCAATAGAAGTTCTAAAATAGTTTAAAGTTTTCTGTACATGCGTTTAGATCAGTATATTAATAAGAAAAATGTTTAATTTTTTTCTCTCAATAATTTTTTTTTTATTTATATTTATTTCCAGGACTTTTAGCAGTTCAAGAATGGCTTTAAGTCCCGATGATCCGAGCTCTTTTTCTAGACCCGGTAAGTACTTGAATTTTGTAAAATTAAACATTAAATGATAATTTTATTTAATTCAAAAATCTTATTTCTAATCCAGATCTTGTTGGAGTTACTCATATTCACTTGAAATTGGGTGTAAATTTCGATAAGAACATTTTAGAAGGTCATGTGATTTTAGACGCAGAAAGGAAAGATAAAACAGCGGATTCTTTGGTATATTCTATTTATTTATTATCATTATTATTATTATTATTATTATTATTATTATTATTATTATTATTAACAAATGTTACGCTATCTGTAGCGTGAAACGCGATATTCCATTTATCATTTTTATGAAATTTAAAAAATTTATTGTTTTCAAATATTAATTTTAATTTTTGAATTATTTCAGATTCACAATTTTTTAAAATTCAAGTATTAGTTAATTGATTAATACTATTTATTATTTTCTGAAATTTTAATAAAATTCTTCGAATGAATTCAAATATTTTTAAAAGTTGTAATAAAAGTTATCGCAAGAATTCAATTATTTTCATAAACCACACATTTCTTCGCATGATTTTCATTTATTTTCAGTGTAATTTTTATAAAATTTTTCGAAAGAATCTAATTATTTTGAAAATTTTAATAAAATTCTGTGGAAAATTCAATTATTTTTAAAATTATAAAAGAATTTTTGGTAAAATTACTTCTAAACTTTTATTAAACTCATAATTCAAATTTTCTTGAATTTTAAACATTATTTTACTAAAAAAAAATTCTTTTTAAAATGCAATTATTTTTAAACATTTTCAATATAAAGTTATCAAAAGAACTAAGAAATTCTTCAAAAGAATGATTTAAATTTTCATCAATAATTTTAATAAAAATTATTTAATATAAAATTATTATTTACAATTTACTTATTATTTATTTATTTATTTTTATTTATTTATAATTATAAAAATAAAATCGATTATATAAAAGAGTAACTCAGAGAAAATTCAATTGTTTTTTGAAAAAATTTAATAAAATTTAAAAATCCAATTTTCAATTAAAATTGTTAAAAAAGGTCAATTATTTCAAAAAAAAAATTTTAAATTCTTCAAAAAAATGCAATTTTTGTCAATAATTTTAATGAAATTTAATAACAAAATTATTACAATTATTTATGAAATTTTATTTATTTCTAAAATTTATTATAAAATCGAATGAATTAAAAAATATCCTGAGAAGAATGCAGCTATTTCCTAACAAGTTTAATAAAATACAATAATTGAATTTTCAGTTAAAATTAATAATAAACACGATTAATTTCGAAAGCTTGAGAGATATTTTCTTTAAAGTTCAATTAGATCTAAAATTTTTCAATTAAAGTTATTAGAAAAACTTAATTTTATCAAAAAATTAAAAAGAAATTAATTATTTTCAATCAAATGTGATTTTTTAAAAGAAAAAAATTATTGAAAAATTATGAAACAAAAAGAAACAAAAACAACTTGGTATTATTATAATTTTACTTCATTAAATCGTTTTGATTAGTTTATAATTGAAAAATATGTTAAAGTGTTTTATTACTTTCATCAAATTGATAAAATTTTTATTTACACTATTGGTAATAGTTTTTGAATTTTCCTCCAAAACAGATTCTGGATGTTAAAAATATTACATTGTTTGATATAACAAATGAAAAGGACAATTCTAAACTTGAATACAGCGTTGGAGAAACAGTTTCATTTGGATCTAAACTCAATATCAAATTACCAAATGAATCTGAATGTGATGATGGCAAAACTAGGTAAATGTACTTTTAGAAATCGACTAATTGACAAATATTTTTTATTTTCTATATTTAATTGCAGATATAAAATTAAAATTCATTATGAAACGTCACCAAAGGCAACGGCGTTGCAATGGTTAAATGCTCAACAAACTGCAGGAAAAAAGTATCCTTATCTTTTCTCTCAAAATCAAGTATGTTTTTTTTGTAATATTCAAAAAAAAATTTGTTAATCTAAGACTTTAATTTTTAATGAGAATATATTTTTTATTAGGCAATTCACGCACGATCGATGGTACCCTGTCAAGATACTCCTTCTATAAAATCTACCTACAGTGCTGAGGTAATTTTAATTTTTTAATTACGTTAAAATTAATTTTTTGATAATTTATTATTTCCACTGTTTATTGATGTTTTGTTTACTTTTTCATTTTTTTTTCTCTTTAATTTTTGTTTATATTTCATTTAAAAATTTTAACTACTTTTTTCGTAATTCTTTTTTCTTTTTGCTGTGAAAGATTACGTCACCAATTTGGGCAACAACATTAATGTCAGCCCTTCATGATGAAGTAGAAATTATTGGAAATGAAACAAAACTCAGTAAATTTCATCAACCGGTACCAATTCCCTCGTACTTGATTGCCATCGCAGTTGGTGATTTAGTTTCGAAAAAAATTGGACCAAGATCTTCTGTTTGGTCGGAAAAGGAATTAATAGAAGCGAGTGCATTTGAATTTTCAGAGACTGATACAATGCTACGTACTGCCGAAGATATTTGTGGTCCATACGTTTGGGGTAGGAAGAAAAAAAAATCATTTTAATTTAATTTTATTATCATTTTAATCAAATTTTTCTTTTCAATGAATCATCTAAAATAGTTTGAAAAATAAAATTACATAATAATTTTTCAATTAGGTATATACGATCTTTTGATTCTTCCTCCGAGTTTCGCTTACGGTGGAATGGAAAATCCATGCTTAACTTTTGTAACGCCAACATTACTTGCGGGTGATCGTTCCTTAGCCACTGTTATTGCTCACGAAATTTCACATAGTTGGACTGGTAATTTAGTGACAAATGCAAATTTCGAACACTTTTGGTTAAATGAGGGTTTTACTATGTTCATTGAATATAAAATAGACGGACGAATGTTTGGTGAAAAGCAAAGGCAATTTAATGCCTTGATGGGTCTTTCTGAACTCAAGGATGCAGTAAGTGATTTTTTAATAGTTCGATCATTTAAAATCTTCCTTCTCAAAATTAATGATTAAACCAATAATTACATTGATTCTTATTTTTATTTCAATTATTATTTTAACTAGCATAACTAAATGCGCATTAAATTTTTTTACAAAAACTTTCTCTTTGAAATTTAATAAAAATTTGTTATTTTACAAAATATATAATTATTTTCAGAAATACGATAATATTTCAAAACAATTTTTAAAAGTAATAAAATTAAATTCTCTCAAAAATAAAAATTATTTCAATGAAATTTGGCGTAACTTTTAATTATCTCAAGGTTTTAAATTTTTTTTGGGAATTCAATTATTTTCTAAAAAAAACTTTAATTACAATTTACAAATTTCAAACGTCTAATTTTTTAAAGAATTTCTACATTAAACTATTCAGAAATTAATCTTTTTTTTTAAAGAAATATTTTTAAACTTATACCTATTATTTATTGTAATTGCAATTTCAAATGATTTCAATAAACCTTCAGAAATTTAATTATTTCTAAAAATTAAAACTGTAATTTCTCGAAAATTGTAGGTAATCTTTTACAATTTTTAAAGAAAAATAATATAATATAAAAAAAAATATGTAATTTTGCGATGAGTTTTATTATTTATGCCAGGGTGTCTACTAACCGAGGAATCCGGGAATTAACCGGGGTTTTTATACAAAACCGGGGATTTTTTCACCAAAATTAAAAAAAGTTTTATTATTTTAATTTGTTTTTAAAAAAATTACTTTTTATTTCAATTTTTATAGATATTTATACTCTTCTCTAACTTTCAATTAGTTAAAAATTAATTTGATAGTAAACGTCAGGCACTAATTCAAACAGAATATGTAAATAAAAAAATTATGTTTAAAAAATTATGGAGTTAATAGAAATATTGTGAAATTCGACTGAAAATATATAATTGAATTTGTTAAAGAATTTCTTTAGAAACTTTTTAACAAATATAATTTTCAAAGTATTTTAATTTAATAATAATTGGATTTTATAGTCACATTTTAATAAATTCTATTATTCATTATTTAATTTAAAAAAAACTATATGAACTTCAAATTTTTTATCAAAATTGAATTCTACCAAACTTTTTTTTTTTTTCTGAAAAATAAAATTGTTGAAATTTTTCAATTCCATTGTTTCAAGATAATTGAATTTTTCTAAACAAATAATTGAAAATTTTTGAAATTTCTTTACACTTTTTTTGAAAAATTTAATTCTCTGAAAGAATTTTAATTTAAATTTTTCGAAAATAATCAAGGGAAGTTAGTGACCGTAATTATAATTTTATTTCTAAAATGTAAAGTCCCTCTTAAAGTCTTAAATCAATTTTTTGCTTCTAAAAATTATATTATTCTATTATTATTCAATAGTTATAATTATTGAACTTCTCTTAAATTTTTATAATTTCAAATTTCTGAATGTTCAAATAAATGATATTTATCATTTCTTAAGCAAATTTAATGTTTATTACTTATTAAGTAAATAATTAATTATCACTGCTTTTTTTTAAATTGTAATAAAATTCTTCACAGGAATTAAATTATTTTCATAAATAATATCATTCTTTGGAAGGATTTCAATTATTTTTGTAAATAGTATAATTCTTTGCAGAAATTCAATTATTATCAATAGAATTGTAATAAACTTAAAAAAGAAAATTTCCAATTATAATTATAAAAAGACAAGTGTATTTTTCAAAAATTGAAAAAATTATTTTCCACTTTTTCAATTAAATTTATTATTTATTTATGATCAAAATCAAATTTAAATTTTATGAGAAAAGAAAACCGGGAAAAAATTAGGTCATAAACGGGAAAAACCGGGAATTTTGTTGAATGAAGACACCCTGTTATAGAAATAATTGAATTCCTGTTAAAAATGTTATTATTTATGTAAATAATTGAATTCCTGTGAAATTTTTATTGTTTATGAACATAAATTGAAATATAATAATAAAATTGAATTGAAGAAAATTTTTCACAATAATTTGAAATTTTGACAAGAATTTTATTTAATTTTTTTAAATGATTGAATTTCGGAAAAGATGTTATTATTATTATTATTTTAAATGAAAATGTTTTCTATTTTTCAGATCAAAAGTCTAGAAGAAATACCCGATTTCACAAAATTAGTGGTAAATCTCACTGGAATGGATCCCGATGATGCATTTTCAACAGTGCCCTATATGAAGGGTCACACTTTTCTCTATTATTTAGAAGAATTACTCGGTGGTCCTAAAGAATTTGAAGCATTTTTGAAAGATTATTTTGAAACATTCAAATACAAGAGTATCGTAACTTCAGACTGGAAGAATCATCTATATAAATACTTTTCAAACAAGACTCAGGTGATTTAAAAAAGAAACAATAACACTCCACTCGATAAGTAATGATTCTGAAATAAAAACAAATTTTTCTAAATAATTAATTTTTCACAGATTTTGGATTCAGTTGATTGGGATTCTTGGCTTTATAAGCCAGGCATGCCAATTGTAATACCAAACTATAATAAAGACTTATTGAATGCTTGCATTGAACTTGCCGATAAATGGATTAATTGGTCTGAAAGTACAGCAGTTCCTTTCGCAAAAGCGGACCTTACTAATCTAAGTCCTTCACAAAGGGAGCAATTTATAACTGTTTTGTTCGAAAGCGATTCAACTCTGTCGATTAAGAAACTGGAGAAAATGCAAGAGATCTACGATTTTGATTCTGTACAAAATAGTCAAATCAAGTGAGTTAAAATTATTTTATTTTTTGAATTCAAGATTTATTAGGTTATTACTGGCTATTGTTTAAGATTGCTATCGTTTGTATTTTTGTACTATCGTTTTATCATTACTATTCGAAATTTTTCAGATTCATGTGGATTCGATTGGCATTAAAATCACGATGGGAGCCTAAAGTTGCTGAAGCTCTTGATTTTGTGACAAAAGTTGGACGTTTGAAATACCTCCGACCAATTTATCGTGATTTTTATGCATGGCCAGAAATGAGACAGAAAGCAATAGACAATTTTTTGAGAACAAAAGATGAAATGATGTTTGTCACAGCCGAAATGTTGAAAAAGGATTTACATTTGAACTAATGTTACACTTTAATATTTTTAAAGAAATTATAAATTTCTGCGTTTTGATAATAATTTCATAAAATTTTAATAAATTCCTTTTTTAAAAAGCACCAAATATTCTATCACTTAAAAAAACATTTTTGGTACTAAATAATTTGTTTTCAATACTTTTTATTTACTTCAGTTTTTTATTCTTTATTTTATTACTAACTAAACTTTAATACTACACGAAAAAAAACCTTTAATTGGAACAGCGATAACTTTCGCTAAAATAGCGAAAGTATTCGTTGAAATAGCGAAAGTATTCGCTGCAATAACTAAAAATTTCGCTAATATAGTGAAATTTGTAGTTGTTCTAGGTGAAGATTTTTTTTTCGTGTAAATAAAGTTTTTGTTACTAAATAAACTTTTATGAATTTCGGGTAAAATGAATTGAATACCTTAAATTTTCAATATTAAAAATTTTCTTTTATATAATTGAAAAAACTAATTTTTTTACAAATTAAATTTAAGAAGATATTATTTGGTAATTATCGAAGAACATATTCCTCAGGATATTCAATAAGTTTGGGAAATTCTGCACGTACATTCTCTGGTATATGATCCAGTCTAACTGGCACTGGTTTAATTTGTTTAATTTGGTTGCTAATGTTTTTCTTAATGTCCCATGGAATCTCGCTGTAGGGAAAAATGTGTAAGCGTTGCATTGCGTACCTCCGTTGAATATTTTTATTCAGTACTGAATAGAGTGCCTTTTTCACGATCTTTAAAAAAAAGGAAAACATCATTTAAATATGAAATATTATCAGGATTGCTACAAAAATGTACTTTTCTTTTTCCCTGATTAACAAACAAAATTTTGACTTTTTCCCAGACTCTAAAGAATATTCACTCTAAAAATTATTAGATACTCAAAAAAATGTTCTATTACATTTATTTACAAATTTGTTTAATTCTAAAATTATTTGAAAACATCAATAACTTCATTTTAAATATAAATATTTAATCATTATTTTTCCGTAGGAATTAAAATTTTTCAAAACATCCAAATTCTTCAAAATTATTTCCATTATGGACATTTATTCCATTTAATTGTAAGAATTGAGATTTTCTAAAATTATTAACTAAAATTCTTCTTTAAATCAATTACTTTTATTAATTTATGAAAAACAATCAAACAATTTAAACAAAAATTGAGACGAAACTTTTTCAAACAAGACTTTCTCATTTTTTATGAGAATGTAATAATTCTGCAGAATTGTTAGATAAAAGTGTAAAATCATAAGAATTTCAAAAATTTTAATTTGAAACTCTTTCGGAATTCAATTATTACTAAAAATTCAAGTTATAATGTTTTTAATTCAATTATTACCTACAGTTATAACTAAAATTAATTTTAAAATCAATTTTATTAATGTAAAATCTACGAGAATTGAATTACTTAAATATGAAGTAAGTAATGTATTGAATAATTAAAAGTTTTTTAAAATTTAATTCTCATGAAGAATTTTGCCAAACAATTTTTAAATAATTAAATTCTTTCTAATACCACGACTGGTATTAGATCTTGCGTCCGAGCGCAAATCAAGTTATTGCCTGCGAGGGCTCAATTGAATTCTTCGGAAGAATTTTATTGAAATTTTCAAAAACTATATTAAATTCCAGGAAAAAATTCAATTATTTTCAAAAAATTTTATTAAAATTCTTGGCATCGATGAAAAATAAGAAAAATTTTGCAGATGTTCAACTACTTTCAGAAATTCTAAGAAAATATTTTTGCAAGAATTAAAATATTTCTTTTAGATAATAAAAATCGTCGATGAAATTCAAATATTTTCCAAAGTTATGGTAAAACTTTTTCGTAGAAATTATGTTGCTTTTAATATCTTCAATTTTCATAAAATTACTGACTCTATATAATATTCAATTGTTTTTTTTAAATTTTAATGAAATTCTTCCAAAGAATTCAATTATTCCTAAACATTTTGATACAATTCTTAAGAAGAAAAAAATAATTTTCAATCCATTTTAAATGAATTCCGTGAAAGAATTTAAAATTGTTTAAAATAATTGAGATTATGTAATGAACTTTACAATTTCTGAAAGTAATTGATACCCTGTAAGAAATTTTCTTATTTATGGAAATAATATAATCATTGCGAAGAAATTTATAAAAAAAAAGATTGTAAATAATTGATTTCTTTTGGAAAATTTTATTAAAATATTAGATTTCTTATTTATGGAAATAATATAATCATTGCGAAGAAATTTATAAAAAAAAGATTGTAATGAATTGATTTCCTTAAAAAATTTTATTATTTTTGAATTTTTGAAAATAATTAAATATTTGGGAAGAATTTTATTAAATTTTTTTTTAAATAATTGAATTCTTTTGGAAAATTTTATTAAAATAGTAAATATTGAAAATTATTGAATGGAGAAAAATTTTTGAAAATAATTGCAATTTTGCTAAGAATTTAATTAAAAATGTTTGAAAATAATTGAATTTCAAAGGAGAATTTCATTATTTATAAAGATAATTGAAATTTTTGAACTTCTTGAAATTCTGCGAAGAATTTTATTACTTTTGGTAATAATTGATTTTCTGGAATAATTTGTAATTTTTCCCAAATTCAATTTTTTTAGTGTTTTTAATTTTCTTATGAATTCTAAAAACTTAGTTTTCTCCAGTACTTTTAATATTAATCCTTGACTTTTCCCTGACATGTGGCAATCCTGATTATTCAATGAAATTATTAAATGAAAATTGTAAACCAACTTTAGTAATTTAGTTCAGAATTTTCAAATTCATTAACTATATTCAGTAAGAAAAATATAATACCATAGTTGGATCTTTGCTGTGTAATTCCCAAGCGAGAGTGTACGTTGCACCCTTGGCATAACCAGTGTGATGAAAATACATTCTCTTTTGCCATTCATCACCCCTTAAAGCAATGTCCCTACTGTTTATTACTACAACATTATCACCACAATCATCTGAAAAAGCAATAATATAATAAGATAAATAATTACATGATTAATAAGTAATAATAAAATAAATGAAAAACAATTTTCTTACTCATGGGATGGTAAATAGGTTTGTACATTCCTGTCAAATACTTTTTTATCAATTCTGCACTTTGAAATGGATCTTGCCATTTTGCATCGTAAACATGCCAAATACGACTAAATGTTCCCCATTGCTGAAAGAAATTCAATATTAATTTTTATATAAAAAGTATTTTCTACTTTTTAGGCGCTTAGAAAAATATCCGATTTATCTCTTCGTTCTACAGTGGAACAAATATAAACAAATTTTTTATATAAATTAAAACTTTCTATGTCTGAAAAACTTAATTTTAATTTACCAAATATTCATTTTTAATAATAATTTAATTTTTCCAATATTAAAATTTAATTTCTAGTAATATTGTTATAATTTACAATTCTAAAACATTGTAAAATGTCTAAAAATTAATAACATAACCTAAAAATTATACTCCAAATGCAAAATGAAGAGTAATTGAAAATAATAACCAAAGACAATTGTATTAATTAATAAAAATCGATTCAGTCAATTTTTAAAATATTGAAATATCTGTTGATTATGCATTTAAAGAGTTTTAAACTGAAAAAAACTCACCTGTGAACGACGAAGGAGTGACATTTTTGTTTATCTTGTATTTTTACCGGAACCGGATACAATTATCTCGATCATCTTTTGACTTTGATTTTGAACCTATTTCCCATGTAATTTCAAAAATTGTTCCTATCCATAATTTTTTAACATTATTAAATAAAATTATTAATTAATTGCTACTAATTATTTCTATTATGAATAAATTATTATTAATAAATTAATATGAATAAATTATTATTAATAAATTAATATGAATAAATTATTATTAATAAATTAATATGAAAAAATTAATATGAATAAATTAATATTAATAAATAAATAAAAATATAGAAAATTAATGAGAAAAAATAATAAACTACATAAAAATTATACAAAAGTAGGAAAAATTTATTTCAAAATTAAATTTTAAGAGGAAAAGACAAAGTTTATTTTTTTTACAAAAAAATTACAATATTTTTCTAGTTATAGATAATTTTTATTTGCAAATATCATTTTTTTTGTATCACGAAAATTAACAATAATTATAACTGTATATCTTCCATTATATACAAATATTTACAGTTTTATTTTTATAAACTAAAACTATAGTAAAAAATGAGAAATATTTTTTTTCATATATAAATATAAATCACATATTTTTAAATAAAATATTTACATATGTATTTTACACATTATAAAATACAATTTTGTAATTCATCTCTTTATTTGTGAGATTTAATGAAAATTATAATTCTTTATGTAAAGAAACATTGGAAGTAAATTAGAAGGAAAATATTGTAAATATTTGCATTTAAAATATTGATTTGACTTTTTTTTTATTATTTTTGGAAGATACATTCACATTAATGATAGTAGGAGTTGAAAATATTATTTTTTCTATATAAGACCCAATTTTAATTATGTCTACGTCTATTAATATGATAATTAAGTTGAAAGTTAATATTTATCAAAAAAAGTAGAATAAAAACAAAAATCAATGTTTTGAATAGATTATATATATATTTATTTACACGAGATCATGCTATAATTTAATAAAGAAAAATTTGGGAGGCTATTTTTTTTTAATCTTGCAACACGAAGCAATTTTAAAAATTTGTGTTTATTTGATTTGTGAAGTATAACAGTAAAACTTCTTTTTGCTCTTATACTTTTTAAAACGATTTTATCGAAAGCAAACGATCAACTCAAACCTCTATCCCACTTTAATAATAATAATTTTACTTGAATCTTATGATACATCATAATTAAAATTCAAGAGTTAGTAAGTTTAAATAATAAAATTTTGACAAAAAAAATATTAAAACAATATAATAAGTATCATATCAAAGGAAAGCTTTTGGTAAAATTTTTTTCTCTGACTATTTAATATATATCAGATAATTATTGAGATGAAAAACAATTTTCTTCCTCTTTGATTTTCAGCTCGTTAAAAAAGAAAAACAAGAACAAAACGAAAACAAAAATTGACAGTACATGGCTAACAATAAAAATATTGGTAACACGGTTTTTTTTTAGTAAATTTGAAATGAAAATCAAAATTTCAGATTGAATTTCACTTAAATAATCCAATCTTTTGTCGTGAATGTAATTTAAAATAATATGCGCGCACCTATAAAATATACAGTCACAATAAAAATCTTCTTTCGTTTTATCAAACTAAGGATTATTTACAGTAAAAAAATATAAGACTTTTACAATATAGAATTGCACAATAAAAACTTTTCCCCACACTCGAAAGCATTATATTAATTTGATAAGTAAAAAAAAAAGAAAAAAAAACTTATTTACATATGATCAATGAATGCAACCAATACAAATCAAAAAATGAGTATTCTGTTTTGTTTTGACTGACATTGATTTTCTTTTTATGTTTTATCACTATTAATTTTTCAATGGTATCATAATGGCAATAGATCCATAAGATTAGCACGGGGTTGTGTTAAAGCTTCTGGGAAAAATTCCGTAAGTCTATCGTACAAATATGTTCGACGCGCATGAATGCAACGTCCAACCGTATTTTGATCTGGATTTGTACTCAAATAAGATTGTACTGAGTCGTCGGAAGCTATTGTTTCATCTTCAGGAATAAACTGCTCTCGGAATAAAATAGACGCCAATAATTGAAACTAGAAAAGAGATTTTCAAATAAATTTTTATAGAAAAATAAAAGAACTTTTGTTTTTAAAAAAATACATATATATAGATTACTAATAATTACAGACCCTTGGATAGTATTATAATTTTTTGGGGCTTTTCTCAACCATTTTTAACAAAACGACAAATTTTTTCGTCTTATTTTTCAAAAATGTGATTTCTATAGAGTAAAAAATAATACTTAATCCTTTAAAAAAATAATTTCAAATAATTTTTTTATCTTTAGAATTTTTGAAAAATATAATTAAATCGTTATTTAATATTTAAAAATTTTTGAAAATCAAATCTTGAAGAATATTATTGTAAATTTTAAAATTAATTGAATTCTCAAAAATTTTAAAGAGAAAATTTAATAACAAAAGTTAATAAAAATTTATAAAAATTATTTTTAAATATTTTTTTAAAAAGTAAATCTTACAATTTTCCTTTGGTTAATTTTCGAAAAATCATTTATTTTCAATTTTTTCAATTAAATATTTTCTAAAAATTCAAATATTTACAAAAAATTATTTCATTAAATTTCTTTAAAATATTTTATATTTTAGAATCGTTAGTAAAATTTTGAAGGAAACAGGCATATTGAAAACTTTTTTAATTACATTATTAAAATTCTTTAAATACTTGATTAGTCTTTTAAATTGTCAAAAAATTCTTTTAAAAATTATCATTATTCTCGAAAAATCACATGAAAATATTTTTAAAAAACTAATTCTTAGAATTTATTTATCATAACTTTTTTAAATTTAACTATTTTAATAAAGTTCATAAATGAACATTTTTAAAAAATCTTTGAACTATTAAATTTATTATACTAAATTTTCTTTTTAAAATTTAATCAAAATTTATTATTTTTTAAAAAATAGAACTGTTTGAAATATAATTTTTCAAAAATACGATTACATTTAAAAATAATTTTTAAAAGTGCTAATAAAATTAAATTATTTGAAATATAAAGTTTTTTTCAATGAATTTTGATGAAACTTTTAATTGCTTAATTTTTTTTAAATTACTTTTAATTCAATTTTCTTCAAAAAACATTTTAATTTCAATTTTTGAGAAACTTAATTTTTTAGAATTTCTAGAATAAATTATTTAAAAGTTGAATAATTTTTGTTAAATGATTGTTTATAAACTTAATGTTATTTATTTTAATTAAATTTTTAAATAATTACAATGCTAAACCTTATACAGTGTAATTATTTCTTTGAATTTCTCTTATAACAATTCTATAATCCAATATTTACCTTTCTAAATTTTAACAGAAATTATTTTTAAATCAGTTATTATTAAAATTCCATCATAATTGTATTATATGAATATAAAATTTTTTGTAAAATTTAATTACATATTTAATTAGAACTGCAATGCTTCCAATTCTTGAAACGTACGTTTTCTAAAATTTGAACTGAAATTCTTTTGAAACTAATTCTTACACTGTAAAAAATGTTAGGTGAAATTTACACCGACGCACGAGGGCAATAAAAGGACCCTCGTCGCACGATGTGAAATCACCCTGAGCCTCGAATGAAATTTACATCGACGCACGATGTACAAAAAAAATATACATCGTGCGTCGATGTAAATTTCATTCGCGGCTCAGGGTGATTTCACATCGTGCGACGAGGGTCCTTTTATTGCCCTCGTGCGTCGGTGTAAATTTCACCTAACATTTTTTACAGTGTATGAAAAAGTTGTAGGAGAATTCAATTATTTAAATACAAAACTAAGTCTTAAATAAATGATTATTAGAATGACTGTTGCAATTATTGTAAAAAATTGAATTTTTATATTTAAACAATAAAATTCTCTTAAGAATTACTGAAAGTTATTAAAAGAATAAATTTAGAGAAGAAGTTTAGTTAAAAATTGTCGAAAATAATTAACTTTTGAAATTTCAGAAGGAATGAAATTGAAATTTAAAAAATTGTATTTTCTATGGAAAAATAAATAACAAGTATTTAAATACTTATTTGATAAAATTTTTCAACTTTTGAATAATTTAATTTAGAAATCAGTGAAATGCCAGAAAAGTTCAAAATTCAGTTTTTGTGGTAACACTGAATATATTAAACGACTTTTTTTTCACTTTTTTGTATCTTTAATCGACTATTGCGACTTTTTTGCGCTTTAAAGTCGATCAAAGGTCTTTAATTAAAGAAAAAAATAATAAAAAGAGAAAATTAAAAATATACCTCTTTGGATTGTTCTTCATCATTATGATCAATGATCTCAGAGACTTTAGTTTGTAAATATTCAAGTGCTTCAATAGTGTCCTTCATGGCCAATTCTTCAAATTTGTGTTTTCTGATTATTAATTTGCAATTTCTCAAAACTTGATCATGAGAAGGTCGACACAATTTTAAAACCCAAAAATCATCAAGTCTCAATTTCGGAGGACAGGAACGTCCTGGATTTCCTCCAAACAAATAATGCACCTGGAAATAAATGTATTTTATTCATTTCCTTTTTCTTTTTTTAATTTATTTTTCGAATAATTACCTTTTTTACTTGATCATAGACCAATTGATGTGCGAATCGCGGACATGGCTCATAATCCTTCATTTTATTCCAATATTTTTCTCCATTATTTTCATTTCGATAGATGCAGGACCACTTGTTTTCCTTGATATTATAGACCCAAAATGAATTTTGAACATTGTCGTCTCTTTTATCTTTGTCTTTGTTTAAACCCTGTAAGTTAATTTCAGCTGTAGTTTAATTTCTTAAATTAAAATTCCTAAAAAAAAGAATATTTATTTTGTCTTAATTAATATTTACCGATAAGACGTAAATTTCTCCTAATTCAGGATCGATTGTCGCTCGTTGAGTAAAACCGGCAGCTGGTACATGATTAGAATCCCGATTTCCAAAATCGCTCACACTAATTTGCTCGACTTGTGCTGTATCCACTTCATAAGTGAAAAAATCATTTAAATATTCTTTACTTCTTTGACCAGCAAAAATATACAATTTTCTTGATTCCTAAATAACCAAGAGAAAACTTTATTAAGATTTAAAAAATTAATAGTTCTTTTCGATATTTTCAAAAAAAATAAAAACATTTATCACTATATTTAGAATTGAAAGCAACTTACAGGATGAAACAGCATGGAATGTCCAACTCTCGATTTAATATTTAACGAAATAAGGGGGCAGGGTCTTGAAATGTCGGAAGCAAGTTTAGACCATGTATCAGTTGGAACGTGATAAGAATATAAACCAGAAAAAATAGGCTCAGTCGAATTTGTTATTATTTCTTGATCATCGGAACTGTAATTAATAGTTGTCGATATAATCAATTTATGATCAAAAATGGTTTTGAACAAAAATGAAAGAGAAAAAAATGAAATCATACTTTGCTGGAGAAACAAGAACTCGACCACCAAACACATAAATAGTTCTTTTATCAACGTCCATTGACATTTGATGATCGAATACTAATTTGGGCCCACCACGTGCTCCAGTGTCTTCCGATATTTGTGTCCATTCATTTGTCTCAATATTGTAGACGTAAAAATCACTCTTTAAATTATCCGCAGAACGATACTGTGTATCCAAATATCTACCCAAAGTAAAAATTTGCCGTCTCTCTGGATCAAGACACATCTTATGACAGGATCGTGCCTTCGGCCCTCCCTTAAAAAAAGAAGATTAAAAAACATTAAAAATTTATCTTATAATATTAATTTGATAAAATTAACAATTTAGATATTAAATAATGTTGAAAACAATCTTAACACAAAAAAGTTGAAATTAAATATTCATGATAACTAACAACTTCTCCTGTGTCTTTGCAAATAAATCTCCATTTTTCCGTGCGAATATCGTACGCCCAAAGATCAGCGAGATCCGTATTTCCGTCCCAACCGCCAAAAAGATAAAGTGTTTCTGCCGTTGAATCAATTACCATTTGATGACCACCTCTCATACCTGGTTTTGGATCATTTGATTCTATTTTTGTCCATACTGCACGATACGATTGAGCGTTAATGTAGTCATTCATAACTCCCGCTGTAAGAAATTATAGAAACGTTCAATGAAATAATTCAATTTCATTTTTTCATTTAAAGAAATAAATAATAACTGTATTGCCAGGAAAATTTCATTTTTTTGCCTGATTTCTAAACAGAATGTTAACTTTTTTCATGACGAAAAGAATATTTTTATTTCTAAACATTATTAGACACACAAAAATATCTTCTAATATATTTATTTGTAAAATTATTAACAACAAAAAATTTAATTGCAAAATTATTCGAAAAAATAAATATTTAATTATTTATTTTCCACAGAAATTAAGATTTTCAAAAAAATTCAAAGTTCTTAATTTTTGAAATTTAATAATCTATAAAAATTGTTACGGTAATTCCTCTAAAATTATTTTCATGATTTCTATTCAATTATTATCTAGAACTTTTAACTGAAATTCTTCTTAAATTTATTTAAAAAATTTTCAACTAAATTTTTTAATAATTCTTTAGAAAGTTCGTTGATTGCGCCAAAAAGAAAAGAAATTCATCTAAAAAATTTCCAATTGAATGTTATATATTCAAAAATTTAAATTATTTCAAAAAAGATTTTTAATTAAAAGTTTTCAAAGATTAACTATTTTAGAATTTTTAATTCAAATATAAAATTCTCAAATTCTTTGAAAATTCTCAATGTTTTTAACTGATATAATTTTAAACATTGTAAACTTAACTCTAAGAAAATTCAATTATAGTTGGAATTTTTAAGTAAAATTACTCGTTAAATAATTTATAAGTAATAATTTTTTGATGGTTTTTCAAAAATTAAATTTATTTTAAATAAATTTAATATTTTAAAAAATAATTTTTTGATGGTTTTTCAAAAATTAAATTTATTTTAAATAAATTTAATATTTTAAAAAATAATTTTTAGAAACAAAAATTTAATTCAATAATCTACCAGTTTTTTTTACAAAAATTAATGAATGTGGCGAATTTTCCTCGTTTATTGAAAAAATTTCATTCAAAATAAATTCAGATATTTTCAATAAAATTTTGAAAAATAGTAATTATTTTAAAAAACTTTTATTACTTATTTATAAAAATTCAACTATCTTGAAAAAAACTAAAATGTTTTAAAAATCTAATTTTTTTAGAATTCTAAATAAAACAAATTATTTAGAATTTTATTTATTTATTTTTTATTTAGAATATTTATATATTTTATTGTGATACTTCTAGATATCATTATTTGCCAATTATTAAATTAAATTTCAATTCAACTATTTGAAAATTGAATTTTTTTTAAAATTGCTAATTAAATTCATTAACAAATTTAATTTAGTTCCAATCGATTTTACAAAATTTTAATTATCTTTAAAAATATCTTTAAAAAATTGAATTAAAAATTTCTTAAAAACCTAATTTTTGTAGAGTTTTAAATAAAAGCATTTAAATCGCCATTAATTATTTGGGGTATTCATTTTCTAGTTAAGTATTTAATTATAATTAATTTTTTCACAGTAACTGATTAACTGATAAAATATTTTTAATTTAAAAACCTTTCTGAAATTCGATTATTTTTTTTTTAAATTGCAATTCTTTTTAACTATAATCATTTCTAAGTTACTTGTAATGAAAAGCTTTTGAGAAGGTTATTCTAGAAAATTTAGGTTTTTAAATTTGCAGAAATCAGAAATCAAGATATTATCTTAGAAATTCATTGTGATTATAAAAAGTTTATAAGGTGGTATAAAAGTATAAAAAAAATTCAAGTTATCTAAATTTTTCAATAACTATTTTTGCCCACCAAAAACCAAAAATTTTGTAGTACATAATTCTGAGAGATTTGATAATTTTCCAGTAAATTTACGATAAATATTCCCTAATATTTCTATAAAATTTTCCTGCAATGTGTCAATCCTGGTAAAAAATAATTAAAAATTATTTTATTGCGGGAATACTCACTGCTCACAGCATTAGTAATAAAACGCTCAGCTTGCAAATGATCTCCTTTCGTTACTAATAAATCGTACAAGACTGATAATCGTGGATCCTCTAAAGCAACTCCAGTAACACGTTGCAGTGTATCAACAATTTCTTGCTGTTCAAATCTTCGAAAATGTTTCATGCACAGTCTTATTATCTCTCTCTGTCGGTACTGTAAAAAAAATTTAATGAATCTTTCGAAAATCTAGATATTCTTAAAGTTTTGAATATTTAAATGAACGATATTTCTTCACTTCTTTCATTTTGTATTTTTTCCAAAAAACTTATTTTGTACATTAAAGAAAATTAATTCTTAACTAAATAAGTGTTTCAATTTAATTATTTTTCCATGTTAAGTATAGTAATTTTTCTTAACTATTTAAGTGGAAAAAAATTTCGTTCATTTGAAAATTCAAAACAGGAAAATAATTTTTCTCAACAATTGTCATATGTAATTTGCTATTATTATTTTTATTACCGAATTAACCCATTCAATGCTTGGTTTCACAATTATTGGATCATCAATGCCATTAAGATGAACATGCCAAATGGAATAATTGAAACTAGGACCCCATGATTGTAATGGAAGAACTTTAATAAACCTAATGGGAAAATAGATCCTTTTGCTTCCGATTTCATGCTTAAGGTCAAAGGTTTCAGAAATTGTATCATTCTTTAATCCACTGGAATAGATAAAATAATGTTTTTCATGTTTTTAAATCATGTATACTTAAATTAATAACAAACAAAAAAATTACCTTTCTAAAAGTTCCATCATATTTTCTTCCTCCAAACCTCCGTATACTTTAAATTTTTTAATATTACAAACATGCGTTTTCTCAAATTTACCAAAAGTTATTGTTTGGACAATTGCTGGTTGTTGCAATTTAAGAACGATGTACTGTAATTATGAACATAAAGAAAAATAATTACATAAAGAAATAAAAATTATTTATTTACAATTTCTACAAGAAGAATTTTTACAAATTCTCACAAAAACAAAATTTACACAAAATAAAAACATTCATAAATCAAGATCCAAAAGTTTTGAAAGTTCAAATGGACGAAATTTATTTATTTCTTCTAATAATTAAATTTTTATTCTAATTATTTTGCTTCACTATCCAAGAAATTAATTACCGAGTTTGTAAACGTAAAATTTTAGTTTTTAAATTTATTGACGATTAAGTAGTAATTTATTAAAATATCTTCAATAAAAAATATTTCCTTCATTTGAACGTTCAAAACTTGGGGATCATCATAAATCAAATAAATTCAGTAAACACAATAAATTATTAATAAACTAACCTGAGGATGGTTGTCATTGTCAGATGACCAACGAGATGTTTGATCCGATGGTTCATCAACAATGATGTTTCTGTAAAAAACATCATCATCATCTTCAAGTAACATCCTTTAAAAAAAAAACAAACAAACAAACAAAAATTAAAAAAAAAACATTCACTGAAAATCAACTTTTAGTTAGCAAACATAATTTCAACAAAAAAACAATGTCGAGCATGAAATAAAATTTTATCAAAATATAAACAATATATCTTCAAAAAAAACTGTTATATAGATAAACATAATGTTAAAGAAAAAAATCGAATGAAAATAATAAACAATATTATGACAAATTTGCAATCAATATAAATAACTATACATAAAAGATAATTTCCCCAAAATACGTCATCTGATAAGTATAATCAATGTGTTAAATTAAAAAAAAACAATATAAAACAGTAAATTTAGCAAATTTTTATAGGTTACGGCATAACGCAATTGTGCGAAAACTTATCTCTTTTGTATTTTAATATTCGACATTTTGTACTTTTTGTAAAAAACTTTTATTTCAATAAATTAGAAAATACTCACTCAGGCACATAAGTAGACGAATAACTGGAATATTTGAAAATTCTATATTCTAAAAGCTTTTGAAAATCACTATTTTCGGACGACGCCATATTACTTTAAATGACATAATGCAGTGGACCGAGAAGAAAATTGAATAAATATCAATTCCAGCTCAAAATTTCTCTTAAAAATTTATCAAATTGTCCAGATATTCCAATGAAATTGACGAAACTTGAAAAATATCACCAATCATTTAATTTTTTAGACATTTTTCTAAAATTTGAAAATTCGATCAATTGAATTTGACATTTTCTCATCCTCTTCATAATCGATTGGTTGAATTCTAAACATAAGTTTCTAAAATAATGACATTTCATTGGCTCCTTGAGAAACTAGTCCAATTGCGACGAATGAATGATTTTCTCTCATGTAAACGCGGTTTTTTTCTTTTATTGACGTGTGTACAAAGCCACACATAGTTAATTTTTATGAATGTCTGCGTTTATAGACGTAAAAGTCTGGATTGCCGTGAATGTGAAAAAAAACGTATTTCCTTGATAGGGGGAAAAATTTAGCAATCTGTTCATAAATTTCTTTTACATATGGTTCTATATTGAAATATTAAAGTTTAGCGTGTGGAAATAAACAAATATGGACGAAGAGTGGGGTAAGAAAATTTATTCTTTCAAGTTTTCATTTTCACTGTGAGTCGATTATAAAGAACTTGGCAATTGATGAGAGAAAAACCTCGCTTCTCTTTGTGTCATTGCAGATGCTGATCATTATGAGGCGAATAGAATCGACCTCGCTATTAGATCGAACAAATGGGAAGGTGAGGATGAAGAAGAAGAAGTTAAGGTAAGAATTTTTTTCCAATTTTCATCAGTAGATGTGACAATTTTTTTATCATTTGTGCCTAACCTGTTGATGCCACATGGTCGCTTTTCAAAATGTCAGAAATTTCCAGACTTGTGATCCTTGTGATCTAAATTCCCATCAATGCAATTCGAATTTGTCGAAAATTTATTCTATTTTGAAAAAAGGTGTTGTAGTTTTTTTTTGACATATTTGTAAAGTCGACTCGCACTTGTAAATTTAATTTGTGAAAGAAAAATATTAAAAAAATTAAATTTAATTTAAGAAAATTATTAAGAGTTGGAAAACTGAATTTCGGAGTTTTTAGAAAACTTTTTAATTACAATTAGAAAAATTTCATAAATGGTCATATGTTGCTTAGATTTTTATACATAAATTTAAAATGTGAATAAACAGGATAGTTGGGAGGATGTCGAGGAAGAAAAGAAAGATGTAGAGAAAGCACCTGAACTTCCAAAGGCTAAAAGTAAACCTAAGAAAACTTTAGCTGACAAAATTGAAGAACGCGAGGTTTGTATAAAATTTTCTTTTTTCTAATTGAAATAAAACTTATTTTTCAAATCAAAGCAAAAAGAAATAAAATCCAATTGAATTTTGTTTAGAAAAAAGCCCGTGAAGAACTTGAAAAGAAAGTTAAGGAAAAGGAAGAGACCTTAACTCCCGAGGAGAAAAGGGCAGAAATGTTGAGGCGGCAAAGGTTACAGGAAGAAGCAGACTTACGATTGGCAATGGAGACTTTCGGTTTGTCAAATCTTGTAGACTTTAGTTCTCGTAAACTCCCAAAAACTGAAAAGAAGTAGCCAATCATTCACTCATTACTGTTAGTTTTTTCTTCAAAATATTAAATCGAGCTTTTTCTGCTTTTATTGAAGCAGATTAATTTTTGCAATTTTTTTTTCTCTTCAGAAGAAAAAAAATCCTATTATTTTTTTTTCAAGAAAAGAAAGACAAACTTTTTTATAATTAAATAACTCTTAGTTTAAAAAAAATAAACGTCAAATAATGAACAAAGTTTTTAATAAAGAGAAAATTAGACTAACATTTTGAAACAATTAAAGTTTCAAGATATTTTTAAATTTATATTTTATTTAATTTTTTTTTCTTTTTTTACCATTTTCGATAAAAAAAATACTTTTAAGACAACAGGATACGTCCATGCAATTCTTGTTTTTATATAAGTAATTTAGTAATTTATATAATAAATATATTAGTCTTTGGTCGTGGAACTTGGCAACATCTTAGATGATTATTTATTTCATATGTCGTTAAAAATAAGTGAATCTTTTGCAGTATTAATTCTGATATATTCAAAGAAAAGAATTTTGTATTTAGAAATCAATGCATTAAAATTAGATTTTAATCGCGAATTGAAAAAAAGGAAATAACTTACACATTGCCAGGAACTGTACTAGAGATAGAATAATAATAATTATACAAGTTGTGTTCATTTTTATCAAGATTATCGTAATAATAATAATAATAAAATTCAGCGATGTTATTGTATATTAATAAAAATTGCTATTTCATGCAAATATTGTGTTCAAATTAGTTTTTGCACGAACCTTGCATTTTATTCGTTCATAAATCTCCTGTACTGTTCCTGAAACAATTTCGATAATTAGATTCCAATTTTGTTTTTGGCTCGCAAGCAAAAAAAAATAAATCCTAAGAAATAATTAGAGATTCAATTTTAATATTTTGATTTAAATTTTTTAAAAAAATTATTTTCTTATAAAGAATTATTATTTTTAAATTAATAATTGTATTTAAGGCGTCACGGATTCTTCCAAGAGTCTGGATACGGTGAATCCTGATACAAAAGAAGAATTCGATCAATTTGGCGAGGCGCTTATGCTCAAAATCAGTCAATACAACAAACACACAGAATTCCCAGCTTTCGCAGAAGAATTAATAAAAAATATTGCTGTTTTAAGTAAGTAGAATGAGAAAAAAAAATTATTCTTAACTCTTCCTTTTTAACTGTAAAAATAGTTTTGCAAAACATTTTTTCCTTCTTCTTCTTCTTCTTAGTGTCGAGCACATCGTTGCGAAAGGTGAAAACATTAATTGACAATCTGGCACTGGAGAAGGCGAAATTAGAAAAAGGTGACAAAGCAAAGAAAAATAAGGGCAAGGGAAAGGCAAAATTGAGAATTGAAGGCGAAAATACAATTATGAATGAATATGATGATTACGGCTTTGACAATGAATATGGTGACTTTATGTAGCGACTTAAATATTCTCCCCATCATCATCATCAACATCATCTAGTCGCCAAGGAAAAGGAATCTTTTTTTGAAAATTATTCGTTCTCACGCCACGTTTAACACTTATTCTCAAAGAATTTGTATGTGCTTTTTTTAAGAGAAAAAAAAACTAGAATTTGCCTAATTGAGAAATGTTAAACAATTGATTTTCTTTTAAACGGCGATTAAGAAATTTTTACATGAAAAAAAAGGTCTATGAATATTTTTTTTATTTAATTGAAATATTAACGAATTTAACATTTAAAAAATAAATTTTTCTGAATGTTTTTTAAAATTTAATTTCAAGCGAGATTAGATTCTACTTTACATCACAGTGCTTTAAAACTTAATTTTACAAATGCAGAAGCCATAAGAATTTTTTTTCTGCTCGTATGATGATCGATTTGTTTCTCATTGTCAGGTCTTCAACGATAACAATTGTTGTTTAATGAAAATTATAGAAAAAAAAACAAAAAAAAATTATATATCCAATTTAACATTTTACCTACTACATATGTATATAAATGCTCGCGTACACACACAAACACACAAGTATGACAGGTGTGGATGTAAGTTGGTTTTAAAGAGTATATTCCTAAATAAAGGTTGATTGTAAAGATAATTTTCACCAATTTTTTCTATTTCTTCACATTCAGCGAATCGAGGAAATTTTCAATTGTATTCCAAAATTAAGTCAACATAAAATTTTTATAAAAGTATCCATCTCATACGAATTGCTATTTGGATACTTTTTTTTTAAATTTGTGACATTAAAATCTACTTTTCTCTATTTTTGAACATTTTTACTAATTAAAGTTCACTAATAGTTAAAATGAAGAAAATTATTATCAAAAACTTTAATGAAATTTTTAGAAAAAATTTAATAACTTTTTAATAAAATTCTTTTAAATGATTCAATTATTTTCAACAATTTTTTGAAATGTATTTTCAATATCTACTATTTTAATAAAGAATTTCTAAAAAATACTCAATTATTTAAACAATTTTTTCGTAAATTACTTTGTAAAGAATTTATTACAAAAAATTCATAGCATAAATTAAATTATTTAAACTTAAAAAATTGAATAAAGTTCTTAGCAAGAATTCAATTGTTTTTTAAACATAATAAAATTCATCTCAGAAATGCAATTATTTTTTAAATGTTTTATAAAATATTTCTTTGCAATAATTTAATTATGTTCATAAATAATAAAATTCATCGCAGGATTTCAATTATTCTTTAAACAATTTTAAATGAAATCCACAAAAAATTTAATTATTCTTAAAAATAATTCTGTGAATTTCATTATTTAAAAAAAATATATTTATAAAATTCTTTGCAGAAATTTAATTAATTTCAAAAATTTTATCGAAATTCTTCGTCACAATTCAATTATTTTAAAAAAAATGTAAGTAATATCAAAATTTTTTCAAATTTCAAAGCTTCTATTTTAATAAAAATTTCCAAAAGAATTCAATTATTTAATTAAATTAATTTATTTCAATTTGAATTCTTCTTAAAACAGTCAGAAATTTGAAAACTGCTATTATTCTTAAAAGTTTTATTACAATTTTTGAAAGAATTCAATTATTTAAAAAAAAATTGATAAAATACTCCATAAGGATTGAATTTTAAGAAATATTCAATTATTCAACAAATTATTTTTCTTTTCATAATTAAATCATTAAATTGTCGTAGAACTTTTTTAATAGAATTAATTTAAAATTTAATTTCAGTTAAATTTTTTGATAATAATTGAATATTAGAAGCATTGTAGTGTCAATTTTTTAGAAATAATTAATTTTTTTAAACTGATTTTTAATTCGATATCTTTAAAAATTTTAATTGTTGTAAAACTATAATAATATTTAAATTATTATTTTGAAATAAAATAATAAAAGTTTTGAATAATTTTATTTAAAAATTTTTATTTATTAAAATTATTATTTACTTAGTTATTTATTTAAATTAAAAATTTTTTAAACAAAAAAGTAATTGAATTTTGGAAGAGTTTTAGTCGTGTTTTTTTACAAGTAGTTAAATTTTAAAAATGCTTTACATTAAAATTATTTGAAATATTTTTATTCCAGTGGGTTATTAAGAAATATTAAGAAATAGTTATTCAAATACTTATTTTAACAAAATTATTCAATTTTTGATACCTAATTATATTTAGAAATAATGAAAAAATTGAGTCATCAAATTTAATTTTTTCAAAACTACATTTTTTAGTCTTAAAGCTACTTTTTTTAAATTATTTATGAAGTAGGTACAAAGCCTGAAAGAAGTTTTTAGTGTTATTTTAAATTAGTATAAGTAAAAAATAGTTTAAAAATTAAATAACACCTAAAATAAAATGATTCACACAATTATTTGCATTCAATAAATTTTATTTTTTATTCATAATTATTTATTAAATTTTATTCCTATATTTGGTATTTGTAAACTTAAAAAATAGTTTCGAAATTAAAATGAAAATAAAATTATAATTAATTCTCTGCAAAAAAAAAAAAATTTCCTTTCAAATGGAACTAATTTTTCTAAAATGTAAAGGATCCCCTACAATAAGAAACGGAATAAAATACTTGTTCGTTTATTTAGTTTCTTTGCAGATACATGAATATTCTTCATGAATGTACTTTAGAAAAATAATTTTTTCAATTTCTTGCTGCATCTGAAAAAAAAATTCAAAAATTAGAACTTACCTTCCTTCTTAAATATTGACTCGATGGGAATTATTATTTCGACGAATTTCTTGATTGTGAACCAGAAGGATTATTGTCAAAGAACAAAAGAAATTGACTAAGAGTCCAGACAAGCAACAAAGAAGTTCTGCTTCATCAACTTTCTGCTTCATAATTTTTTTTTGTCCATATCCAAAAACAAATGAAACCTAATCGAAACACTTGCTTTTAATTATCTTTTCTTTTATCTTGCCAATGAAAAATCACAAGGCACATGATCACTAATCACATTTCTACATTTTTCTTTTCTATCACAAAGGCTATTAGACTTTTAATGTTTTTTCCTTCTATTTTTTTTTTTTGGTAAATGTCTAAGAAAATAACTTTGAAACTATCACAGACACATAATGAAAAAAAAGAAACTTTTCAATAATTTCCCTTCTAGAGGCAGAAAAAAAGAACAAACCATTCACAGCACCACTAACTATTTTTCCTTTACTCTCAACTCTAAATGACTTTTGTTAAATAATATTTAAATTCGTGGATTTAAAAACTTTTTTCATCAATTTTTTCCTTTTTCAAGTGTTTTTCTTTTTTCAGTTTAATTCACTGAACTTAGAAACCAGAACTTCACCCATTTTTTAAAAAAATTAAATTTCGTTGAACTCTGTTTTTCATTCTCTATTCAATAGTCCAGTTTTTCTTCAAAGTTTTCCTTTTTTTTAAACAGTCATTATCAATATTTGAAGTTAGGAATTTTTTTGACATTAAAGAATTTTCTAATTATTACAAGTGTTAAAAATTTATATGTAAATTGATATCAAATTTAACATTACAAAATTTGTACGATCAACATTTTTTTGGTATTAAATAATTAATTACTAATTAATTTCATCCATGCAATTGAAATTTTTTTTAGGAATTTTTACTCAAAATGAATTGCAATCACAAAAAATTACTGTTAAGGAAAAATTTGAGAAACTTGAGGCAAACTTTTTTTTTCTTTAAATGTAAAACTGATATTAAAAAAAACACAGACACGGGAACAAAACACTGTGATTGTGGAAACTCAAAGAATTTGAAGGTAGACATCATCGGAGATATGAAATTAAACCATTGGTCGAGTTTGTCTGCATAACGGCATCTATTTCGTTTAAACACCATAGCTCTACACTTAGCCACTGCACCTTTTTGATCGCCACCGAGGTTGCAAAGGGGATTTTTTTTCTTTTTCTAAGCATTTTTTTCATTTTTCTCTTAAATTCTCTTCCAATCTCCGGAGCGATTATCGTTATATATGCATCTATTAAACGTTCCGGAAATCAGTTTTTTAACCCCAGCATCCTCGAAGGCGAGAACACATCACTTTTTTTCGTTTTCATCTTTTTTTTAATCATTTTTTTTTACATCATCACTATACACATTTTCGATTAATGACCACCAAACACTGACCTTTAAAAAAAAAAAAAAAAAAAAAGTGTCCGCACTTATTAACAAAAACTGAGACGTCGCATTCACAAAAATAAATTTCCAATTACTATAAATTTCTTTTCCTTTTCTTTTTTTTAAATAATATATGTAATAAAAGAGGAAAAATTTACTTTTTAGACTACCGAAATATTGTTCCAAATTTTTCTTTTTTTTAAATTAAAAAAAAAATTTTTTTTCACTGTCTTTTTTTCACTGTTGGTTTACCTCACAAGAAAATAAAAGACACTTGGCACTTAATTTTAATAGTCACGAGAGACTTAATTTCTAAATTAAAAATTATAAATATAATCGTCGTACATTGCGTTTTGTTGCTTTTTCTCTGACAAATATTCATATTTTGTGACAATTTTTTTCTCTCTCTCTTTCTTTCTCTCTCATTGATTTCCAGAATGCCGAACGTCGCAGACTATCTAAATTCGTTCAAGTTGCATTATCTATTCTTAAAACATAAAAAAAGGGTATTTGTTAATCGTAGTTCATATTACAATGAAATGCTAAATCAAACTTTAAAATTACATAATGCGACTTTCAATTAATAATAAATTGTCGAAGAATTACAAATGGAAGATCATAACAGTGAAGTCGAATAATAATGAACTGTACATTAGGGATATTTTTTTTTTCATTTAAAATCGCATTTCCTTCATCTAACTTTTGAGACAAAAGCAATTTGTCTAATTGTGTGTGCCCTTGATAAAACAAAATATCAAAATAATGCGAAAATCTTTTACTGCATATAGTGTAAATTAATGTTTACTTGAAAACACAAAAACTCTCCAGACATTTTTTCTTTTTATCTCTCCCTCTCTTTTTTTTAATATTAATCTTAATGCTAAATTAATAGTAGAATTAAAAAATTTTTTTTAAATAGAATTCGTATAACTTGCTTTTACATTGAAAACATAAAAATATTCAGAGGTCATTTGAATTTGTTTATTAAATTTATTCTTTCGAAAAAAAAGTTTATTAATTATTACTATTATTAATACTATTAAAATTATTATTACTACTACAATTATTATTACTATTAGAATTTTTACCGCTATTCGAATTTTTACTACTATTGGAATTATTAATGTTTTTATTCGAATAAGTATTTTTTTAATTAAACTACAATTTTAAATTAAAAACAGTTTGTCGTTTTAAATCGCTTTAAGGCGAGGGCACAACAATATTTTTAGCTACGTCAAGAAAATAATTTAAATATTTCACAAAATTATTTTTATCGTAATTTTTTGTGAGGAATTTAATAATCATAAAAGAAAATCGACCAGAAGATATTTAAAAAAATTTTAAATTTCTATTTTTCTTAAAAATCCATGCGTAATTTTGTAGAAAACATATTTTTTAATCACCAAGAAAATTGCCTAATGAAAAACCTGGTATTTATAATTTTCAAAGCATTTTTTTGAAAAAAAATCTTTGCTGAAGATGCTAAAAAATACCATTATCATTAAATTTGTTTAATTAAGATTCATTTTTTTATGTTCCCAACTAGTTTCAGATAATAATATATTTATGTATAAAAAAATAAAAAAAATAGAAAATTATGATCTGAAATTGGTTAGAAAAGTAAACAAATGAATTTTTGAATTAAAATGGATGAATAAAATTGTATTTTTTAATATTTTCAGCCTAGAAACAAATACTGAAAATTTTCTCACCGACTTTATTTTATGCTCATTGAATTCCTTACAAACATTATTTTAAAAATAATTTTGTAGAATATTTAAACTATTTTTTTTTTTGACCTAGTAAAAAAAATCGATGTACCCTCCATTTTATTTTCGAAAAAATTGAAGGAAAATATACGCTACTTTCCTATTTTAGAGAAAAGTACATTTTGCAAAGAAAAAAAGAAAAATAATAATAAACTATAATTTAATAATATTAATTTATAATATTCGATATTAATTTACTACAATATTAATTAATCGACATTAAAAAATATTTCAAATTTCACTTTGAAACAAAACTCGACAAAAAAATTGAAGAATAAATTTAATAAACTCGAGAACCTTTAAATATTTTCTACTTATCGAACAATTTGATGGGAAAAAAGTAAAGTTTAAAAGCCCTCATGAAAAAAAAATTATTTTTGCACTTGAACAAATTACCGAATGCAAAAAGAAATAGTTGAAAAGTAATTTCTGAAGTCCCTTCTAGTCTCGAATGTACAAAAAATTAGCAGAAGTAAATAATACTGAGGGCAAAATTATTCGATTTAGTACCAAAATCCTTGAAAAAAAGAAAAAATGTCACTCTTTTTTTTTTTGTTTTCGAGATGAGAAAAAAACAGGACTTTGGTACACATATAATATTTGAAAATCGCATTCTTTTTTACTTTAATTTTATAAAGTATCTCTGTAAATAAAAAAAATATTTAGGCGCTACCTCCCTTCACGACGACTATTACCAAATGATCCTCTTTGAGTCCCTCCTCGCTTAAACTGGGACATGTACGCTTAAGAAGTTCAGTTGAGAAAGCGCATGGTGGGAAAGCGTAAAGAACACCTGTACCTTCGGTGTCTTTATTCAGTAGCGATATCACACCGGCCGCCTCTTTTTGCTTTAAATACGAAACTAAATTGCGCAATGGTCGCGTTTGTACATTGGCGTCGTCATTAGTAACAGCCGAACTTGAACCAGCGAGTCCCAGGAAGATGGCGTGCGAACTCGACGTTTGAATTCTCTTCGACACATCGTCCAATTTCGGTTGATCCAAGCGTAATCTCTGCGTAATTCTCAGCATGTGCTTTCCTTCCTCGTCCTTCATGAGTGACTCGATTATCTCCGTGTCGCCGTCGGTCAGATGGAATTTAGCCGGGAAGAGGGAATTTTTCAGAATTAATGCACCTTGCCAGACGGCGATTGACTTTCTGGCAACGTCCGAGAGTGTTCTTGACGACGAGAGCATTCCGGAGCGCGCCAATTCGGTGTCGGAGTCCGAATCGATTGGTCGTCGTCTTGGTGATCTGGATCGTGAACGATCGACGCCGGGCTCGCGGGAGACGGACCTTCGGACGCCACGACCCTCGTACTCTGTTTCGCCGGCAGTGCCACGGCGATTGTTGCTGTTCCACTCGGCGTCGTCGCGAACATAGCCTTCCGGGTAGCTGCCTCGATAGCCACCGCGACCACCACCACGTCTCTCGTGCCAAGGACCTGATCCTCTACCTCCGCGGAAGCCACGTCCACTGTAGCCGAATTCGCCCTCGGTGGGATATGGATCGTAAGGCGATTCATAGTCAGCGGGTCTCGATCTGAATTCGCCGCCCTCCTCCGGATACATGCGGGGCTTGAAACCGTAGCCTGGCGTGACATCGGCAAAGTCCACTCGCAGTCTCCGGTCGGGACCTCCAAGAGGAAAGCCTCGCATCTCCTTCACCGCCGCTTGTGCCGCATCGATCGAATCATAGAGAATATAGGCATTATTATCGCCCTTGATGTAGTCGATTTTCTTAATAGCGCCGAAGCGATCGAACTCCCTCTCGAGCTGTGGCACCGACGTCCAGGGTCCAAGCCCTCCGACCCAAATCCTAGTCGTTGGGGTCGCCTTTCCATAGCCGATTTTGCACTGAAACTTACCAATGTACTGACCTGAGAGTTCCACCTTACATCTGTGGGCCATATCCAGTGTTTGGAATCTAACGAAGGCGTACGCGTTTCCAGTGCCCGGTGGCGGGCGTTTAATATCAATATCGTCGACAATTCCGTACTTGTTAAATATACGGCGAAGTTCCTCCTCGGTGATGTTTATCTCCAAATTACCGGCGAAGAGCGTTCTCGTTGCCAAAGGATCGTCCTCGGGCGACACATGATGGAGATAATTTGGAAATTTGTCCTTCTTATTCTCGACGCGTTCGAAGCCGTGCACCGGATGTCTCACCATCATGTGACGTGGTGGTCCATAGTGATGTGGAGGTCCACCGGGATGAACGTGCGGTGGGCCGTGATGCATTGGCGGTCGAATGAAATCATGATGTGGAGGTGGCAAGGTTTCGCGTCTCATTTCACGATGTGGCGGAATTCCCACCGGTGGTCCATAGACGCGATCGTATCTCTCAATGGGACGATGTCTATCGGTCGGCGCCGGTGATCGCGCGTAATAACGATCATAATCGGGCGGTGTCATTGAACGGGGACGACGATACGCCGCCTCGGGACGCTCATAAGCGGCGTCAACAATTGCAAGTTTATCGTAAATAATAACACGTGGTTTTGCATATTTCGCGTCCCTCGCGTCCTCATGACTACGAAAGCACACATAGGCAACACGCTCGTCCAATTCGTGTGCTATTCTTATGGAGAATTCGCCAAATTTCTTATATTCACGATAAAGTGTGTCCTTAATCATTTCGTCACTAGCCTTTGGATGTATTGAACTCACACACAGAACCTTGTAGTAATGTCTTTCGGGTGGGATTTCACGTGGCGTACGCTGATAGTCCTCACGATGTGATCCTGATTCAATGTAACGTGCGTGAGATGTTGCTCGTCCCGATGGCGAGGGACTCCTCGCACCACGGCTACGACGTCTCATTCTGTCCGGTGATATTCTCTCGTCACTGGAATCATCATATCTGCAAGATAGAACATTAATTCATCAAATAGAAATTCAATAATTTATCAACAACAACAAAGGCACGCATACAAAATTTACTTATTCATTTAATTGTTCCGAAAAAATCTCGACTCCTTTCCATAGAAAAAGAAAGTGAGTTTCTCTTTATTTGTTTGTTGATAAATTATTTCTTTGTTTTGAATATGATTCTTTTTTTCATTTATAAACATTCGTATACAAATAACAGAAAGGGGAAATTTTCCCCCCATTCTAAAGTTACAAACGTTCAAATAAACGTGCTTTTACTTATTTAATTTTTTAAATTAAAAAAATCTGTATATTAACTAATAACTAAATGTTAATTGATTTTTCTTGTTTATATCTAATTTTTCGAAAATACCTCAAAAAATCCCGTTTTATGACGAAGTTGAAGTCCACTACGTTTATAAACGAAAAAATTTATTAAATGAATCCAAATATTATTTTTAATTTAATATTTAATTGTAAAATAATTACTATCAAAAAATATAAACATCAATCTTTTTATTATAAATATTTTTGTGTAAAAATTCCTACGTCATTTTTAATTAATTTACGAAGTGAACAATTTTTTTCATTGATCAGCGTTGTGGACTTCAACATAATGTTTTTTGAACGTTCAAAACTTGAAGAAAATAAATTTTTATCCCCTGAGTTGCAATAAAAAAATTAAATAACCCCTTACGTTAAATTCGAATCATAAAATATTCTAAATTGTAAAAATAAGTTTTTAAGCCTTTACTTGTATAATGTTTATTCATAAAAAAAATTCAGGGAGAGTTAAAATATGAGATAAAACATTTTTTCTTGCTTCAATTCAATTAAAGCATATTCAGTAATAAAATTTGTATACAATAGAATAGAAGACTAGTTATTAATAAAGAATAATACAAGGCCTCGGATCGAATTTAAGGAGCAGAAAATTTTTTTATTAATTAAGAATACAAGAAAAGTTGGAAAATTCGTTTATTTTATTCAGTATTGTCAGAAACTTCTATAATTTTGTTAAACATATTTAAATGCTTGTTATTTATTTTACAAGATAAATTAAAATTTTCAAATTTCAATGATTCTGTGATTGAATTATTTGTAAAAAATTAAAACTGTAAATTTTTTAATTTAAATAAGAAAATTTAATTTTTATGATTTTAACTGGAAGTATTTGTTAAAAAAAATTTAAAAAATCATTGAAAATAATAGCTTTTTAAAAAAACTAATAGGAACCTTTTTTAAAATTAGTTTGTCAAAAAGATGATGAATTTTTTATTTACATTTAATTGAAATTTAGTAGCCTTTTTTTTAGAAAATATAAGAAATGTTACTAAATTTTTAGAAGTTATAAATATTGTAAACATGAAATAAAACATGAAAATAAATTTCTCTAAAAATTTTATAATTTTCATAAAAAAGTAGTTTTTAAAAAAAATTTCAAAATAATTTATTTCGAAAATTTATTTATTTATAATTCTTATACGGGAAAATCATGTAATTTAAAAAATTTGTGATAAAAAAATCTGCGAATTAGTTTTTAAAAAAAAATTTTGAAGTAATTTTTTGCAAATAATTTTTAAAGAAATTTAATTTGAATTTTTTAAAACAATTGAATTTTTATATATAGAATTTTACTGTTTAAAAATATAATTAAATTTTGTCAAAGAATTTATTAAACTTTTAAAAAATAATATTGAATATTCTTAATAAAGTGTTTCGAAATTTTCTAAATCTAATCAAGTTTTTAAAGAATTTTAATTAAAATTTTTGAAAATGACTATTTTCTACGAAGTTTAATATAAAAATAATAAACAATATTAAAAGAAAATTTCATTTTAAAAAATTATAATGAAAAATATCTAAGAATTACTTTTTTATAAAAATATTATAATATAATTTATAAAAGCTAATTTTTAATCCTTTTTAATTTCCATTTACACTTGAAGACTTTTCATGAAAACTTTTGAAAAATGAAATATTTTCAACTAAAATTTTTTAAAAGTTTAATAAAATCCTTTAAAAAATCAAATATTTCCAATCATATTTTACAAAAATTTCAAATATTTAAAAACTTTTTAATCATATATTTTAAAAATTCTATTTTTCAATAATTATTCAAAATTTCGAAAGATTTGACTTTAGATTTAGTTTTATACTATAAAAATCCAAATAAATTGCAGTCTATAACAAGAAAGTGCTGTTTTGTTTCAATATTTGTAAAAGTAACAAAATTCGCCATTTTTTAAAAATAGTCGAAAAAAGTCCAAAAAGCCAAACTATCCGAGGCCTGATAATTACAGAAACTACACATAAAGAATTTGTAATCAAACGGATCACTGTGAAAAATTCGAAATAAATTCACAAAAACTTGTAGTACAAAATTTTCTAAAATCATTTGTAGTGTAATTTTGGTTTCTTCTTCAACTTAAATTTCTCCAAACATTGTGATGGTAATTTATTAAAATTTTGAAGAAAATTAATTTTAGAAACTTTAGAATAAAACTCACACGACAAATGATATTAATTTTTCTAGTGAAATTTAAAATTGAATTCTTGACAGTGGACCAAAATTAAAATTGTAATACTTTTCCTTCTTTCATTCTTTTTTTTCGGAAGAACATCCGCTCTGCTGAAACTAAATCTGGAATAGGGCAATTTAATTTTCTTCATGCACCAGAACAAGTTTAATTGAATCACCACAAAGGACTTTGAAACCTTGCACAATATTTGTAATTAGTATACAAGTACTCACTATTTATCACATAAGCAATAAAAACACTGCATCAAACTAAGCTCTCACATAATCTTTTATCACGCACAACTTTTATCATACTTAGAATTCAAATTACCAATAATGAAAAACAAAACTTTATAATTAGAAACTTTTATGAATTCACAAAAAGTGTTGATGTATCTTGCATATTTGAATTGTAAATTTGAATATTTATGAACTGTAAATTTTCTTTATACTTATGCACATTTTTGATAATAACACTTTTAGGCAACTTAACATGCATTCACAAATTTATATATTTATTATGAGAATCAGCATATCACAAATGAAAAAATAAACATTTAATGCAAAAAATTAAAAACACTAATTCGAAGAAAATTTATCCAAATTTTGATATACACAAGAGAAGAACTTAAAGCAACGCCATTGTATATATTTTGTATGCGATAACGTAAAGATAATGAAAGCCAGTTTTTTTTCTTTTAAAACTTTTCGTTACACTGAATTAATTTTCTTTTTCTTTATTTTTTTTATCACCTAGTCATTATGATCAAGAAACAATAGAAAATTCTGTACGTATTCCAGCATACCGTCCGATTGAAGATCTGCTCCGTTTGACGCGAGTCGGCGGTGAATCACGACTTGTACTTCTTTTCATGGTATTGCGTATTTTAACCGTGATCTTATGCCGGTCGTCCCGTGGAATCCCAATCATCAACGCTGACTAATTATATTGTAATCGAACGTCGAACAGCGGCTTTATAAAAACACACTTTTTATTTAATATCAAAAAATGAGAAACAAACACCCACAAATAAAAACGCCCTTTTTTAATTTAGACCTTTCTTTCACCAGTAAAATGGCGTAGCTTTGCTTCGACGACTTTGACACTTCTTCTTCTTCCGGTTTTATTGTTAGGCCTCAATCACATCACTTCCGGTTGTTGCGAGCAATGCGCCTTCTATTGGTCCATTCTTGGACAAGTTCTCCATTAACCGCCATTTTTCGAATCTTATGCCTCACACTATTTTTTTTAATATTCTTAATTTTTCAACAAATTGTTTAAATTATAAATCTATAAATTAATAATCTTTGTATTCCGGAAATTTGTTCAGTTTGAAATTGTTTGACTTTTTAGTTTCTTAACTTTTTTAATAATGTTTCTCTTTATTATTTTCAATTCTAAAATTAATTTATTGAGAATAATTGAATTGTTGCAAAAAAGTTATTTAAAAACTTAATAATAGAATTTCTACGAAGAATTTTAATAATCAGAAAAATAATTGTGTTCTCGCTAAGATTTTTCGTAAAATTTTCGAAAATTCTAATTAAATTCTTTTGGAAGAATTTATTTCAATTTTCTTTAAAAGAATTTTTTTAAATAATTTTAACTAAAAAAAATGAAAATAATTAAATTTTTTTGAGCAATTTCTTTCCAGTTTTTAAAATAATTGTGTTTATAATTGAATTTTTTTACAAAACTTATTATTTTTGAATATTTACAATTGAATTGTTTCGCAGAATTTATTAAAATTTTAGAAAATAATTGAATTTTTTCAAAAAATATTATTAAAATTTTTTTAAAATTGAATTCTTTTATGAAATTTTATTAAAATTGAATTCTTTTATGAAATTTTATTAAAATTGAATTCTTTTATGAAATTTTATTAAAATTGAATTCTTTTATGAAATTTTATTAAAATTGAATTCTTTTATGAAATTTTTTAAAATTGAATTCCCTTATGAAATTTTTTAAAATTGAATTCATTTATGAAAATTTTAAAAATTGAATTCTTTTATGAAGTTTTATTAAAATTGAATTCTTTTATGAAATTTTATTAAAATTGTACTAAAAATAATTGATTTATTTATAACGAAAAAAGAAAAAATTGAATTCTTTCGTGAAATTTTTTTGATAATTGAATTCTGTTCAATTTTTTTTATAACGAATTAAGAAAAAATTGAATTTTTGCAAAGAATTTTACTATTTATAAATATAATTGAATTGTTTTGAAACATTTATTAAAATTTTAGAAAATAATTTAAATTTTTCGAACATTTCAAAAATATTTTTATAAATTAAATTCATCCAATAAAACTTTATTTAAATTGTATTAAGAATAATTGGATTTTTGCAAATAAGTTTACTGTTTATAAATTAAATTAAATGATTTCCAAGGAGTTATTAAATTTTTAGAAAATATTTAAAATCTTTTAAAATATTTTATAACGAATTAAAAAGAATGAACTTTTTTGCGAAATTATATGAAACTTTTGTTTAAAAAGAATTCAGTGTATGCAAAAAATGTTATTACTGTTTATAAAAATAGTTGATTTCTTACGAAGAATGCTATTATTTATGAAAACCATTAAATTCTTGCGAAGAGTTTTAAAAAAATGTTTGAAATTAATATAAGCAAGAATAATTAAATTGTAAATTAGTTAATAATTACATTTTTTTAAAAGTTTAAATCTGAAATTATTCAGAAATTCATATTTGAAAATAAAATGCATTTATATAAAATAAAATTCATTATTCGTGGAAAAGTAAAAGAATTTTTGGGAAAGTTTTTGTTTTTTCTTTCGTTTAAAAAAGAAATTAGAGTTGAAAATAATGTAAATCGTTTACTTTATTCTCTCCATAGTAGCAAAAATAGATCAAAAAAAGAAATAAATACTTAATATACGTTACGAAACTAATTTTTAAAAAAATATTTAGTACCTGAAAAATTCAATTATTTCAATGTAATTTACATTATCACAACGATGAATATTATCAATTCTCGCTCATACGTTGTACGTCATAGTCAAGTGTATCAATCATCAATGACCCAAAGAACGTTTACACCGGACATTCCAAGGTTAACACGTCCTAACATTCCATGATCTTGGGTCTTCACAATATAGAGAAAGAGTAGAAGTGTGTGAAACATATTATTCCTCCCCTGAAAAATTGTTTACAATTTAATAAAATTAATTTATAATATTTTAATATATAGAGATTAAATAAATTATAGACACTATAAAAGATTATAGAGATCAAATAAATAGTAACATTTCTAATTTATTTGTTATTTTGATCAAGTCCCTTAAGTGCAATGTCAAATTTTCGTCATTGACACTTAAAGGGTATATCAATTAATTATGAAATATTAAAGAAAGGAAAGAATTTTGTACCCTTGGAATTTCTTCGTAATCAGCAGCTAACGAATCGCCAGTAAGCGATAGGCAATAATTTGGAGGAATTACAGATTGACAAACGATTATCGGTCCTTTCGTTCGAGGCAATTCAATTCCACTTTTTGCCGTGTATCTCGAGGTAAATGAACGAGCGTCTGGTTGATCCAAAGGAGCTTCTAATTGTGTGTCCATATAGGTTGACACCAGATGCATTATAATCTTTAAAAAATAGTGTGTCCAAAAATTAGAACTATCAATTATTTGACATCAATCATAAGTTGTGAAACGTTTTTGATTTGAAAGTAATTACACTCAGAGTAACTATGACATAGCAAATCACCGAACAAAGTAAATTCCAATCAGAACGATCAGAATTTAAAATATTTGATCTCTTGCTAAGTTATTCATCATTGTGTAACGCTAACAAAATTTTACGTCTAGAGAAAAATGTCACAAAAATTTAATTTTATTTCCCGACTTCCAGATCAAATTTTAATATTTTCGTTTTTTAGAAATAATTTTCAAACTATTGATTCCGATTATTCTCACTTACTGCCGTATCTGTTGGTAAACTCGAGTCCCATTCTTTTCCATTGTACGAACCTCCACCATTCCATTTAAATTCGCTCATTGATCCTCCTTTTGCAAGAATTTTGATTCTATTTACTAAATAGTCTTGATTGTTGCAGAGTTCCAAAAATGGGACCAAAGTCGGAAGCGTAGGAATTGCGGAAGCAAGAGACGATTGCGCCAATTTTCTCAGTTTATCTAATCCAATATGACCTGGTTGAGAATCACTGAGACCTTGACGAACAAGACCAGAGCATACGTTGTCAATTTCAATTGCAACTCGTTCAACTACCGTTTTACTGATCCACTGAAAAAAAGGGAAAATTAATTCTAATAAAAATATTATAGATAGAAATTTATATCTCTTTTTGCATTATTTTTAATATATTCTGCTTATTTTCATACCACACGTAGATTTGCGGTCCATTGATTTACTTTAATGGCATCTATTCTATATTTTCTCCATATATCTGGTGAACCAAACGATCGTGTCATGTTTCCTTCCTCTGCTCCAGGACTTGTTGATTTTGATTTATCTGTGAAAAACGAAATCGTCAATTTTCATAAATTAAATTCGATGAATTTTTCATAGTGTTAAATTAATAAAATCTATAATCAAATCATTTGAAATAATAATCTAATTATTATTAATAATAATCTAATTTTTAGTTTAAAACTGTTTGTTTCTTTGTAGAATTCATTTGTTTACCAATTGTGGGTGCGAGTTGATAGGCACATCTTCTTAGCATTGGTGAAACTTCCCTAGGACTTCGTGTAGCGGGATGAGACCAAAATGAACTTAGAAGATTTGACGGTTGATCAACGTTTGTCGAATGAGTTGATTTTCTCTCCCTATTGACAACTTCTTTCAAATAATTTTGCAATTCCGCTTGATCTTGTATGAAGTCCTCGCCGGCAAAACTTGAATTCATCGACGTATTGAGTGATTTATTGAGAGAACTATTCGCACTCAATAATTTCCTAGGCGTTGGAGAATTGCCATATTTACAGAAAGGATTCGCACTCGAATAGTCTTCTGAAAAAAAGAGAGAGGAAAAATATAATTAGAGTCTACCAATTCTATAATTTATTTTACATTTTTTCAACTCACTGCTTTCGTTAAGAATCGGAGATCCTAAACTATTAGAATTTCTGCTTAAATTCATGCAAGACAAATTTAACGGTGAACTTGGTTCCAAGGATTTCGGTGTTTTCAGTGTTTCAGTTTTAAACAATGGATCATCGTCTGCAACGCCTAATAATTTTCTTTGCGGTGGATTCAGAACAACTGGTTGAATACTCAAAGTGGTGGCCGTGTAGGAAAAAATGTGATAAAGGGCATTTAAAGCGAAAATCGAAGCCAAGAACCATTCTATCCAACAAAATGGTTTATACGCTATTCCTCCATACAATCTAAAAAAAACACGCATTAGTATTGAATTTAATTTATTAAATTCTATACGAGAAACAAAAATTATTTGAAAAGTCAGAGTAACTATGACGTAGCGTCTCATAAATCAATTCGAGTATTAATCAAAACGATCTCAACTCTAATTATATATTGATTTCTGCACTATCGTTTATCATCATTTTTTAAACATATTATACTAATTACAGTATTTTACGAATACTCTAAAAATTAAATACCTACATATCAAATACAACAATTGCAAGTAGAGTTGTGTTGACAAAGAACCATGTTATACTACTTTTTGCTTTTGTTTGAGAATGCTTAAGACTCAAAGTTTGTTCCACTTGTGGTTTTGCTGTTAAAATCCTAAAAACAAAATAATTCATATAGTTAATATTATTCACAAATCTTAAAGAAAAATTAAGAGGGAAAAAGTGTATAAAATTTGTAGACAAAAATCAATCTATTAAATCATACCTTGCATTAGGAGAAATGCATTTCATTGGAGAAAGAAAATTACTCATTTTAAAGAGATTTCTTTAAAATTTTGTATTAGAAATATAAAATTTAAATGAAAAGCAAGTGAAACACGTGAAAATTACATTTGTACATCTATAAAGTTTGTGAGGTTAGGTTTCCACTCGGCAACGTGTTGCTCGTTAAATACGAATTTTCTTCACACATCTCGATATTTATTATTTGTAACTATTGTAAATTTTTTCAAACAATTATATTTCGATACTTATGTAAAATTTACAAGTAAATATTTAGTAAATATGTTAATAAACCGCTTTTATTGTTTAATATTGAAATTTAAGCTCACGCTCACTGCACATAAGGAGTTGTACTATTTGATTGGTGGAAAGATTTGAAAGCTCATAGGATCGTAAAATCGTGCAAGCTGATTCGTAGAACCAAATTTAGTATTTTTACTTCCGTCCACTTTTGACAAAATTAGCTAAAAATTTTATTATTCATTCAAAATACTCACAGTCTGGTTACTAATTAAACAAAATTTGATCATAATTCGATACTAAGGTTAAACAATTGAGGAAAGTATTTCATAAAGTATTGAAATTGAACAACACGATTTGTTGTGAACGAGATTTGGCGCCAACTCTGCTTGCAATTCGTCAACCAATCAGGAGAGCTCAATCATACCTAACTTCACATCCTTTGGAATTCTCGTCCAGTAGTTCACGTCGTGTTTGTTCAAGTTTCCGAAGATTCGTCAAAAATGGTAAAGATGGTGAGAATTTGTTGATTTTTTTTCAAATATTCCGGTACAAATTGTCAGTGCGTGCCAAAAATCATAAATATGTATTAATTTTTACAAGTGTGCAAAAAAAAAATTCTCTACTTTTGGATAAAACAAAAATCGAAGCGAAAAAGACGAACGGCCGGTAAGTTTTTAATATTTATTAATTTATAATTAAAAACCAATTATTAGAGTTAAATATTTCTGATAATCTCTTGTCATTAGTTATTTTTCAATACTCAGTCGAACTTTAAACCATAGTTTTATTGCAAATTTCAAATTTTCTTTTTCAAAATCAAAATACAAAAAGAGAAAAAATAAATGTAAATCCACATGTTCTGTTTATATTCATCCGTATTTTCACGTAAAGAACGTGATTTGAGTTTTCTAACCTCAAATTGTACGTACCACATGCACTTGATAACAATTCGTGTAAAAAATAAAGTAATGTTTGAAAAATAGTGTTAAAAAAAGAAAAATAAATAGTTGAAGCAGTTTAATAACCACCTGTAAATACTTAATATTCTTAAGGTAAGTATAATAATATGCATATTTATAAATACATTTGATTTTCTGTTTATGATTCCACTAAATCTAAATTGTTTTTGTAAATTAGTAATTAATTGCAATTGTACTATACATTAATTATTAGTTATTTTATTTACAATCAATTAAACCTGGTTATAAGCTGATTCATTAGCTTCTTTTAATCCCCTTTCTTTTGTTTATTCTTCTGTATTTGAATAAATTACTCTTCTACGCGATAAATAAAAATTCTTTTCTCTTTTAGATGAATCGGGGCATTACTATGATGCGATCTTTGATATTTTCGAATTTACGAAGCAGAAATTGCAGTACTCTACCTAAAGAAGCTATAATATATTTAAATAGAGAAACAATTGTCTGCTGGCATCCGGAGCAACCGTTTCCCTATAAATATTCAAAACCATTGCCCAAGGAAATAGTGCCAAAGTCAATGCTTCAAATTGGTAAACAAGAAATAATTGAAGCATATGATCGTAAACCAAAAGCCCAAATAGCAGATGAACTTGCTGAATTGACACAAACGACAAAACACAGATGGTTCCCAAGATCCAGAGACAAGAAAGCAAAGAAAACACCACGTGAAAGGAAATATATGTAAAATTATCATAATTTCTTTTTTAAAAAAAGGTTTTTCTATTGTATTATTTAGGACTAATGTAGAATCAAACTAATGTAAAATAAATTTTGTGCAACCCCTGCTGGAAAAGAGCTACTTTCCTTTGACATAAATGCAGCAGAAAGTGGTAAATTTCTGCACATTTAAAAGTGTGCAGGAAAGTGTACTTTCCCGCACACTTTTGATAAAGTGTGCAGGAAAGTATACTTTCCCGCACACTTTTGATAAAGTGTGCAGGAAAGTATACTTTCCTGCACACTTTTTTGTAAACAGTATAATATACACTATAATCAACATAAAACTATATTTATTGATTAGAAATGTATAAAAATAACTTTTTTCGGTAAACAGGTGTTGCACAAAGTACTGTGTGCAACACGTACGAAAGAAGATTTTCCGACTTCGTGCAAATTGCTGCCCTCGCTTCGCTCGGAGCAGCAAACTTAGCACTCGTCGGAAAACAGCTTCTTTCTGTACTTGATGCACAATATACTATTATTACATAATTACTTTATTTAAGTTTATAATTTTATCTCAATTTTCATTAAATCGTTAAAAGTGTATTATAAACTATATTTCTTTCTTTACACAAAATCACGTTTTTTTCAAATTTTCATTATTTTATGAATTGCACTCTTCTGAATTAATACTTTCTTAAAATTAATATATATATAATTTTACACAGATTCTAATAATACAAAATTTTTTGCAAAAATAAATTTTTTACATAGAATAAAAAAAAATTAGAAATATTCAACTTCATTTTAATGAATATTGTCTTACATTATAGTTTGAGATCATTTGTTCTTATACTTTTTGTATAAAAAAAATACGTCACTTTCTTTTTCGAAATATACGAAGAAATTAGTTTTACATTTCTATAAATGTTCTGGATAAAGATGTCGTTCACCTTCCATCATTAATATTTTCATAGCTTTGTAGAGTAAATATTTTCCCAAATCACATTTTTCTTTATTATTCCAAGTTGCTATTTTACCATAATATTCTCCGCCTTTGCAATTCGCTAATTTATCAATGCTCAATGCATCGATCATTGCCGCTTCTCTCGTGTAAGCCTCAACTGGAATTGTATTGTGAAAAATGTGCAAAACAACGACACCTTGCTTCTCATTCCAAATGTCAAGAATCTTCTTTATCTTCTTATTTGTTGTTTCAACTTTACTTGAAACCCAGACATGAAACGCGTCATATAAATGTGCATAGGGTCTCGTTTGTTTTCCCTTGCCGACATAAAAAATAGCCGATAAAAATATTTCCCATTGTTCTTGAAGGGAGAGATTTGCTTTTCGATTTGGAAGATCTCTTGTTATTCTCGAATCTAGGAGTAGATAATTGAAACATGTTTTCGTTAGGCCCTCACGCCATTTCCGTGTGGGATCGGGTCTCGCGAACTCTTGGAATGTTTCACGTTCCCTATCTTTATATAGTTGTAAATCAATTCGCCAATTTAGGGAAATTAAACTTGAACGAACGGAATGTGATTCGAGTATTTCAGATGAATTTTCGTTATGGAATGGTTCATTTTTGAAATTCTCTTGATTCATTTCGAGTTTCATTAAACGTTTTAAGTAGACTCTATGCGTGGAATTTGTAATTGGACCTGGATTTTCTCCTAATTTCGTAAGTCTCTCGCGAAGTGTTTTCTTATCGATAAGCAACATTTCCTGTGGAAGACTTGAAACTGAAAATTAAATTGTATTTTTGATTTATTGAAAATTTCGAAAAAGTTTCCAACGTTCAAATGAACGACGATATTTTTTTACTTTTGTAAAAAGTTCTTTTTTTTCTTAAATAGGAAAAAAAGCATTTTGTATGCTAACAAAATTAACGTCTAGATAAATGTTTAACTTTACTTGTTTAATTTTGTTTTAAATTGAAATAAATAATTATTACTCTTTTTTGTAATAGAAAAAATTTTTAAATAAATAAATCAAAAAGAAATATATTATGAAACAAAAATTTCGTTCATTTGAACATTTCAAACTTTGAAAAAGTTACTAAAAACTTTCAGCAAGAAAATGAGGATAGAAAAATAAAATTTAATTTTTGTAAATATAATTTTTCATTTTAATCTAATGGAGATCAAAACTTTGGAAATAAAAAATTTTAAGGAATATAAAAAATTAAAAATCTAGTTGATAGTTTATAAAAGAAGTAAAATAAATCGAGTAAATTTTATTATAACTTATTAATAGATTCGAATTTCTTGTTCTTTAATATTTAAAATTCTTTTTTTGTGAAAGGCAAAGCAGCGAAATTGTATTTTAGATAAGTTTTGAAATTTACATTTGAAAAATTCTTTTAGAAAAATAATATGAAATTTTCGTATTGCGAACAAGTATGAAATTCATGATAAATATTTTATTTAATATGGAATTAGTAGATAGGTGATAAATAATGAGACAAGATTGAGACTTGACCCTATAAAATAATTTAAAAATAGTAAAGAATAAAGCCAGTAGAACAACTAAGAATAATTTAATTATAAATTTTCATATTAAATTTATTTATGTAATTTGTAAATAAATTAAGTAAATTGATTTATTTTTTTTAATCGACTATAATATAAATTTCGATATCTCACCGGATTCAGCAGTAGAACAGGTGTAATATGATGTTAATTCTTCCTTATTTATCATTACACTGGAAAAATTTATAAAATTTAAAATTATTTGTTTATCATTACCGACTTTTATTATTAATAAATTATTTATTTACAGGGATCACAGACTGTCACCTTTTACTTTTTTACAATTTTGTCCCCTATTTTGTTAATTTTTACCTACTTTACACATTCTGTAAATTTTTTAAATGTTTTAATATTTAATCAAAAGTTTAGTTTCTAAAAATATTTAATTAGTTTATATTTTAATAATTCTTAATTCTAATTGGTTCTAATTTGTTTTTCAAACTCAATGAAATAATTTTAAACTTTAATTTATATTTTTTTACTTTATTATGTTTTAAAAGCAATTAAGTAAAACTTGATACACTTTTTTTCTTTAATTTCTCAAACATGATTTATGAATATTTAAATTAACGAAATATTTTATCAATTTAAATATTTTCAAAAATTATTGACTTCAATAAAAATAAAAAATTTAAATTAAATTGTTTTTCTCCAAACGCGATCTTTATATTATAATAAAATTTGAATTTGAGAAAGAAATAGATAAATTACGGTATTTTAATTTTTCAGAACTTTAGGGACATAAATTACTCTGTATTTTAATTAATCTAAATTTCAATTAATAGAAATTTCATTCATTTTTAATTTTCTCCGATAAAAATTTGTCAATTTTATTATTTTACTTTCATTTCAATAATACATTTTTTAAACTTTTAATTTTCAATTATGAAAAAAAAAATAAAATTAAACAAAATATTGTCAGCTAGTTTTAGAAAATAATTTACCTTTTTATCTACTTTAAAGGGAAAAAATTTAATTCATTGAAAATATAATTAATTTGTAATGTGACCCCTGTATTTACCATGGAACATTGAGTTTTTAAAAAATATTTTTTGAGAGAAATATTCTTACCAAGATGGTGTTATACAAAGTCTTCGTTCCATTAGGACAACTCCTTCTTCTAAATCTTTGTATTTATATTCTTCTTCAATACTTACAAAAGATTCAGTAATTTGTCTAGAAAATTAAAATAGAATTTAAATTAATTTCACATGATTATAATTAATAACAATTAAATTAAAAATATCAATATAATAAAGAATAAAGTGAATACTATTTCAATGAAATTTGACAAAACTTAATTCTTTCAAGTTTTTAAATATTTTTGGATTAATAATTCAATTATTAAAAAAAAAATTTAATTAGAATTTTACAGAAACCTAATTTCTTTTAGAATTTATACATTTAATTATTCAAAACATCAATCATTTTTGTTGAACAAATGTTTAAAAACTTTTTGTTATTTATTTTGTTTAAAAATTAAAATATTCTATTAACTACAATATTTTTTGAAAAAATTAATTATTTTCTAAATTTTAAGTTATAATTCTTTACACAATATTTCAAAATAATTTTTTAAAGGGATAAAACAAAATTCATTAAAATATCAATTTTATTTTGAGGAAATTTGAGAAAATTTTCTTTTTTTCAATATTTTTGAATAATTTTTGGGAATTCAGCTATTTAAAAAAAAATTGTAATTACAATTTTTGAAAAATCTTATTTTTTCAGAATTTCTAAATAAAGTTTTTCAAATTTAATTAATTTTTGTTTCATAAATATTTGAATACTTATTGTTACTTATTTGTCTAACAAGAGATACAATTTCAAATTACTTTCAATATAAAACCATTTGAAATTTAATTAAAATTATAACTGCAATTCTTACAGTTTTTCAAATATTTTCTAAAACTAAAATTCGTATTTAAAACAATTCTTATCAAAAAATTTTTAAAGAATTTAATTATTTAAATGGAAAAATATTTTATTATTTCTAAAAATTGCAACTTTGTAGATTTTTTTAATTTGAGAAAGAAAATTCATAATTATTTAAGGTTTTGAATAATTTGATATTTTTTTGGAATATAATCTCTGTCGTGTGATAATCCTGTTATTGTCAAAATTTTAGGGCAATTAATTTCACTAAAACACTATTCACTCTTTTTACAAATTAATTGTCAAATTTTTGATAGAACAATTTGAACTGTAAAACAATTTGGAAATAAAAAACCTTAAGTTCTTGTGAGAACAGAATGTTTCGATTATTATTATAAAATATTAGCTTAGTTAGTTAGTTAGTTAGTTTAGCTTAGTTCGTTAAATATATTTCTTAAGAAACTCAAGTAAAAATTTTACCTGTTCATAGGACTTCTTCCAGTAAGATCATCAGTGACGAAACTATTTTTGCTTTCCTTGAAAGAATTTTCACCATTTTCAGTGTTATCTTCATTTTCACGTTGATTAAAAGATAAAAACGATTGTTCGGGTTGATAAGATTTACATTGCACTTGACTATTAACAGTACAGTCACTTTGAGAATCATTTCCTTCTAATTCGTATTTAATGTTAGATATTTCTTCAGTAAAATTTCTACTTTTTGCGTTTATTCGTGAACTAGAATCACTTTGATTAGAAGTCATATTTTCTAGAGATGTATTAAAATCATTTTCATCCGTGTTATTCATAGAGTTTGTTGCATTTCCTTCAAAATTATCATCAATTTTTGTATCTTCAGTGACATTACTATTATTATTATTAGTACTCGTTAATGAATCAAAATCTTCAGTAATGTAATCTTCTAATTTCATTGCTACATTCTTTAATTTCATTATTTTACTCGTATCACTGTAAATTCCACTCGATTCCTCTGTGTCCTTCTTCTTGTGACAAGAATTAAATTTCCTCTCCATTGATTCTGGCCTTTTGAAGAAAGGCGATTCTTGTTCACCTAAAATTTTATTTTGAAAATTTCTCGGTAATGATTTTGATATTTGTGCCATTCTTTGACAGTGCAATTTGTAGGTTTCACTAATCAATCCACAAGGTGTTCGTGATATAATTTTTTTCAAAGAATTCCTTCCAGTTGGTGGTGTTGATTTTTGTCCGAATATTGGTATTTTTGATATTCTTTTCTCCTTATTAGCACTCGAGACAATTGCACAATTTGGTGATTTAGTAATTATAGAGTCGTTCAAATAATTTGTTTTCTCAAGGAATAGTGACTTTTGAACGGTTTTATCGGGTTTGAATTGAGTAAGAATATTGCAATTTGGACTCTTGCTGATTATGGAATTTTCTAGATTGTTAACCTTTTTTTCGATTAAGGGAGTTCTTGTTCGTTGTTTATCAAGTGTTGGTGATGAAATATTTGTTTCATCTTTTAATTTTCTTTTTAATCTTCCTCTAATTAGTTTCTCGGTAATTTCATTTCGTTTATTCGTCAGTTGATTTGACATTTGAGCTAGAGAATTTTTTGTTTTTGGAATTAAATGTTTTCTTCGGTCGAATATGGAAGAGTCTGAATTATGTGGATTGTCGGTTCGGGTGATATCGTTAGAGATCGTTGTCGAAAGATTAGAAATTAATTGACTGTCTGCTTGCTCTTCTTTTTTGTATTTGTAAACTTCGATTTCATTGGATGGTTTATTTTCTTTTTGTTCTTGTAGGATTTTTCGATTTCTTCTGCGTGTTACGAAATCTTCATTTAATAAAAATTGATAGTCGGAAGAACTGGAACCGTTTGATGATTTAATATTAAGTTCAAGAACATTTTCTGGTGAAATATTCAATGTGCTAGATGTTTGTTCATCTGTTACTACATATTCGGCTACTAAATTCTTATTGTTGATTAAAACCTTTTCTGTAGAGGGAGAAAAAAGAAAAATTGTTAACATGAATTAAATTATAATTATATCAAAAAAATGAAATTATTGGTAGAGGGAAAAATAATCACCAAGCGCTATGTCGTATTTGATTTCTTCTTCGTCTTCTTCGTCATTAACGACATTTTCACAATATTTACGAAGAACAGTAACAGCATTGTAGTGTGCTCCATCGAAAGCGAAATGAAATGGACTGTATCCTTCATTGTCGAGATATAATGGATCTCCGCCATTCACTAAAAGTAATTCGAGAATTTTACAACGACCCCAAGCAGCGGCTATGTGAACAGGAGTCAAACCCTCAATAGATCTGAAACAAAATTAGTTTTTCTTAAATTATTTTACCTATTGCGAAATAATTCCCATAGAACTAAAATAAGGTTGCCACAAAAATTTAATTTTGTTTTTTCCTGATTTCCAGACTGAATTTCGAGACATTTTTCCTGACCCTAAAGAATATTTTGATTCACTCTAAAAATATTCAGATACTCAAAAAATGTTTGTAATACGCTTTGTGAATATCTTTAATTGCAAAATTATTTGAAACATCAACAGTTTATTTAGATTTAAATATTTAATCATTTTTATCATTTTTTCATAGAAATTAGAATTTTTAGAAACTTAAAATTTGAAAATCAAAAAAAAAATCAAATTAAAAATCTATCAACAATTTTACTGCAACTTTTTAAAGATTTCAATTCAATTATTTTCTATAGAATTTTTGTTTGAAATTCTTCTCTAAATTTTAATTATTTTTAATCATTTTTTAGGCAATTTTAATTTTTTAAAAATTGTATTAAATATGTAGGTATTCAAACTTTTAACTAATTTAAAAGAAGTTTGAATAAAAATTTTTCAAATACGTAGTTCATTATGATTTGTAATTCAAGTCTTTTAAAATTCACATTTTCTAAAACTTCAATTAGTAATACCTTGAAATTCATTTATAAAAATTGTTAACTCAATTCTAGTAAAATTAAATTATTTTCGCAATTTTTTAAAGTACAATTATTAAATTCCAATTCAAATTTTATACAAATTAAATTTTAAAATTAAAAAAAGAATATTTTTGAAATTACAAAAATAACTATAGTAAAATTAGATTGTTTTTGGAATTTTTAATTCAAATTATCAAATAATTAAGTTAAATTATTAAATTTTAATTAAAATTTTTAATAATTTGTAATTGCAATTGTATGTGTAATTTTTTCAATAATTGTAAAAAATTTCTTTCAGAATGTCAATTTATAAATAATAAAAATCTTCGTAAAAAGTCCAATTATTTTTATATAAATAATAAAATTCTTTTCACGTTTTCACTTATTTCCAATAAAATTTTTATTGATTTCTTCGAGAATTTAAACTATTTTTAAAAATTTTGGATAAATTCTCCGAGAAAATTCAATTATTTTAAGAAATAATTGATTTTTTTACAGGAGTACAATTATTTAAAAAACTTGTAATAAAATTCAATTCAAGAATTTAATTATTACTATCATAAATAATGAAATTTTCTCTGAAATTCAATTGCATTTTAAATAGAATTTGAATTAAATTCCAAGGAAAAGTAAATAGTTTTTAAACATTCTGTTAAAATTCTTCAACAGAATTCAATAATATCAATAAATAGTTAATTTTTTACACGAATTCAATTGTTTTAAATACAATTTTAGTAAAATTTACTCATTTTTAAAAATTTTTTTTAAAAAATTCAATTATTTGTAGAAATAATACATTTTTTTGCAGGAATTCGATTACTTAAAAAAGTTTTCAAAAAATGTAATGTAATAAAAATCATTGAATACCTGAGCGTTTATAAAAAAATTAAGAATTAAATTCAAATATTGAAATATATTAAAATTTTCTATAAAAAAATTAATTTTTTTTAAACAATTTTATTCGACTTTATGTAAAAAATTAAAAATTCACAAAGAATTTTATTAAAAACTTTTGAAAACAATTGAATTGTTTAGATAAATTTTATGATAATTTTTTGTAAAATAATTAAATTTGTTAAAGAAATTTTATTTAAATTGTATTGAAATAATTGAATTCTTGACAAGAATAATTGAACAATTTATAAAAATAATTGAATTGTTTAGAAGAATGTTATCTGAAATTTTGCAAATAATTAAATTTTTTGAAAGAATTTTATTAAAAAATTTGAAAATATTGATTTTTTAAAAAGAATTTAATTAAAATTGTTAAAATAGTTAAATTTATGTTAAAGGTTTTTAAAATTATTGAATTCTAATTAAATTTTTATACAAATTCTATTTTAAACTTTTTGAAATTAAATTATTCATTAAAATTATTGTAAACGCAACTCTACTAAAATAAAATTTTTTTTTTGGAAATTTTAAGTAAAATTATTATTCAAAATTTTAATTAAATTTCACAGTAATGTCAAAGTTTATAAGACAACACAAAAATTCAAGAAGAATTAAATCTTTTCAAATTTTTCAAAGACTTCTGGACACAGAAATCAAGAATTTTCTTATAAATTTCTTGAAATTTAATATTTTTCCAGGTCGTTTGATAAAATTTCCTGACTTTTTTCTGATAAATTTTACTTTATTTGGCCTTTCTCTGAATTTAACAAAACTGTAAAATATTGTTCTTGAATAGAATTTCAAGAATTAATTTTTCTTTCTAACTAATTTTACCTTATATTTGGATTTCCTCCGTGACGAAGAAATAATTTCGTTACTTCCTCTGCAAACGATTCCGAAGGGTTTCCAATTGCCAAATGAAAGGGTGTGATTCCAAAAATTGGTACGAGAGTGTTAGGATCTGCTTCATTGCTATCCAGGAGTGTCGTCACCTGTCTTTTTAATTAAAATCTCATTAGCACTCTGAAATATCACACAATTTTTTTTATTTTAATTTGAATAATTTCTATTTTTTTATTCAAATTCTTTTTCTTATTTCAATTGAAATTCGTCCTATTTAAAATTAATGCTGAAATTCTGATATAACCTAAAATGGAAAAATTCGACAATTTCCGCTTATAAATTTAATATTTTTAGACGAAATTAAATTTGACTTGGTTCATTCACTGACCGTTCATAATTGTAATTAATTTACAATTATTTGAAATAATTTAAAGGAATACAAAAATGTTTTATTATAGAAAATAATAATATACTTTACCGGAGACTAAAACGGAGCAGCTTAAAGAAATTTATAAATTCGTCAATATACTTACTTTATATTATTATCCTCTACTCCATCGCACAATGAAGAGGCGAGAAAAAGTTCTTTTTTCGCTTTTGGCGTTGCAAACATTGTTTTAAGTAATAATTATTATGCTTAAATTAAAATAAATAGATATTTTTTATTCCAAACATTCGAATAAACAAACGGTCAACTCAAACCAAACAGAAGCAAACATAACCTCGACTTGAATTCGCTAAGGCGGCAAATTTAAAAGTAATAATTTAAGTTTAGTTTTATAATAATAATAATAATATGATAATAAAGAGTTAAAATTTTAACATTTAAATATTATAAAATTTTAAATAATTTTAAATCTAACTATTTTGATCGATAAGATGTAAAATAGACATATCGTCATTTTCCAATGTCCATCGTTTTAAAAGTGTTTCCAGAGTTTTGGCATTTGTCTACAAAAAAAAAATATTTAAGATAAAATAACAGTAGAAATAGTAAAATAATTTAAATTACTCACATCTGTCGAACTATGTTCGGTGAAATTTAATTTTTTAAACATAGTTTCTACGTCGAGTAACCAAAATTGACTGGATACTTTTACAATCCATAGAGAGGGTTTTATTCTTCCGATTATAATACTTTGTTCTGATTTTTTTACCCTGAAATATGTATTAATATTTTTTTGAATTTATATTTATGGAAATTAACCATTTTCATTTATTTTAATTTAAAAATATTCGTAAACAAATGTACCTGTAAAATTTATCAGTGACCTTTTTTATATTTGTTTCCATTGGCTTTTTGGTTTTTGACATCATAGTTGCATATGTTTTGTTCATATCTTTATTATTTGCTTTCAAAATGTTTAACATTTTCAAAAGCCTCTTTTTGTTTTTTTCCTTTTCCTGTTTTTCTTTTTTCTCTCTCTTTGATAATATTTCTCCTTTTTGCATTCTCTCTTCAGCAATTTCATAATAATTCGATTTCTCATCGTCACTCATTTTCTTCCAACGATTAGACAAAAGCTCAGCAATTTGAGGGACAGACATTTCTGGATTTTCTTCCACTACTGTAAATTGGAAAAAACCATTTACAATTTTAATATTTTTGTTGTTGACACTTTACAATTAGCAATAATCATGTTGATTTTTTTAATTACCTTGTGATCTTACTTGCGAAAAAAATACATTGAAACCGTCTAGACTGCTTGGTTTTTCCTTTACGGTTAAACCAACAACTTTGACGTCAGTGCCTGACTGAAAAGAATATTTAATATTTAATTTTTCTTGTTTATATAGTTAAATTTAGTTATTAGTAAAATTTATCTAATTATTTAAAAATGTAAATTTCTGTATATTAACCCGTCGAGAACACAATGGGATCAGTCTGATTAGAAATTCCAAATTCTACATTTGTACCAATTATAATTTGCCTACGTTTCAAAAAATTTTAATAAATTTTGCAAGATGATTGGACAGTTCGTTTTCAAATGCAGGCCTCGAATTGGCTATAAAGCCTAAAAAAATTCTCTTTAGTCGATTAAAAATACAAAAATTTTAAAAAATCGTTTATTTAATTCAGCGTTGCCACAAGAATTTTATTTTCCATTTTCCTGAATTTTCATTAATTTCTAAATTAAATTATTTAAAACTTGAATAATTTTGTTAATTAAACATTTAAATCTTTCATATTTGTTTTTCATAAGAAAATAAAAATAAAAAAAAAATTAATTTAAAAACCTTCATCTGAAATTTTATAATTTCTGAAAATAAGAACTCTCTTCCAAAATTTAATTACGTACTTTCTACAATTTTTAGCTATAATTCATCTCTAAATTAATTATTTGAATAATTTTCGAAAAGTTCTTAAAGAATTCAATTATTTAAATCCTACAAAAATTTAATTTTTTATAATAAATTAATTTTATATAATAAATAATATAATATAATAAATGAATTTTTTATAATAATATTGTAACTGTATCAGTCCATTTTTTAAAAATTATTAAGATGTAGTATTTTCAAAAAATTATACTAAAGAAATTATTAAAATTAACTTTTTAAAACATTTCCAAATACCTGAAATTTGTTAAATCTTTAAAAAATTGAAATTTAATAAAATCTTTTAAAAATAATTTAATTTTTGAAAAATAGACAAAAAAGATAATTAAATTTTTGACGAATTTTAATTATAAATATCAACATGATTTTTCCACATTTTGATCAATCTAAAAAAGTAAATTTTATAAAATTTTAATTTACTTTGTTCGGTGAGAATTGGATACTAAAAAATTATAATAAAACAGTTCCAAGAATTAGTTTTTTAAAAATATTGTAATACAATGATTTTTCGAAAATAATTACATTTCGTAAAAGAATTTTTGTATAATTTCAAGAAAGATTAATTAATTTTTTGAAGAAGTGTAATTACAAATTTTAAACATGATTGTTTTTCTCAAACATGTTTTAAAAAAACATTCTAAAAAAATTTTAGTTTTTTTTAATGTGTTTGAATTTTCTAAAATACGTAATTGAAAATAATTAAATTTTTAAAAATTTTATGAATTGCTTTCTTCAAAAATATTTTAATGAAAAATCTTCAAGTGTAATTTTAGAAATTAACTCAATTATTTACAAAATTTGCAATTATTAAAAAATTTTGTAATTATATATTTCAAAAATTTAATTAGAAACATTATTTAAAAAAAAAATTTGTGAGATTTGTCTATAAGTAGTTTTTTTCACTTTAAAAATCAAAATAAGTTGCAATTTATACTAAAAAGATGGTATTTTGTTGAAAAATTTAGAAGAAAAGTCTAAAAAAATCTCAATTTTTGAAAATAAGTCGAAAAAGTCGTAATATCCAAACCCAGCAAATGGCACGATCAAAATTGTGGAATTTAATTGACACCAATGTCCCAATTTCAAAATCCCAATTCATTGCGTGTGAGAAATTATTGGTGGTGTTCTTTAAGTGTTAAAATTCATAAAATTTGAAAATGTATTTGAAAGTGTAAAATTTTTCAAAGAAATTTTTTTTGTTTTGTATAATAGTACCACTAATCCTGCAATGTTTCCTCGACTCCAAGAATTTTTCGATGATTGGTTTGAGCTACTATCATTAAGATAATTATCTTTATCCAATTTCAATGATATTTCTCCAGTTTGAGAAGTGTCTAGTGATAAGGTACTTTGTTTTAAGATAGGTTTTGCTTTTTCTGTTTCCATAGTGACGTCTAAAAATTCATCTAAATCCAAGTCCAATAATAATGAATCTTCAACATCCATTGGCTCAGGATTTAAATCGCTAGATTGAAATGTTGATTTACTTATTTGTGAAAATTCCTCTCCTAAATCGACAACTGGCAACTGAGATAAAGTTTCCGTATCTGAAGGTGGCATTTCGATTTTCTTAGTTCCAGCTCCGTTGCAGTCTCTCTTATTTCCATCTGATTCTCTGTTGCTGTAATTAAAATAGTTTATTATTAAATTAAATTTTTATAATTTTATGTTATACTGTAATCAGGGTGTCTACTAACTGAGAAATCCGGAAATTTAATTTAACCGGGAATTAACCGGGAATTTTATACAAAACCGTGAACTTTTTCACCAAAATTTAAAAAAGTTGTATTATTTTAATTTGTTTTAAAAAAAATTACTTATTTTAATTTTTATAGATATTTATACTCTTCTCTAACTTTGAATTAGTTAAAAAAAATTAATTTGATAGTAAAAGTCAGGCACTAATTCAAACAGAATATGTAAATAATTTTTTAAAAAATTATGGAGTTAATAGAAATATTGTGAAATTCGACTAAAAATATGTAATTGAATTTGTTAAAGAATTTCAAAAATTTCAGAATTTCTTTTTAACAAATAAAGTTTTCAAAGTATTTTAATTTAATAATTAATAATTGGATTTTATAGTCACATTTTAATAAATTCATGTTTCTTAGTGCGAAGATTAATAATTAAAATTTTTATTAGTTAATTTAAAAAAAAACGATATGCACTTCAAATTTTTTATTAAAATTGAATTCTCGCAAATTTTTTTTTTAAATTCTGAAAAATAAAATTGTTGAAATTTTTCAATTCCATTGTTTCAAGATAATTTAATTTTTCTAAACAAATAATTGAAAATATTTGAAATAATTGAAATTTCTTTACATTTTTTTAAAAAAATAATTTAATTCTTTGAAAGAATTTAAATTTAAATTTTTCGAAAATAATATTAGTGACGGTAAGTATAATTTTATTTTTAAAATATAAAGTCTCTCTTAAAGTTTTAAATCAATTTTTTGCTTCTAAAAATTATATTATTCTATTATTATTCAATAGTTATAATTATTGAACTTCTCTTAAATTTTTGTAATTTCAAATTTCTAAATGTTCAAATAAATGATATTTATCATTTCTTAAGCAAATTTAAGGTTTATTACTTATTTAGTAAATAATTAATATTCACTGCTTTTTTTTAAATTGTAATAAAATTAAATTTATCTATTAATTAATTAATTTACTATTAATTAATTAAACTATTTTCATAAATAATATCATTCATTGAAAGGATTTCAATTATTTTTGTAAATAGTACAATTCTTTGCAGAAATTCAGTTATTATCAATAGAATTGTAATAATTGAAAAAATTATGAGTTGAGTTGAGTGAAAATAATAGACACCCTGCTGTTATAAAAAATGTAATTTTAAGTAAGTTTATAAATACCTTTTTGACACACTTCGTCTTCCTTTGATATTACTTTTCTCACTGTCGCTATTTGAGTCCGATTCGCTTAAAACTGGTTCCCTTATATTTAAAATCATTGGCGATATTGTATCTTCTGATTCATTAACTAAAAATAAAGAACCAACGATTATCAAAGAAATTAAAATATTCATTGCGAAATTATTCTTTCGATTTTGATTATAAATATTTTCTTACTTTTTCCAATGTCTGCCAAATCACCGTTTGATGATTTTCTGTTAAAGTCGACTTTTCTTTTTTTACAAGCAGGCCATTCGTTTTCTTTGTCTGCGACACTTGAATCTCTTCCATTTCTCTCATCTGAAGGAGAATTGTCATTTAATGATGTTTTTTTCACTTGATTATTTTCATCTTCCTGAGATATATCAAGTTGATAGAAATTCGTAACAACTGTTTTGATTAATTCGAGTATTTTACTCTGAAATATTGAAAATCGTTTTTTTAACTTTACAAATTTACATTTTTATTCAAAGAAATTAATGCATTAATTTTGTTTATTTGCATTTTTGTCTTCCTAATCGAAATATTGGATTTTGTCTCATTTTTAAATAGAAAATTAATATTGCTTAAACCTTTTTTAAATTTTTATTCAAAAGTTCACGTGATATTGAATTCGTAAATAATTACCTCGTTTTTCAAAAATCCTTTCGTCTTATTCGGTTCTAGATTAATGTCTAGATTTGTAGGATCAACTTCAATAGTTAGAAGAAATAGAGAATTTGTAACAGTGATTCCTTTCTTTAAAAAGTATTCTTGAATCTTTTTATTTAGGAGCTTCAAATAAAAATTATGTTACAGTCGAAAAAATTGGAGTTCAAATTTATAAATTATCTTTTTGTATCGATTTTTTTATTTATTAATTTTAAAAAATACGTTACCTTTTGTAACTCTTTATGCACGAGAATTCTATTGTTGATGAAAATGAATTGCGATCTTGTTTGGCAAATTAGAGTTGAATCCATAAGATCTTTTTTTGGTAGCATTAATTTAACTTTTGCCTATTGAAAAAACAGAAAATGTCAATTTTTTCTATTTAAATTTTAAAACAATAATTTACAGAAATTTTTTTATCAAACCTCGGGAAAAATTCCTTCGATAAATTCGAAATTTGATGTCACATCTTTCCCTAAAACATTTCTAATTGATTCACTTAAATTATTTGCACTTGGTTTTATAAATACAATTCGTTTATTCAGTCGATAAGTAATTCTCAGATTCGAATGAATAATTGCAAAGCTTTTTAAAAGATCTTCTAAATATTTCAAGTCCTGATTTGCTCTTCTTGAATTTAGTAATGTTTGTCTTCTTACAGGGAAATTTTTAAATAATCCCTTTACTTGAACAGTTGTACCTATAAGAACAAAAATAATTAGAAGAACTAAAAGAAAAGTTATTTTACATTAAAAAAATTTTGCTCAATTTTTCTTACCTATTGTTCTATGACATGGCTCTGATTTTATGATGTTTCCTTTTGAATTAATGTTGTATAATGTCGCGATTTCTTCATTTTGCGATTTTGTGGTAACTGTAAGTTCTGAAATTTCACTGAGAGCTTGCAGAGCTTCTCCTCGAAATCCATAAGTGTAAAGTTTGTCTATAAAATTTTATATTTAATAATGGAGTATTATAAATTTTTTCGAAAATCATTTTTGTTTAATATTGATGATAAAAATTATATTTTTCGAATAAATTACATACCCAAATCTTCGAAATTTTCTATTTTTGAAGTATATGACGAGAGTGCCATAAATGGAGCATCCTCTTTCGAAATTCCAGAGCCATCGTCTTTTACTTCAATATTTGTTAACCCATCGTCTGACTGAAATAAAATTTGTTAATCTATTTATTTAGAATAATATAAATATTATATATAAAACACATTGTAATTGTAATTTAAAAATTATTCATAAAATTTGAACTGAAATACAAATATGTTGTGACAATACATTCTTGTTTTAATTAAAATAATAACAGAATTAAAACAATAATAATAATAATAATAATAATAATAATAATAATAATTAACAAATTACTTTCTATATAATTATATGTATATAGTAAAAAGAAAAATATGAGGTTAAATTTAAAGTTTACATTCTCTTATTTTAAAGAACTTTTATATTTCTTGATAGACATAAAATTTTATTTTCTTTATTCAAACAATTTAAACATTCAAATTTATTGACATTGTTTAATGGAATTTATATATTTATTAAAAACGATAAAAACCTACAAGATTAATTTCAATATTTTTTGCACCGGCATCAAGTGAATTTTCCACGAGTTCTTTCACAGCAAAAGAAACTGATGTGATAACTTGACTTGTCTTTAGAAATTTCACAGTACATTGATCTAACGCTTTGATTGACATTTTAATTATTTAACACTTTATGTATATATTAAACAATAGGTTAATAAAACTGGCTAAAAACTCAATAAAAGCTGAACGAAAACAGATAAATAAACAAACATAAACAATCAACTATGACGCCTGCGCGTGCTTTAAAAATGTCCACTTTTCGCGCTAATTTTAAAATTATAAAAAAGAATAATTTACTATTTTTACCTTTAATTTTCATTTAATTAGACATTTTTGTCAATCTAGTAATGGGATAAACTAATTAAATTTTTTTTATTTCTTTATATCTTTAGAATTTCAAATTGATTTATTATTACCCGCTTTTTTTATTGACCAATAAGAATGATACTTGTGGTCGGTAAGGAAGTTCCGAAAAAACTGGGCCAACGAAAGGCAGTATGAGTGATGCTTGATCGGAAAACTTCAAATTTGATAATAGCATGTAATTGTAAAATTAATTGTAAATGTTTTGAGGTAATTAAGTTTTATATGGTATGAATAATTAATATTATCTAAAAGTTTGGTAAAAAACTATGAGAAATAATTATATTTTTGTAAAAAACGGCTGTTGAATCGTCGACGGCAGTTTATCAAAGTTATATTTATTGAATCTTCTTCTTCTTTGTTTTAATGGCCTCTCAAACTCTGCATTTCAGCTTTGCATACACAGGCTTGAAGAAGAGTCCAGCCCATTCTCTCAAAACGTGATTCAATACGGATGTGGTTTGTCTTAAGTATGTTCATTGTTACAATATGTGACGTTCCGCGGTGAAAGGTACCTTAGCTGTTTTTTTACAGTACTAAAATTGGAAGTATAAATAAATATGACTAATTTTCTTTACAAACTATTAATATGTAATTCATCATTATATGTAATATTTTCAGAAAAATATGCTTTTGATGTTAAATAATCAATAATAAATTTTTAATAAAGCTAAAACTACTCTTAACATAACCTAAAATTTTAAGCAGCTAATAAGGTCCCTTTCACTGTGGAACGTCACATATGTTTTCTAAGAGCATCAATTCCTAAAAACCAGGATGTATTTGTTTTAATGTTTATGTTGTTGTAGTATTTGTTGTGTGAGGGTTGATCATCATAATGGGACCATAGAATTAATTCAACATATATTTTATTTGATATAAAAATCTTTTGGCATAATTTCCATTGAACGTAAAAAACAATTTACTTGAATTTTATTTCACATAAAAATCTTTTGACATATTTCAATGGACATAAGTTTTATTTGACAGAAAATTAATTTGATGTAAAATTTGTTTAACATATACGTTATTTGACATAATACACATTTAATAAATTTTATTTTGTCCGAAAGTTCATTTGGCATAAATTTTATTTGATATAAATTTCATTTAATATAATTCTCATTTAACATAAATTTCATTTAATATAATTCTCATTTAACATAAATTTCATTTTACTTAAGGTATTTGTCGCGTCGAATCATTTTTGTCAGATTTTTTTATATTTCACTCAATTATCCTTTGGATATTTATCTACAAAATATAAGGCCTATTAAAATAAAATTGACCGTCTGTAAGTCTCAAAAAGTGAAATCAATGTTTCGATATTTAACATGTACGGTATAGGGAAAGCATGAGTTTATTACAGATTTTTAATTTTTGCACTTATACTAATCGTCAGATTTTGAAAAAAAACTAAAGTGTTATTTATTGAACGAAAATGAACGTTTATGAAAAACATAAAAATTTTTGACCGTTCAATTTAAAAGATATTTAATGTCAAACTTAAAAAATTCGAATACAATGTCAAATTTCAAAATTTGAAAATGGCTGATCCAATGTGGTGAAAAAGTTTATTTTAAATTTGGTCAAATTTATAACAATTTCATCACTCGGGGGTTTTCGGAATCGTTGATTACGAAGCTGATCTCAGATATTAAAAATTAAAAATGGTGGCTTCTATAGAGTGGACGAGTTTTTCAAAAATTGATCCAATTCGCCTAAAATTTGTTAATTCTGGGTTTTTGGGGTCTCTGATTACAAATTCGATGTAACGCAATAATATTTAATATTAAATAAGGCATAAAAGTCTTTTTCTATTAACAAATATTGAAATAAATATATTTAGCATTATATCCGTTAATTTCAATTGTACTCACCATATACTCGCCATCAGAGACCCCAAAAACCCAGGAGTAACGAATTGCAGGCGAATTGGATTAATTTTAAAAAAAGTCGTCCACCCTATTGAAGCCACCATTTTTTATTTTTGAAATCTGACACCGGATTCGTAATCAGCGACCCCGAAAATCGACGTGTAACGAAATTGTAATGGATTTGATCCATTTTTAAAAAAAACTTGACAGCCATGTTGGATCCGCTATTTTGAAATTTCACATTGTATTCGAATTGAGCAACTCTAGAATACCTTAAAGTGTGATTTTAGAAACTTTAGCGCTTAAGTTAATTTTACTACTAGCATTTTTGCTGCAAATACTAAAAAGTTTACTAAAAATGACAAAATAGTTTCTTTCTCTAAATGTAGTGTAGAGTTTTTATTTTTAATCCAATCAAGGTCCACAATGGCTCAAAAGTGTCTCATTTGAATAGACTATCAATAAAAAATTTAAAACCTAAATATTTTTTACTGTTTGTTGTGGAAAAATTATCAAAAGTTAGTCAAGTGTCTAAAAATCGTCAAAATTTTAATAAAATTTGATCTCTAATCGACTGTAGCTCTCTCAATTTTCATTTAATTTTGTTCTGTAACATATTGATTAAAAGGTAATTAAATTGTCTTCCCAATGACATCCAATTCATCATTTTTGGACGATTTGATTCTCCTACAGGTAAGTTTAAATGCCGTCGCACTTCAAGAATGTAAGATTTGAAGCTACAAAAAAACTACTTTAGGGAAAAAAATTAAAACTATGATTTTCTTACTCAGAAAATACCTATTAATCGAAAAAAAATGTTTTGTTCCATTGGTAATTTCACTGTAAACCAGTGTAATCAGACAAATACTTATACACTGTGCGAGACATAAAATATGTTTAATTTTTTAAATTTAAGTTTAAAATATAATAACTGTATTTTTTCATATATTTTGTATTTATTTTGTTTTTCACTTTAATTAATATTTTAGCCAACTTTATATACTTTTAATTATTAAATTTTTATCCTCACGCCTATCTGAAGAAAATTGTCATTTGCACTTCCCTATTGTCCAGGCCGAGTCTCTCTTTATGAGCGCCGATTAAACAAATTTCTTCATTTGCTTTCTTCTCTTTTACAGACATCAATTTTATTGTACAAATAATTTAATTACAACTATTAAGATTTTAATTTACATTAATTAAATTTTAAAATATATTGAATTTTAGACCATTAATTAATTTAAATTTAAATAAATTGAAATTCGGATAATTTAAAATACAAATGGAGAAAGATAAGTTTAATAAATAACTAAAATAAGCAACAATATTTTAAAAAGGTTACTGTGCTGTTCGAAACCTACAATACAACAATTTTAAACCTAGTGCACATAATAATAATAAATTGAAAAACTTACTCATGCTGACAACACCGTCGCTACTTATAACGAGGTTATGTTGTAGTTTATTGAAATTGTGGAAACAAGTGTGATTACTGACATTGTGGAAATCATAGTTATTCGTAATCCACCCACAATTCAAGCACTTGTAAGTAAACTGTACAAGCATTTTTTTAAAAATTGAATTATAATTTAAATTGAAAACTAACCTAAAGATTTTACATAAATATTTCTTACCTGTTGATCATCACTGTCGGACATATTTAAAAACTCTCATGTTCCCGACCGAAGCGAATTAATATATATATTCTAAACGCTAAAAACGTTAATCAAAATATTTGTTTTATCAAAATAACCACATTTTCCACTTTTCAAAAATTGAAAAAGAAAACAAACTGCAGGGATGGCACGGTTATGAAAAGCAGAGGTGGATCGCACTTTTTATAACGCACGCCTCAAACAACGCAACGCAAAAACTTTGTCATGGGACTTCATCCTAAGACTTATGATCACACTTAAATGTCATGTAACCAGGGATCCTCTAAACAGCTCTCTCTGGGAGAGAGGCAAGTTTCTGTAATTGACAAATAATCAAGTTGATTGACGCTGAAGATATTTGAGGATATGGGATATTTGAGTATACGTGAAAACATCCACATAGTTGCATTCTCCTGTTTTACAGTATTTATCTTATAAATATTGCACACCCCCAATAGAAATTTATTGCTCGTCATTGATGTTCTTTGCAAGGACGAAATGAGAGAGAGTTCTTAACCTGATTGAGATCAAGTAAAGTGTCGGCCTCACGCATTCCCTATTACAGAAATTGATCATGTACTAACTGGGAAAGATCTATTATGGAGATATCTAGTTGAGAGACACGTTTAGAAGTGTTCGCTTTGGGAGTGGAGTGACCCGCTGGGGCTCCATTGAGATCAGATGGAGGAGAAGCATCAACTGAATAATCGGATCTTGCGTCAACTTCTTGGTAATAGTCAGTATTTTCGGTGAGAAAAAGGAGTTTGACCTCCTCTCTACTACAATTTGTAATGTATCCATGTTTTAAGATTCCAAATTCCATTTTGAATATAGGGCATGTTAAGGAACTGGAGAGATAGTCTCCTTTGCAATTCTATAACATTTTGGACGGTGAAGTTCATTGGGACACATATTAGAAGGATATCTGCCAGCACAACGATCACAAGAAGGGTATGTCGAACGACATTGATCCATAGTGTGACAGAATCTCTGACATCAATAGCAACGTCGGGGGCGGGGAATTGAGGGAGTGATTTGAATAATGTAATCATCGATTTTGATATTTCGAGGAACGGCAGGACCATTGAAGGTGAATTCCACTTTGTCATATATTTTGTTTTCCTCGTCAATATTTCTCCTGATACAAGAAATATTTTTCAAGTCTTCGGACGAGCATAAACCGACAATGTCGCTAATTGAACGTGAGAACGGAAACCAAGTGGTAAATCCTTTTTTTCCCAGGTTATGAATCAGGGACAAAGAACTGACAGCCAGCTGGAATTAAGGATCTGGAAGATATCAGAGAGTTAGCACTGATTCTATCATCGCAAAAGATTTTTAGTTGATTCTTACCATTTCTGGTAATGGTTTTATTATCGTTGATCAAAGTAGAAAGGAGATCGATAATGCTAATTGGATTATATTTCCCTACATTTCTACTCGATACCGTGCTTTTCATCAGCAGGACATAAAGAGGCAAGATATGCTCGGGAAAGGTTCTTGACTGGGGCAAATTTTCGTTGATCTAGAGAAGATCATCTTGGTCCTATATATTTGTCCAGGTGTTGAAGCAGGAGGAGGATTATGATTAATGGTCCTCCCATTCGAAGTAGATGGAGTGTTAATTGCTTCATTCACCGGAAGTGGGGGTTATTATTAATTGAAGGTCTAAGCTTCAGATTTAATAGGCATATTATCATTAACAGACTTGTTTAGTGTTTGTCTAAGAGAACGACTTCTTTTCCTTCGAGGAGGAAAGGTTTAAGAGAGACAAAGAGTTTTAACTAAACGAGAAGATTGATTCACCTTGATTTTTGTTGAAGTGATTTGTCTGTTAGAAAGTCCATGACATCGCGTACTGTTGTATCAATGGAAGCATAAGGATGTTGAGGATGTGGTGTTACAAAGTAAGCTGTTGATGAGATGCAGATGTTGTGTGTGTTGTTGGTTGAGTGGAGAAGTGTTTTTTGTTTCCGTTCTCATCTTTGTTTCTCATTGTGTTTTCTTCTTCGGATTGGGAATGTTAAGACTCCTCCGCCACACTGTCGACGTCACTATTCAGTTTAATGTCGGAATCTACAAAAATTGCTGTTATTATTACAGTGAAAAAATAACACTTCGAAATATTATTAAAAAGTCTTTCTCACCTCAGTTCCTCTTTATAGAAGTAATGTGATAGAGTCTAATTAGTCTCGATAAACAATTATTCCTATAGTTGATGAAAAGTTGTAGGATTGGTTAGTAAAAAATTTATCACTCAAAAATAGAGTATAGTATGGACTTTATGGTCAGATGCGAGTCGATTATAACCAATCTACAGCTGAATTAATATAATAAATAGAAACCTATTTTGGAATTTTGTGAATGTAATATAATTTAAAATTAAAAACGTTTTTCTGATAGGTATTTCATGTTTATACCTGATGTGTTTATTTTGAATCTTACAAAGCAAAACAATACAGGACAATATCAACACAATGAATTCACAAATGACAATAAAGCTGTGAGCGAAACAAACAGAAAGGCAAGAATATAACTTTATACATTTTCAAGAAAAATAGTTTCATATTAAAATATTTTTCTGAATATAAGATATGAAAATTTATATCTGATTGTTCGAAAGAAAAAAAATGTTACTTGAGATATCTAAGCTGAATACAGGCATAAGCAGTTTTAGAGGTGCAAATGATTAAAACGAGTTGGTTTTGGAAGGAAAAATGAAACAGTAGAAAGGAAAAAGGAATACTCACGATTTAGATTTAATTATTATTAGCCAATTGTTGTTCAATATTTTGAGTATTGGCTTACTGGAGTTTCTGGTTAATAGATAGCTTTCCTCGTCCAAGATGTAATTGGAAATCTAATTTTTATGTTTTATAGAATACAGCAAAATTTCCAGGGATCGATCACGTGAGGTGATTTTTGGTCATAAAGCACTGATTCTTTCTTGAAGATGGATTCATCAAAAAAAGATCGGCACATTTAGGTAGTAAATTACATAGGAGTAGAAGCGGGATTAAATAAATCTGATTACTTTTGCGCCTTTTAGTTTAGAGAACCAATATGATTTTAATATAAAAAAATACTAAACTTAAAAAAAATTTATGTGGAATTGAGTAAAGTTATATTAAAATTGAATTAAAATTTTTAATATTTGATATAATTATACTAAATTTCACATATTTTTTTTTAAAGTTTGGTATTTTTTATATCACGGTAAATCGTTAGGTATTAAAATAACACCAAAATGGATTAAAATAACACTAAATTGGATTATTTTAATCCTTTTTGGTGTTATTTTAATACCTAACGATTTACCGTGATAAAAAATTTCGATTTTTTGCACTTTTTCTCCAAATTGTAAAATACTTTTACAAAATTTAATATACATTTTTGTTCAGTGTAAAGGTTTATATAAAATAACATAATATTCAATATCCTTTTGGGTAATTTTAACATTTGAAACTTTTTAATTTAATAAAATTATGATCAGAACAATTTTACTGTGACACGGATTTTCCAAAAATCTATGTATTTCAACTTGATTAATAATTTTTCTTCCGATAATAATTGTTTTTTTAATTTCAGAAACCAGACGCATTCAAAAAATTCTAAAAATATCCTAGTCGGGGAAAATAATGATTTTTATTTGTTAATTTTTAATTTCGGGATTTTTTGAAGTTCTATGACAAAAAGATGTTTTGAGTTTTCAAAAACATGTTTATAGAAGAATTCGCTTTCATGAAAATGAATTTATCTGAAAATTAAATAATAATAATAAAAATTAATATTCAAAAGAAGAAATTTATAATTAATAGCGTATGCAGGTAATTTGTTTAATTGTAATATTTTGAGTTATTTGTTTCATTTGTTCTTCATTAACATAATCTAAAAATGATTTTCGACACATTTTTACATTGCTTTTATTTATTTCCATAAATAGAGTAAATGGTTTTAAACTAATGTTTTGAGAAGTTAGTTTAGGATAAATAAAAATTATCTGATTTTAGTTTGCTTTCCTTTTTTCATTTTATAGTCATATGAAACCAAAAAAATTGATAAGTTTATTTTGAAAGAATGTAAAGAATTTTCATTTTATACACAAGTAATTACTTGTAAATAAGATTGGAACATGTTTTTACCCAAAGAATATAAATTACCAAAGTTATATCCATTTTTTTCAAAAGATATTCAAATTTAAATCGTTTTTTAACGTATACCTTTTTAAAACGTTTACCGATTTCTCCCTAACAAATAAATATTGTTATCCAAAACATATTGCTACCTTATTTGTTATTCTCTCAGTAAAAATATTTATAATCCTGAAAGCAAAATTTTTTCAAAGATCATTAATAAAAAGTATACAAAGTTAATTTTACATAATGTTTATTTTCATTTTTACATGAAACATTTTTTTTAATTAATATTTTATCAAAAAATCAATTTTAAATTATCATTTAAATATTTACAATCAGGGATGATATTAAAAACAAATGTAAACAATTCTAAATGATTTACAAACAATTTTAATATTTTTAATAGAAAATTATTTGCATCTCATTTTTGTACTTAAAATTTTGTTTTGTCAAATAAAACTATACTAAGATCGTTAAATATTTTCCATTTCACATTTTAAATTTGTGATTTTTTTTCTATGTCCATACTACAAAATTAAATTCTAAAAAACAGTTTTTTTGGCTAAACATAAAATCATCTAGTTAACTTATTTTTTTAAGTTGCACACTTGAAACTTAACAAAATTCTACACAACAAATTTTTGATTTAACCGACAAAGAACATTTCTTGTATCTCTATCTCATTGCAACCGCATTTTTTCTTGTTTTTCAGAATAAAACATATTTTTTTTTTCATGTACATCATGGAGATAAATTTTGTATTCAGGAGAATTTGTTGAAAAATCAAGTGGCTGTAGTTTGAGGAACTGGTGGTGGAGTAAGTGGAGTCCATCCTGCAGATTGATCATTATCAGTCGAAGGATCATGAGGCTGCTGCTGATGATGATGATTATGCCGATGATCAATTACTGTTGTTACAAAGCGACGGTCTTCTTCATTGGGAATGTCAACTTCCTCAGGATTATTTGGATTTGGATAAGCAATCTCATGATGATCTTTCGGTGCCTCGTATTCTGTTACAGGTGACGATGTTGCCTCACTGTGCGACTGTAGATGAAGCAACTGTGTTTGATGATGTTGATGTGAGTGATTTTGGTGATGATATTCCTAAAATTTTGCAATTTTATAAATAATAATAAATATTATCAATAATCACTATTATTATTAAGAATTATATTTAATATAATTAAAACTATAGGTCCGTACATTCCGTAAAAATTCCTAACTTTTGCTTGAAATCCGTAAAAGTTAATTTGAAGAAAATTCCAAAAAATCAATTTTGTTAAAACATCTTTTTAAATTCTCTTCAAAATTCCAATTATCTTTATGAATAATAAAATTCTTCTCCGAAATTCAATTATTTTCAAAAATATTGGTAAATTAAATACTTGGAAAAATTTCAATTATTTTCAAAACTTTTAGTAAGTAAAATTCTTAGAAAAATTTTAGTTATTTTCCAAAAATTTCTTCTATTAAATAATTTTCAATATCTACTATTTTGAATTAAATTTTCCAAAATACGTAAATCGTTTTTAAAAAAATTCTATCTATTGAATGATTTTCAATATCTACTACTTTAAATTAAATTTTCCAAAATAATTCAATCGTTTAAAAAAAATTTTTCATAAAAATTCTACGTAAACATTTAATTGTTTTCATAAAATAATAAAAATTTCCCAGGAATTCAATTATTTACAAATTTTTTATAAATTTCTCTACAATAATATTCAACTATTCTGATAAATAATAAAATTTTTACTGGAATTCAATAATAACCGTAAATAACAAAATTCCTATCAGGAAATAAATTATTTACATTTATAATAAGACTCATTTTGCTAAATTACAATTATTTTTAACACATTTTTAATCGAGTGCTTAGAAACGTGTAATTATTCTTAAAATTTTTATGAAAATTCGTCAAAAGAATTCCATTATTTAAATATTTTTGTGATACAATTCTTCATGAGAATTCAATTAATCAATAAATTATTTTTTTGTACTTAAATAAATAATTGAATTCTAGTAGAATTTTTAAATAAAAATTTATTTAAAAATGAATTTTAGTTATAATTGAATATTAAAAGCACTAGAGCGTGAATTTTTCGAAATAATTTAATTTAGGAATGGTTTTGAATTAAAATCTTTGAACATTTGAATTTTTCATTCATTCTTTTAACTGAAAATTTTGTAGAATTAATTTTTTTTAATAAGTGTAACTGAATTTTCTTTGAAATTATTTGAAGTTTTTCTTTTTTCTAATATATATTTCATTAAAGAATTTCCGAATAATTGAAATTTTGTAAAATTAAATTGTAAACAAATGAATTTGAACATTCTGAAAGAAATTTTTCAAAATTTATTAAAAATAATAGATTTATATTTTATAATAAAATCCTTGGCAGAAATTTAATTATGTTTAAACATAATAAAATTCTTAGGAACATAATAAAATCTTTCGCAAAAATTAAATTACGTATGTTTAAAAATTCTACAATTCTTCTGTTAGGGTTTCAATTATTTTTCATAAAATTTTTATTGAATTCATGTTTCTAAAGTTTCGAACGTTCAAATGAAGGAAAATATTTTTTCTACTTCTTCTATTTGTATTTTATTTGCAAAAAAATTATTTTTTAGATTAAAGCAAATTAATTGTAAACTAAATATTATTTAACTTCAATTATTATTCACTTTTCGATAGCAATTTTTCAAAAACACTTCAGGTGGAAAATTTTTTTGTTAATTTGAACGTTCGAAACTTTAGCTCTATTCGAATTACACGAAAAATGTAATTATTCTTAAGAATTTTATTGAAATTCGTCGAAAGACTTTAATCAGTTAAAAATTTCTTGACAAAATTCTTTATTAGAATTGAGATTGAAGAAGCATTACATTATTCAATAAATTATTTATTTTTCTATCTAAATAATTGAATTCTATGAGAATTTTCTAATAGAAATTGATTTAAAAATGAATTTTGTTAAAATTTAAGATGATTGAATGTTAAAAACAATATAGCGTGGATTTTGAGAAATAATGGAATTTTGTAATTAATTGTTTTGTAAAAATCTAAAAGTTGAATTTTTTTTATATTATTTGAAGTTTTTATTTTAGTATATATTTTAGTATATATTTAATTGGAAATTCACGAATAGTTGAAATTTTGTAAAACTGAACATTGTAAACTAATGGAGTTGAAAATTCTCATAGAACTTTTTCGAAAATTATTAAAAATAATTAACTTAAAGAAGAATTGGAGTTAAAAATTCTTGAAAATAATACATAATTGAATTGATAATGATTTTATCACTTGGTTATCTTAATGTTTTATAGTTGTGAAAAAATGAGATTTCTATAGTTTTAAAAAGTAAAATGCTTTTTATTTGACTCCGACTGGTTATATTTTTGTCAGTAAATGGTCCGTAATTTTTCTTTTTTTGTCCGTAAAGTCTGTATTTTTAACTAATTTAATTTCTATATTTAATTTTACTTTCAATTTTTAATTTCATTTTCAATGTTTAATTTTGACTTAATTTTAATTCTTCGTTTTATTTATTTCAATTTTTGATTTTATTTATAATTTTTCCGTTTATTTCAAATTTTTAATTTCAATTTTTTATTTTATTTTCAATTTTTTATTGTTTTCAATTTTATTATTTATTTATTTAGCACCTACATATTCTTTAAATCTGAATATTTGAAATTTCACTTATTCTACGTTATAAGTCGTCTTCTCGATCAATAAGTACATAAATACACTTGTAATAAGTGAAATTTCACTCAAAATAAGTGAAAAATTCACTTATTTATAATTTTTATTGTAATTGTAATTTATATTGTAATAAGTGAAATTTCACACATTCAGATTTACAGAGTATAGATTCTAAATACTTTCTTTGATTCGAGCTCTAAAATTATTAAGAAGTGAAATAATATTTGAAATAATATTTTTTAGAGTATATTCTGAACCTGTTGATATTCATGCGAAGGTGGAATGATTCCTGGCGGCGTGCCCGTTGAATGGAGAGTCTGGTGTAAGCCGTGAGACGCTGCAGGATATGAGGAAATTTGGTGATGCAAATGAAGATTGAGATTCAAGTACGATTGCTGTTGCTGTTGTTGAATCTGATCGGACACAGACGACGGATGAATCCAAACGGACGAGTCTGAACAGTGATTTTGTTCATGAGGAGAGGGATTACAACCTGAAGGAATTGTTGGAACGTATAAAGTACAAGCAGCCGTTGCAGCTGACGTTGTGATACAGCCGTGTCTACCTAGAGCTGAATGTGGATAAGAAGCTGCCGAAGGTGAAGTTGGCGATGGAGACGGCGATGATGGCCACTCTGGTGCCAGGGAGGAATTCAATGACGAAATTTGCTCGGGACTCCTGGGTGACCATCCAGTTGCGGCAACGTACGCTGCTGAATGAAGAATTGGTACCGGACTGTAAGGATCCACATGCTGTTCTTTAAAATTAAAAATATTTTGTTAATATATTAGATATTTAATTTGAATATAATGTCAAATGTTTAAAGAAATATTTTATAATTACAGGCCTCGAACAATACGAATTTTTGACTTTCTTCGACTGTTTCCAAAAAATCCGACTCTTTTCGACTTTTCTTCCGCTTTTTGCAAAAAATTACAATTTTTTTTTGTATAAAATGCTTATTTTTAATTTTAAAGTGTAAAAAATAACTTTAATTCTGTTAGTGCATAAAATATACTTATACTTTCTATAGACGAATGAAAAAAGTAAAACTAGGTAGTTAGAAATTTTATCACTAAAAATAAGAAAAAAGTGTTTTCAATGCTAAGCATCGATGCCAATTCCAGGAACTTTTTACAGAGTGTCTAACGGTCAGGGAAGTCAGGAAAACGTTATGGAAAAGTCAGGGAATGTCAGAGAATTTCATTGAAAGTCAGAGAAATTTCTAAAAATTTATACAAAAATTAAAATTTCTTCTGAATAAAAATGTTTTTCATTCAACAAAACTTGGAAGATTTTTATTATTGATTGTTTCAATTATTAGACTTTAATTTATTGTTAAATATTCCAGTAACCATATTTTTGTCCCAAAAAAGTAGAAATAAAATGAGTAAAAGTCAGGGAAAAAGTCACGAAAAAGTCAAGGCATTTTTTTCTCACTCCTTGATAGACACCCTGTTTTAACATTTTCGAAAAACTTCTAAAAATTATTCAAGTTAAAAGATTTAAAAAAATTTAATTAAAAATTCTGTAAAATAATTGATTTCTTTAAGAGTTATAGTACATTTTTTTTAAAAACAAATTCAAATTTTCAAATTTCTGAACAATCTAAGTTTTGAAAAAATTTCAATTTTTTTAAATTAGTTAAATTTCTGAATATACAATTAGTTGGAAATTTTTTTGAATAATTAAAATTTGGTTCTGGATAAATTTATAATTAAAATTTGAAAAATTCACTTCTTGAGTAAATATTTAATTATTATTGTTTATATTTTTCAAAAATTCTAAAATCATTCTTTCCAAAAATTTTATTATTTATATACATAATAACATTCTTCGAAAGAATTATATCAATTTCAAAAATAGTAAAATTCTTCGCAGTAATTAAATTATTTTCAATACAATTTTAATAAAATTTCACGAAAGAATTCAATTATTTTCTGAAATTTGCATAAATTTATTAAAACAATTCAATTATTTAGTAAAGACTTTGCAAACCTTCAATTCTCTAAGAAATAATTCTAAAAGTGATTTTAATTTCTAATTTTATTTCTAAGATTGTTTGTAAAATTTATTTAAAAAATTCTATTATTTTCCAAATTTTCAAGAAAATTCTAGTGAAATATTAAATTATATTCTTTAAACTTGAAAAAAAAATCTTTATAAAATTCAATTACTTTTAAAACTTTCAATTAAAAGTATGAAAAAAATAGATAATTAAAAAAAAATTCAAAGAAATTCTTCAAAAGAATTTAATTAGGATTTTGAACATTCTTAATAAAATTCTTCGCAAGAATTCAATTATTTTCATTAGTAATAAAATTTTTCAAAGGAATGCAATCATTTTGAATTCAATTGTAGTAAAATTTCTCAAAAGAATATAATTATTTTTACAATTATATTAATTAAATTCAATTATTTTCAAAAATTCTGATAATATTGATCGGAAAAACTGAATTATTTTTTTAAATAGTGAAATTTATCGCAGGAATTTAATTATTTTTAATAATATATTAATAAAATTTCTCAACAAAATACATTTATTTTTAAAAATATTTGATTAAAGATTCCGTTTGAATACAACTGTTTTGAAAATTTTCTAAAAATTCTTACAAAAGATTCAATTATTTGCAAAAATTACGTTAAAATCCTTTAAAACAATTCAATTATTTTTATAAATTGTAAGATTCTTCGCAAGAATTTTAATGATTTTTATGACATAAATTAGATATAAAATCGAAAAAAATTAAAAAGAACAATTATTAAAAAAAAACAAAAATTTTGTTGGGAAACAAAAAAGCAAACTATAATTAACATCAAACTGCTAGCAGATCACCAGATTATGTACTTTATTATTATTAATAATCAATAGTAATTAATTAATTAGAAGAGTTATTGTAGAAATTTTTAGAAATAATTAAATTTCAAATAGTTTTAAATTGATATTTTTAAATATTTAACTTTTGAATCATTTTATTTAAAAATTTTAAATAACTGTATTCTTCGAAAGACTTTAATTCAAATTTATTGAAATTAGTTATTTCTTAGTAATTTTTTGGAACTTTTTCAATTTATATACCAAATTGAAAAATATTTCGGATAATCGAAATTTTGAATTCGAAATTGAATTGAAAACAGTTAAACTTTAGGCGTATTTCAAGTAAATTTTCTTTTTTTTAATAATTCATTATCAAAATCATTTAAAAAAGACTGGTTTAAAAAACAAGTTTAGTTGAAAATTTTAGAAAATAAGTGAATTTTGAATATATTAAAGTAAAAATTTAGCAGCAATATGAATTCAAAAATTTAGACATTTTTTAAAAATAATTAAATTGCTTAACCTTCAGAGGGCCGGAAAATTAAAATAAAATTTACTAGTTTTTTATTAAGTAAAATTAAATAAAAAATCAATTCGATGAAAATAAAAGTAAAAATAAATGGTGGCCACTATAGTGGCCACCCCGGCCCTCTCAAGGTTAAGGGTTCAACTAAAAAAGTTTTGAAAATTTTAAAAAATCAAAAATTTATTTACTGAATTTAAATATTTTATATATTGAATTTTTAGACAATTGATTTTAAAAATTACGAAGATATTAGGTTGTTTTTCGAAAAATTTTGATTAACAATTGAAGATAAATGAATTTTCTAATGTTAAATATTATCAAAAATTTTAAATTTTATCATATTTTATTAAAATAAATTTTATATTTAGCAAACTTTTATTAAAATAAAAATAAATAATTGTGTTTTTAAAGAAATATGTGAACAAATTTTTAAGTATTATATTTTAAAGATAATTGAATTTTACAAAAACTTTGAAATGAAGTTATTATCGAAATAAGAGAAAGAACTAAAAATTTTTTTTGTGAATTGGAGAAAAATCCTGAATAGAATAAACAATTTTATGTTTGATATTTTTGGATTATTCAATCGACTAAAACGAATTTTTTTTCACCTGAAAGTCTATCCGAGGCCTGTATTTATTATTTAATTTAATATTAATTTATTTAATTATTTAATTTAGTAACTTAATACTATTTAATTCTATTTAACATAAATAAAATATTCTTTGTGAATATTTCTTTAAGTTAAGATTTCATTTCTTTAAATTTTCTCTATTCTTTAATTTGATCTATTTCTGAAATTAGTAAATATTGATCTGTTGATTTATTTGATAATCTATTGAATATCTGTTAATTATGATATATAATATTATTAATTAAATGAATAGTTTCTCATTGATTTAATTAATTAAATAAAAAATCCGTTGAAATGAATTTACTTTGAGGAAAAATGAATTTTTATTTTCCAACACTAACCATCTTGCATGTACTTGTGCCTTAGGGTGTAAGGAGCAGATCTACAAGTTCCTTTGTGATTTGTCGACGATATGGTACACGAATTGGAAATATTACTAGACGAACTGGATACTTGACTTTGTGCAACGGCAATCGTCGGATTGTACTCATAACTCATTGGTGTCTGTGGAAGAAACCAAGCTCCTGCATCTAAAATCACAGTTTCAGAGAACTGATAATTAGTTACACACACAGTTAATGCGCCCACTCATTCGCCAATAAAATATTACATTTCCAGCCGAGTCGAATCGCAGTGAGTATTATAAATTTTTTGTTTCAAAGAACATGTGGCTTTCAATTTTTAAAACACAAAAATTCATAAATCTAAAATAGCCAAAAAAACAAAAAAAAAAAAAAACAATTAAAAAAAATGCTTTTTACTTACATTGAGGATATGATTGCGGATCAGTTGGTCTTTCCTTCGCGTCCAAAAATGCTTTAGCGAAAGGGTTGTACTTAATTTTTAAACTCGTCACTTCTTCATTTTGATAGGCAGTAACAGCAATGAATTGAGTTTCAGGAAATCGGTACGTGAGAACCTGATATCGAAAAGAAAATAGACACAAGAAATTAATAAATACATATCTTACAGAAAATTTTCTTTCAAAAAAATTTATAGAACAAATGAAAAAGAAATACCGTTCTTTGTTCTTCCGCGCCCACTCTGACTAAATGAACTCGCGGCTCATATTTGTGTAAGGAATTTAACATTATTTGTCCATTCCCGTTAGATTTGTTTGTTAATTTTACTTTAGCAAACGAAACGGCTTCTTTCATCCAATGAGCACCAAAATTTGGACTCTCAGGGTGAATGTAAATCGGATTTGGTGGAGCGACTTCCGCCTTGCCTCCTGGCACCCATTCGCCGTTCACGTACTTCCATCTGAGCAAAACAAATTTTTACAAAATCGAATTTCCATTTTTAAATAAAATGAACTTTAAAAGAAATAATTTCCCATCTTTTAACTTTAGTAGAAAAAAAAAATAAATTACAGTTTTGTAAATTGAATGAAAAATAAAACAAAATTAAGTTAATTAGAAGTTCCAAATAAACAGGAATTTATTTAAATGGACTAGTTTGTCAAATTAACTCACCTGTGAGGGTCAATTTGTACAAATTCTAAAAGTAACGTGTACATTGCCGCCGGCTCTAATCCGCGTGCAACTACTTTGACAACAGGAAACATTCGTCTGAAAAATTACCAATTAGACTAATTATTAATTAATTCCCCCCAAAAAAAGTACCACAAAAAACTAAATTTAATATTCCCTCGTTTTGACAATTCATTCTTATTTTACTAAAAAATTCTATCAATATTAAAAAAACATAGTCATTTTTGCAATTAAAATGAAGAAGAACTTTTAACCTGCCATAAAAATTAATAAAACAGAAACTTTCATTTAATAAAAAAAGATTTATAAAATGGTAATTAAATAATTTTTCAACTATAAAAAATTATTATTTCAAAAATGTAAATGACAAATCTAATTTGAATTTAAAATTTATTAAAATTTTCATTTTTAAATTAAAAATCTTTTCAAGAAAAATAATTTCCAGCAGAAATAAAAGATGAAAAATTTCTCTAAAAATTTTTTAAATATATTTCAATGAATTTAAGATATTTAATTAAACACATAAAAATGATAAGATGCTTAATTAAAAAAAAAGTATTAAAGTAAAATAAAGATTTTAATACTTTTTTTTATAACTTTGAAATATAATTTCAGTTTTTGTTTTTAAAGGAATTTTTTGTTGAAACACTCTCTCTAATTTATTTGTGTGTGTAGTATAGAGACTTTAAATTGAAACATTCTAATATTGTGAATAGAAAGAAAAAACTTAGAGAGCGGCATTTTCACAAAGGTACCGAAATGTCTTCTCTGTAATAAAATTTTATTGCCCTGCATTATTGTTACATGGTCACGCTCTTAGGTTTTTATTTGGAATAAAACTTGATTTTCTGTTTGAATATGACGCGTGGTCCACTTGGTCCAGTCACCTTCCAACATTTATTGAATAATTAATATCTTAATTGGCGGGATTTAAAACAATAAATAACTTCATTTCGTATTTATGTCCTCAATGAATGAGCGTCGGTGTTTTGTGGATTTCTTTTTTGCAATTTTCTTCTTTTTTTGAGTCACTATTAATACACGTGTTCTCACGTTGAGAAAAACGGATTTTTTTTTGTTTTCTTGGGGACTTTTTTACTCTTTTGTTTCTTTTGTTTGTTGTATTCATTGTTAGTTTTTTTTCATTTTTTCTAGCGATGGAATTTCTATTTTTGGTGAATTCATAATGACAATTTGGTGTGGAATAATAGTTTAGTTGAATATTTTTAGAATATTTTAGTGATAGTTATTATATTATTAATTTATTAAAAATATTGATATTGAAATTGAATAATGAAAGTTTTTAATTATATTTAATATTTTTTCAGATATAGGAATTGAAAATCAAGAACTTACCTTCCGTTTTTTGTGACTATCATCTCGTTAGTAATGCACTGAAATCTCGTCCACAATTCTCTATCTTCTAGTGAGAGTGAAAGTGCTTGATTATTTGATCCGCACTCTTGGGCACTTGTTGATCTTGCATTTCTCTCGTCTCGTTCATCGATAATTCGATCCCTCTCTCGTTCGCAGCATCCCGCGGATCGCGGCGAATTTTCCGGATTCACCGCAGAAGTCTGCATTCTTTTAAATTATATTTTTTAGCAAAAATAGGCAAATTTTATTTTTGGATTAAACACAAATTTAATCTCTAATTAGATTTTATTATTAGATTACTATTAATTTCAACAATGTTTTATTTTCTCTTTATTTTTTTAATATTTATTTGTCAGTTCATGTTCAATTTTATGTTGTAAGTACAATTTTTAATTTGATTTTCAATATTTTAATTTTATTTATATTTTCCATTTAGATTTCAATTTTCCATTTTTATTTTTATTTTTTATTTTATTTTCAATTTATTATTTAATTTTCAAATATTTGTTTTTGCTTCAATGTTCAATTTTACTTTTATTTTTTTAGATTTGATTTTTAATTTTATTTTTAATGTTTTCTTTTATCATCAATTATTTGTTTGAATTTCCATTTTTAAATGCATTTTCAATTTTTAATTGCATTTTCAATATTTTAATTACATTTTCAATATTCACATTTCATTTACAATGTTTAATTTTAACTTAATTTTAATTCTTCGGTTTATTTATTTCAATTTTTAATTTTTATATAATTTTACGGTATAGTTTAAATTTTTTATTTTATTTTCAATTTTCAATTTTTTAAATTCTTTTATTTATTTAGTACCTGTATAGATGGGGCATGACCTTTAGTCTTTAATTTTTAATTTGATTTTCAATTTTTCAATTAAATTTCAATTTGTAATTTTAGTTTGAATATTTGTATTTTGTTTTCAATTTTTAATTTGATTTTCAATTTTTCATTTACATTTCAATTTGTAATTTTAGTTTGAATATTTGTATTTTGTTTTCAATTTTTAATTCGATTTTTAATTTTTCATTTTAGTTTCAATTTGTAATTTTAGTTTGAATATTTATATTTTGTTTTCAATTTTTAATTTTATTTTCAATTTTTCATTTGATTTTCAATTTTTCACTTTTTTTAGTCTTAAATTTTTAAGATTATTTTCAATTTTTGCTTTAATTTCATTTTTTCGTGACGAAATGATATCAAAAATTGAAATAAATATTTAATTTTTGATTTCACCTTACATTTTTCTTTTTTATTCAATTTTGTAATTTTAGGTTGAATTTTATAATTTTTTTCCAATTTTTGATTTGATTCTCAATAAATTTGAATTTTCACTTTTTCATTTTATCTATTTCACTTTTTTTTGTCTTAAATATTTATGTTTAATTTTTAATTTTAGCTTTAATTTCAATTTTTCGTCTTATTTATTTCAATTGTTGAGTTAATATTTAATTTTTCTTTTTAATTTCAATTTCGCAATTTTTGTTTGAATTTTTTTTTAATTTTTGATTTGATTTTCAATAAATGTTTTAATTTTATTTTTTCTGTCTTGTTAATTTGAGTTTTCAATTTTTCGTTTTATTCATTTCAATTTTTTTATTCTTAAATTTTTAAATTAATTTTTAATTTTTACTTTGATTTATTTATTTCAATTTTTGGTTTCATTTTTAGTTTTTCTTTTTCGTTTCAATTTGTGATTTTAGATTCAATGTTTACAATTTACTTTCAATTTTAACAATTTTTTGTTTGAATTTCATATTTTATTTTTATTTTAAATATTTTTATTATATTTTCAATAATTAACTTTTATTTTCAATTTTCAACTAAATTTTTACTTTTTTGTTTTTAATTTAATTTTTATTTTTTCCATTTAATTCTAATAATTATTTATTTTATTAAAAAATTTTTAATCTGATGTTTTTATATCATTATTAATTACTGTTTACATTCCAAAAAGATAATAATAAATTTATAGTTCTAATAAAATATTAATTGAATTTATTGTCAATATAATTGAATGTTGACTTGAATTGATTTAAACGTATTGAAAATTGAATTTGAATGAAACGCAAAACCGAGGGCAACAATGACGATCAGCTTATGTAAAGATTAAACAAGGACATTCATTTTTAAATATCGTATTTTTAATGCATTAATTCAATTACTATTTAATTACTTTAATTTTCATTAAAAGTGTTATTTGAATTTCTATTTTAATTAATAAATACATATACAAAATTTTGTCTAAAAATGTTTATTTCTTGGCAAATTTTCTAAGAAAACAAATTAGCGAACTAGTATAGAAGTTTTGAAAAATCGAATTCAAATAGAAAGATTTGACATATTCTCATATAGTAAAATATTTGCCGAGAGAATAAATATTGTGTTTAATGTTGCATTTTTTCTTTTTCTACTCAGGGTTCCTGAGGTCAACGAAGAGGAAGAACAATGATTTAAAAAAAGAAAAAACCGGATCGATACCCCTTTTTTTTGCAAATGTGACATGAAAAGATCTACAGATCGCCCACGCGCTCTTTTTTTGATGAATTTATCAATTAGAGGCGATTTAATCAGTCTCGGGGCGCCGCTACTAACACTTGGCTAAACAAAGTAATTATATACCTTGCAGGTGAGGGTAATACAATATACACTCTCGTCGCACAATGTTTCTTAGCAAATCACACGTTATAGATTTTGATTATTATATTCGTATAAACTCACGTTTGGCTTGTTGCTTGTAACACTTGGGCGCGATATTTCGCACTAGCTGGTGAAGAAAACGTTGGACTCGCATCCTCCAGTTCGTTCGTTTGTTGTATCATCAATTGGCTGCCCACTTTTCCACCACTAGGCGATAATCGGACTTAATTAGGATTGCTTAGAGTAAAAAGATGGCTGAACAACTCTACCATTGGCGGCTCGATTCAGGTTTCCGGTAGCATAAGACCATTGGTTTTTGAAGCATTTGGTTTTATGTTGAAAGGCACGCCTTTCAACACAAGTCGTGCCCAATGGCAGCGATAATTTCCTCCGTGAGTTTATTATTTATTTTGAGTCAGACTGAGACCGCCCTCTGAAAATAATATATGTGAGGATCTATTGTTCATTTTGGTTCACCGTCGCTTCTTCTTGCCGATGGAGAACCAGAATCACCGCGGGCTCACCTCATCCTTCAAGATGATGATGACGATTTTCCTCTTTTTCTTTCACGATAAATTTTCACGACTTCACAAAGATTGCAGTCTTTGTAAAGAACATGCGTCGTGTTGTGGATTAAATTCTTTCTTTTTTTTTGCAATTAAAGTAGTTTTTTTTAATTTCCTCCTGTTCTTAATTTTTGTTTCCGTTTGCTAGCGTCTTGGTATAGTTTTGAGCAAGTTTCGAGAGATATGAGAGTGATCTTCCAAAAAAAGTGTGAATTTTTGTGCATTTCCAGGATAGTCCAGGATTGAAGTGTCAAGGTACCGGTTTGTGGTTTCTTTCACTTTAAATCATCTCTATTTCTTTAAATGCATTTTCAATAATTAATTAGAGAATTAAATTGAAAAATTTACCAAACTTTTGATATTTTTATTCCTTATTGTTTAATTTTGCTTTGGTTGAACAAAATTTGATTAACAAATCATTAATATTTCTTTTTTTGAGTCTTCGTAATTAGCACGATTTTTTTAAATCGTAAAAAAAATTATTCTAGAGAAGATTCTGTAAAGAATAAAATTCTTTTATGATTAAAAAAATTGTTTAAATTGAAAAAATAAGGAAAGGAATTTTTTTTGATCGGTCTTCTACTTTTTTATAACCAAACATAAATATTTATTGACGTTAAATAATTATTGCTTCCAATACAGTTTATTTAATTCAAATAAAAATTATTTGATTCAAGCAAATTGTTTATTTATTTATTTAAAGAATTAAACGTGCTACAAGTTATTTATTTTGTTAAAACAAAATTCTTTAAATTTTAATCTTTAATTCTTTCTCTTAAAAAAATGCTTTTTTTAAATTTCTCTGATAAATATTTTGAAACTAATCGAATCGTGAATTTTGATTCAAATGACAAAAAATAATTTCTCTAATGAATGCTTTGAAACTAATTTCCCTGTAAATTAATTAATTTCTCTAATAAAGATTATTTTGAAACTAATTTAACTATAATTAATTCATTAAAAAATATAAATTATTTATGAAAATTTTCGACTCTAAAGATGTAAAGATTTTATTTTTCTAAAATGTTTTTTTTGTCTCTATGAATCGAAAATTTAATGTACAAACTAAGACGATTCTAAAACCTATAGAACTGGGGAAATTGAGGTCGAACATTTCAGTTATCATTGCATCGTTACCCTTTTTTTTTGTTTTAGTCATTAAAAGATAAAAGCTTTCAAAACAGCCATATGGAATATGGATCCTGGATCTAAAACGCGTTTCAGGCTAAATCACAAAAATCAACACCTATATGCTTACGGTTGAGTTCTCGTATATAATATACGAATATATTTGACGAGGAACATTTGTTTGCTGTATTTTTTTTATCTCACAGACATTTTCTATTTACTTTAAACATTTTTTTCGAAACATGTTCAAAACCGTTCTAAACTTTATAACGACCAGACGTTAAATTTTACCTTCACTTCTTTTTTTTTGTTCTTTTTTCTTAAGCGAATCCTTTAGCTTTTGAGTGGGTATTGTTCATTTTTCTTTAGGTATATATTACTCAAAGTTGGTTGATTTTTAATGATATTAAAAATTATTTTCTTTGCGTGGATTTAATTTTAAGGAATGGGTCAGACTATTTTTAATCAGAAACGAAATTTAATAAAGTAGCAGATTGTAATTATTAATAAATAGCAAATGTTGTCATCAAATTCTTCGTACGAATTCAATTATTTTTATAAATAATAACATTCATCGAAAGAATTTAATTTATTTTCGAAAGAGTTTTCGAAAAATTTCACAAAAGGGTTCAATTATTTTTTTTTTAATTTTTCAAAGAATTAAATTATTTTCTAAAATTTTAATAAATTCGTTGAAACAATTCAATTTTTATTTTGTATAGATAAGAGAGTTTTTTGAAAGAATTAAATTATTTTTGTAAATAATAAAATTCTTCTCAGTAATTCGATTCTTTTCAATACAATTTTAATTGGAATTTAATAATCATATTGTTTATTATAAAATATTAATGGACACGATTATTTTTAAAAAGTTGAAAAAAATTCTTTCTTTTAAAAAATTGTTAAAATTTTCAATTACAATTTAAAAAACTACGTACATTACTTTAAAAAAACTTAAAGAAATTCTCTAAAAGAATTTAATTTTCTATCAATTATTTTAATAACAATTATTAACAAAATCAATTATATTAAAAAAATTTAAGAAATTTTTTGAAGGAATTCAATTATTGCCAAAATCTGGAATAGTAAAACTATTCTTCGTAAGAATTAAATTACTTTCAATATTTAAAAAAATTCTCTAGAATGAATTAAATTTATAAATATATAAAAATTGTAATAAAATTCTATGAAGAATTCTGTTTTTTTTTAATTTAATAAAATTTAATAATCAAATGTTTAATTTTAATTATTGACACAAAATTTTCAATTAAAATTATTAAAGAAATTTTATTTTTTTCTATTTTACAAGAAAGGAATATTTAAATTCTTCAAAACAAATTTAATAAGGATTTTCGAAAGTTTTAATAGAATTAATTCTTTGCAAAAATTTAATTATTTTCATGAATAATAAAATTCTTCGCAGGAATTCAATTACTTCCAATAGATTAATTTAAAAATTTGAAAACATTTGAAAATAAAAATGATTAAAAAAAGTTTATTTAATGTTTTACTTGTTTATTATTTTTGTTATTAATTAAAAAATAGAGCAAAGAGAAAAAACTCGTAATTTTTTATTGTTTTTGTTAAGTAATTGTGAAGTGGAAGAAAAGACAAAAAGCTCGTATTTTTTATTATTTTCGTTAATTAATTGAAAAAGGGGAAAAATAATAATTCTTCATAATATTTTTGTCAAGTAAATGAAAAATGGCTGAAAATTAAAAAAGTTCGTAATTTTTTATCAGTTATTAAGAAATAGAACAAAGATAAACTAGTATTTTTTTCTATTTTTGTCAAGAAGTTGAAAAAAGAAAAAATCCACATTTTTTTAATCATTTTTGTTAATTAATTGAAAAATGAAAAGAGACGACAAAACTCGTAAATTGTAATAACAATTAAATTACATAATTGGAAGTGAAAAAAGAAACATTTTATGCAACTGCTACTGTAAAGATATAGAAAATTGATATACGTTTTAGATAAATTCACGGCATGTATAACATGTATCCTTCATTCTTCTTTCTTTTTTTTTTAAAGAAGATTGTGATGTCTTAATGGTCGGCAACGTGCCTCTCAAATATATAATAACATAAATCTTGTAGAGGACATAAACATAAACGCATAAATGCAAACCTATGTACCGACGGCCACCCATCTTTTCTTATTCGGTAGGCAGACGGCAGGTGTTATAAAATCCTGGAGAATCCCTCTCAACAGTTTCAAACGGTAAACATTGATTAACCCAAGAATTTTTATGACATCTATCCATTATTTGACTAGCTACCATTAGAAGGCACTCTTATCTCATCCCTTTTCCCCTTTTTTTTCCTCTCAATTTTAACCTGCCGCGCGAATTCCCGACCCTCAATATTTACCCCACAAAAAAAGAAACAAAATTACTTTTACGTGAAATGAAAATTTTTAATTAGAAATTGAACTAATTTTCCAATTGGTTCAAGTTAATTAATAAATTTGAGAATTTTTCTGATTGATTTAATTCCATCAATTAATTTGACTAATTTACCAATTGGTTTAAATTCACTAACTAATTTCAATATTAGATTCTTTAAAAAATTTATATTTGAAACTTGTATACATTTTTCTAACAATTCGAAACAATATTCTTATGTTTAATTTAATAATCAAATAAATTTCATTTTAGTAAAAAAAATTTACTTTAAACAAGTTAAAACAAGTAGATATTTTTTTGGCAATAACTTGATAATATATAATTATTAATAAATCTGAATCAATGTTGATTTTACATTGATAACAATGGAATGTAGATATACAAATAACTAAACTTTGGGTTTTTTTCGAAAGAAGAATAGAAATTAAAAAACGAAATTGAAAAAAGAGGATAAAATAAAGTAAAAAAAAAATTTTTCAAAACTTATCTACAAATCTTCATTGGAATCATTTTTCAGAATTTTGAAATTTTCCACGACTCGAAGGTCAAGTCCTTCGGAATCATTATTGCTCTCAGGATTTTCATTCAATTTGATGCACTGACAAGAATTGCAACTATTCGTCGAATTCCCGATATTTCCCTTGTGCAGAAGAATTGTTGGCGAATGATTTAAATATGCGATTTGAACATTTTGCGGCTGAACTGGTTCAAACCATTCCTGCGATATTCCATGACGACAGTCCATTATGGCAGCATACTTCTAAATTAATTTTTAATAAACAAAAGGAAAATGAGATAAAAAAGGAAAATTAAATTTCAATAAAAATAGTACATTTCCCAAAATCAGGGAATAAATATTATCGAATGAAAAAAGGAGTTTAAAAACAAAAGAAAAGTTTTCTCCCACAGGATTCATTTCCAAAAGGGAGAAAAAGAAATTTTTTTAGAATTAAAAATGAAGTTGAAACGAAAGAAAATTTCTTTCCTACAAAATTTGTTTCTAAAAATGAAAGAAATACAATTTTCTAAACTTAACAAAAAATTTTTAAACGAAAAAAATTTGCATTTACAAAATTCATTGCAGTGGAAAGAAGAAGTTTTCTAAAATTAGAAAAGGATTTTTAAAGGAAAGAAAATTTTCCTATTACAAAATTCATTTACAAAAATAAAAAATGAAATCTTACAAAATTAAAAAAAGAATGAAAATTTGTCTTCTCTTGAATTCATTTCCAAAAATGGAAAAAAATTTTCTTTTACAATTAAAAACGAAGAAACAATTTTCTTTTAGAAAATAATTTTTAAAAATGAGAAAAATAAAGTAAAAATCGTAAAAACAAAACTTACAGACGAATTTTCCGATGAATTTGACGACGAAAATTTTGGTATTATATAATAACAATCTTTGGCGATAATTCGTTGTAAAACTTCGCCATTTCTCGAGTCCTGTGAATTTCCATTACCGTTTTGGGATTTTGGAGAATATGGAAAGACAGGAGTGGTCAGGAAATTTTCCGGAATCAGCTGGGGAAAAAATATCATGTTAATTACAGTATTTTTCATACACATATATATATGTGACGCGACACGAGAAAAGGGACCTATCGAAAAAAATAACATTTTTGAGTTTTTAGTCGTATTCCATAGATTTTGAGTTGCTCTTTCACGTAAAAAAATCAGAAGTTAAAAATCTGAAATATTTTTAATAATATAAAGCCTGAAAGTTGAACGTGTCCTCGTAAATACATGGGTTTTCTGCTTATGGCGTCATTTTAAACGCTCCCCCTGTAAAATTCTCTTTTGAGGCGATAGGTCCCTTTTCTTGTGTCGCGTCACATATATACCACTTTTTATCATATAAACGTTTATTTCCTTCAACGTTACTCACAATCGTTTCATCATCGTAATAATTAAAATCAATTATATAAACGCAACGAAAAATTCCCCTACTGAAAATACTTTTTGAAAATTCAAATTTGTATTTGAAAATTCAAATACTCGAACAAATTAAATAATCTAATTCATATAGAATTAAAAATTAAAAAATTCAGTTCGAAACCTTTTTTTTCTCAAAAATTACGATTTTTACATTTTGTTTCCCCTCAAAAGCAATTGAATTCGAAAAAAAAGTAAATTCGATCTTTTTTTTGTAACTTGTTATTTGTACTTGTTAAATTATAATTTTTATTTAAATGAATATATATTCTTCTTGAAGCTCATCTGAATTTAATTATACAATTTTTTTTAAATTTTCTATTACTAATTAAATTCGACGAATTAGTCGAAGGAATACTGGTTCGTATTCTTTTCATTTATTTATAGCTTTCTGGAAAAAATGCCAAGTGATTAAAAGTTTTTTTCTTATATTTTCCTTGAGAATAATTTGTGAAATTAATATTTTATCTATCAGAGATTGTTTACTTTTAAAAAATATGATAGCGATTTGCAATAACGATCGAAGAAGATATTTGCACGAGTCCTTGCTTTCAAAGATCAAAAACTGTTCAATAAAATCCGACAGCTATTATTATAATTATTATTTATTACAAATAAAAATTTCGTTATAAATAATATCTATTAAACAAAAATCGAATCTAACCCTCGGGGTTTTTCATAATTTGATATGTATTCATATACAGGGTTTTTTTAAAATGATTATTTCAGTTTCGGAAAATTTTCATATTTTGATTTTTTTTTCATTTCAATTTTGAAACAATTTTCTCTTTGCAAAACTTTTGCAAATAAAGGGAGAGTACAAAAAAATTGACTCTATTTTAAATTATTTTTAAATTGTTGACTGAAATAAGTCATTTAAATAATTATATAGTAAACCTGTAGTTATTACCCTGTAAAATGAAAAATCAAATATTATTCGAGAAGATTTTGTGATTCGGTATATAATCATTAATATTGTGATCTCTGTAAAATATAAATCTTGATCGAAAAACCTTATTAGCATTGTCAAATTTGATTCGTACGTACGATATGAAAGTTTAAATCTTTCTAAAGTCTTAATGATTAATTAGTTATTCTGCTTTTAATGCTTCTGGCTATTGATTTTTTTCATAGGAACTAAAAATGTTACATTCTTATGAAGTAAATGTTAGTTTGACAAATCTATATAGCTAGTTGGTATTTCGTTATATTTCTTTTACATATTAATCCACCACTGGTACCTTTGATCTATTTTCGAAAAATACAATAAAAAAATCTTTTTTGTTCATTTTTCGTTCTACTATACATTTTTCTGCGAAAGATTTTTTTTTTGAAAGAAAACAATATTATAGAAAATTATCTAGACCATTCACAAACAATTATAATAAAATTTAACGTATTAATTAACAATAATAATAATAACAATAATAATAATAAAATAATAATATTAAATAACAAATAATCAAAGGCACCATTTTAAGTGAAACTGACGAAAAAAGAACATTTTTTCTCATATAAATTAAAATCATCTGATCACTTTCTCGCTTGACTTTTTGTCTCGTCATTCATTCCTGTCACGCTTTAACTTTTTTTTCCTTAACGTTTATGATATTATAATTTAAAAATAAAATTTTAAATTACAATTTCATAAAATTTTTACTTTCAAATTAACTGAAAGACTAATTAACATTCAAATTCGTCGAAAATTGATTTATTTCAACGACGATTTTGATTCATGTACTATATTTGTCGAAAATTTATTTTCTTTTTATACATTAAACATATTGTATTAGGACTAAAATTTGATTTTCTTTCTCGAAAGAGTTAATTTTCATACACGCACAGCTCCATCGGGTTTTCTTTTTTATTTTCGTGAATTCGATTCCATATTCCTTAAACGTTGATCGTAAAGTTATTACATCAATTCATTTAATGGACATTTTAATTTAATTATACTTTTAATTTCAATTTTATGGTAATTTTAATTTTAATTTTAATTTTAATTTTCTTTTTGAATTCGAATTTGTTTGATCGAATTGTTGAATAACAATTAACGCTTAGGGAATTTGAATCATAGGACCCTAAATAATGTTCTCTCGGACGCGAGTGACCTTCTAATTAATTATAATAATTATAATCATCACTAAAATTTGATTTAATCACAGTAGGACAATGATTAATCTCTCGTACTCTTTTGCAGTACATTAAAACGAGATTAGGAAGCCGATTACAATTTTCTCTAGCCTCGATAAAATTTGTATCAGACTTAAATACAAAAGAAGAATTTTTTGCAGAAAAAATTTTTTATAGAAAGAAATTTATGCACAGAAAAGAATTTTCTTATACAAAAGAATTTTTTGCAGAAAAAATTGTTTACTTTACATTTTATCGTCGATTATTCAACATTTTACATTATCTTTGTCATCGAAACGATTTTTTTACAGACAAATTTTTTTTATAGAAAAAAATACATTTTTCACTCAACTTTTACTTTTCAAATAGAAATTCTTTTACTTTTCTATTCTCCTCATTTTTCTGCTACTATTTTTTATATCTATTTATTTACACTCTTTCTTTATTTGAAACTTATTTCTCTTAGACAAATTAAATTATTTAAATTGACTCAAACAAACAATGAATTAAAATTGAAAAGAAAATTTAAAGATTAATTAAAAAAATATTAAAATATTTGAAAAAAACTATTTTCTTGTCACCTCTTTTTTTGGTAAAGAAAATTTTTTCACTGATACAATATTTTATCGACGATTGTTCGGCATTTTACATTATCTTTGGCATTGAACGTAAGACGTGGAATTCTCTTAAAAGACTAAAAATATTTGGAGCAAGAGATTTCGAAATACAAAATTTCGATGTGACGGTAAAATCGTTTGTTTCTTTTTTTCTTCTTCTTGTAAATTGGTCACTTTTGGAAAGGTGATGAAATCGAACGACTCATATGTCTATAGTTTTGATTAAATTTGTCTTAATTTAATTTCTCAAAATTAATTGCATTTTAGTTGGAAGATTTTTTAAATTAAATATTTTTAATTTGGAACTAATTGAAAATTATTTATTGGCAAAATAGTACAAATTAAAAAGTAAAGATTGGAATGGGAAATTAAATTAAATAATTAGTAAAGTAAAAGTAAAAATTAAAAAATTAGAAAAGTGACAATTAATTAAATTAAGACAAATTTTGATGAATATTAAATAGGAAAGAGTTGAAGAGAAATGAAAAATTTGGTCCCATTATAGGTACAGGATGGGTTGCAGAGCGTGAATTATATCGTAAATCATTGTCAATATTGTACATTACGGATATTGTACACATATTTAATAAGTACTTTTCTATGTATAGACATAGCCGTAATGAAAATTAAAATTAAAAAAACAAAATTTAACGCCCACGAGACGTTTCATTTTTTTTTCTTTTTCATTTTATGTCTATGCACGTAATAACATTTATATGGACCTAGATATCTACTAAATAATTTATATTCTTTTATCACATATTTAATTCTTTGATAATAAATATTAGTAACCTATTAACAATAATAAAATTGTTAACACACAGAATGTTCCGGATTTTAGGATTCTTTTCATTTTTTTTTATTTTTGGTATCATTGACTTATAATAATTATTAATAAAATGTTCACATGCATTTTTTTCCGGAAATTTGTTTTTTTGATTTTAAAAGTAGTTAAGTAGATAATAAGTTATCTATCAATAATAATTCATCAATATTTTCTCTTCTTTTTTCTCCACATTTTTCTTATGTATTTTCCCATGTGTATAGATATATTTATAATATGTATATATAATATATTTTTTTTGTTTTTAAACAGATATCGTACTATTCATCTAGCGTTCGTTTTGGCTTCCGTGCTCGCGATTTAACACGAACTCGCGTTCATATATATATAATATATTATTTATTATATTATTTTTCATATATATTATGTATATTTATTAATTAATATTCTCATCAGGTAGGCAGGCGAATGAATGTGAGTTATGTAATTTTTTTTTATTGTTTTGTTGACTTTCTTTTTATCCGTTTCTTGAAGGCATATTGTGCGACACTATATTGTCGTTAAACTATAAACTTCATTTTTTTTTATTTCTCAAAATTTTCATAATTCATTCTCATTCACTTTCCTGTTTTCACTCTGCGAATAATAATGGACGCCTTTCTTTAAAAATTGAATAAATAGATTAGTTACGAATATCTACTAGTAAGACGAGAACGACGAGATTGGTGTATAATAATTTTTACAGGGCAGATTTTTTTCCAGTAATAAGAGACTCTCAATGGAGGTAGAAAATAAAAAATAATATTTCCGTTTATTAATTAATTAACATTAATTGATTCAATTGACTGAATAATTATCATTCAATTGATTGAATTAATTATTTAATTAATTAAATTATATGGATTGATTAGAATTAATTATTCATTATGTAAAGTTTTACCGTTATGTAAAAGTAAAATGGTAAATTTCAAGTTGATTAATTTTGTCTCATTATTATGGAGTCGTTATGAAAAAAACGACTTTTTCTCTACCTTAGTTAGTAATCATTTCATTTTAATTAATATAATATTACTTAATATATCCAGTTCATCGAAAGGCACAATTTTGATAACCAATTGAAATTCATATATAATAACGATTAAATATCGTTGCCCACTCATTTTCCTTCTCCTCAGTCTCACTAAACAGGAGGGAGCAATGCTTTTCTTTTTGTTTTTAAAAAGAATACATTATTAATTATATCTAAATCTATTTAATTGTCGCCTGTTAATGTATTTTTTCCTAAATCAGTGTCGGATAATATACTTTCAAAAATTTACCTGTATTTCAATACAATTTATTACACAAGTGACTAGTTACTTTTTCAAAAAAGAAAAAATTGTTAACTAAAATTTTATTTTAATGTCATGTCCTTTGAAGAATTAAAAGAAATAATTTGTTTAAACTTAATATCACTTCTGATTAGTAATTAATTTACTAATTCAAAATTTACAGAATAAGTTTTAGGAAAATTTTGCAAAAAAAATTCTATAACTTTTATAATTTTAAATCTGAAATAATAATAATTCCTGCACAGAATTTTATTACATTTAAAGAAAAATTGAACTGATTCCAAGAATTTTACGGCAGTAATTAAATACTTCCCAGGAATTAAATTGAATTTTTATTAAAAATATTTAAATTCTGTAGAGTGTTATATTACAATTTTAATTTTTCAAATTAATTTAATTTCTACGCAGAATTTTCTTATTAATAGTAATTGAATTCCTTCAAAGAACTTTATTATTTAATGGAAATAATTGAATTCTTGCAAAAAATTTTATTATTTATGAGAATAATGGAATTCTTTTGAGAAATTATATTCAAATATTCAAATTATTTAAAAAAAAGAATTCAATTTACTTGAAGAATTTTATTAAATTTCTATTCAAAATAATTGAATTTCTGGTAAAAATTTTTATATTTATGAAAAAAATTCTTTGAGAAAAAAATTAAAATATCTGTAGAAAATAATTGAATTCTTCTGAAAAATTGTATTAATATAAAAATAATTTAATTTTTGTGAAGAATTTGATTAAAATTCTATTAAACATAACGAAATTCCTATGAAGAACTTTTTGATTCACAATATTAACTGAATTTCTGTAAATCATTATATTATTTATGGAAAGAATTAAATTCTTTTGAGAAATTTTATTAAAATTTATTTATTTATTTATTCAAAATAATTGAATTCCTCTGAAGAATTTTTTAATAATTTTTCAAAAAACTTAAATTAATTTGATGAATTTAATTGAAGTTTATAAAAATGATTGAATTCCTTTAAAAAATTTTATTAATATTAAATTGAGAACAATTTAACTCTCGCGAGGAAATTTATTATTCATGGAAATAATTGAATTCAGGGTTGCCACGCTTTTACCCTTTTCAAATTCCCTGATTTTTCCAGGTTTTCCAGAATAAAATACAGAATTTTTCCAGGTTTTTAAAACTATGTTTATTATTAATAAGAAAATTATTGGAAACCTCAAGAATTCGATTATTTTCAAAAGAAACATAATTCTTCAACAAAAATCCAATTATGTTCCAAAAATGCGAAAAATTCCGGTCAAAATTTAAATAATCTTTATAAATAATAAATATTTCCTCCGAAATTCAATCATTTTCAAAAATTTTAATAAAATTCTTATCAAAATTTCAATAGTTTTTAATATACAAAATAAAATGTTCATTAAATTTCTCGAAAAATGCAATTACTTAAAAAATTTTTATTAAAATGTTTCAGAAGAATTCAATTATTATTTAAAAATTTCTTGATTCTTCATGAAAATTCAATTTTAAAAAAAGTTCAATTATTTAATAAAATGTTTATTTTTAGAGTGAAATAAATGAATTCTGGTAGAATGTTCAAATAAATATTTATAAAGACAATTTAAAGTTTGGACAAGAATTTTTGTAAATTTTCAAACATAATTGGATTTTTGCGAAAAATTATATTACGGTTTGAAAATAATTGAATTCTTTAGACTAATTTTATTAAAATTTCGGTTTAAATAATTGAATTGTTTCGAAAAATTTTATTTAAATAGCAAACATTTGAAAAGAATTAAATTAAAAAAAATTTTGAAATCAATTAAATTTCTACGAAGAATTTCATTAAAATTATTTTGAAAAAAATTAAATTGTCACAAAAGAATTTTATTGAAATTTTTAAAAATAATTTAATTCTTTGAAGAATAAATAATAAAAGATAAAAAAATAATTTAATTTCTCCAATAATATGTATTTGCTTCAAAATTCAATTTTATTTTAGTGTTTTAAGTAAAATTCTTTTATAAATCCGTTATTTTTAAATAATCAATTAAATATTTATTAAAATTTTTCAATAATTTTAGAAGAATTTTAGTTATTAAGGTTTTTTAAAAATCTAGGTTTGTAAACTTTTTAATAAAATTCTTTTAAAAGTGAAATTTTACAAATTTTTGAAATGAAAATCTTTTCAAGTTGATCTACTTATGAAAATTGTAAATACAATTCGGTTAAAATTGAATTAATTTTGAAATATTTAAGTAAAATTGGATTTTAAGAATAAATAAAATTAGAAAACAACAATTTTCCAGGATTTCGATTTAAAAACCATTTTGGAAGTTATCAATTCTCCACGTTTGTTTTAGAAATCACGTAAGTTAGAGGATTGCTTTGGAAACTACGTATCTTTTGTTTCGCGCAAAAACTACGTAACTCTGACAGTTGTTTAGAACGTCTACAAATCTACTAAACAATATAATAATTTTATGAAAAAAATTACATTATTATTAAAAATATACATTTCAATGCATCAACTTTCGAAAAGATTCACTTCACAACAAAATATTAATTTTAAATAATAATAATAAAAAGTAGTTTCCAAAATAATCCTCTAACTTATGTGATTTCTAAAACAATCGTGAAAGATAGTTAACTTCCAAAATGATTTTTAAACATAAGTACATTGTACTTGGAGTGAACGAAATATAATTAAAAAATTCTAATAGAATTTGAAACTAGAAATAGAAATAGTATAGAACCTTGTGAAATAAATGTACTCATACAGAGAGTACTTCCAACACTGTGTGCTAAAAAAAGAAAGAATGAAAACGATCTATTTTCTTAATTAAATTTCACTACCTATTGCACTCACGCAAGGACTGTGCCAGCGTGGTGCCGTCGCAGCTGGACTTCTCGTCTCATTGTAGTAAGAATTCAAAGTGAGATTGCCAAAGTTATTTGCCGAATTGCCACCGCAATTAGTAACTGAATTCGGACAATTATTATTGCTATTTACTTCAGTAATGCCACTGTGCCTAAGATCATCAATCGTTGACACTCGTAACGTTAAATCAACGTCCTCATCATCGCCACAATTTCGTTCATTACTTACTGTTACATTGCCGCCGCCGCCGCCACTACTTTCGCCGACCATATTGGAGAAAAATTCTGATCTCGAAAACCTGCCAATTTCCGTTGAACCAAATGCTTGATGAAAACCAGGCAGCGGCTGTTTACAATTCATTTTTGGCTGTTTCACTTCGACATATTGCTGCTGTTGATTTGGCTCCAATTGCTCATGATTTTCCTGCTCTTCTTTCGGAAATGATTCTGATCTCGACGATTTTGTGACGAGATTATTTGTTGATATTACTGCTGATGATGATGATGATGATTCGGAAGTTGACGCTGAATTTGTCGTGCTCCATTTTTGACCATCGTCACTGCATTTTTCCTCGTCTGATATTTGTTGCATGTTCACTGGCGAGGACATTGTTTTTTCCTGCTGTAATGAAAAATTTCAGTTATAGATAATTATCAATTTCGATAATTAATAATTTAGTAATTTAGTAATTTATTGATTAGGCACAAAAAAATTATTTTGTTTTTCCCTGACTTTTTCCTGATTTCCAGATAGAATTTTGACTTCTTCCCTGATTCTAAAGAATATTCTGATTCTCTCTAAAAGTGGTTACACGAAAGGAAATTTCTTTTCGAAATTTTAATTACATTTTACTAGTGTCTTAATATATTTGCGATTTTGTTTAATTATAAAATTATTCGAGAATATTAATAGTTTTTTTAAATAGATATTTATCACTATTATTATTTTTCCAAAGAAACTCTCCAACATTATTTTTATGACTCCAATTAAATTATTTTCTAGAATTTTTAACACAAAAATTCTTCTCTAAGGATTTAGAATATTTATTAATATTCAATTAAATATTGAAAAATTTAACTATTATTAAAAAAAATTTAAATAAAAATGTTAAAAAACTAACTTTTGCAGAATTATCAATGAAATATATTTAAAATTAAAATTTTTTTAAAATTTCATCTCAATTTTTATAACTTAGAATGTTTTCAGAACATTAATTTATATCTGAATTTTTATAAAATTTTATTATTCCTCAAGGATTAAATTATTTCAAATAAACTCAATTCATATTCTGTAAAATTCAATTATTTACGTAATTAAAAAAATAATTAATGTTTTGAATTAAAATTCGTTGTTATTTCAAAATTTATTAGACAAACAAAAAATCAAGAAGCAAATAGAATTTTAATATTTCCAAAGGTTGCTTTTCTTTTCTCTAGACGCAAAGATCCAGAATTTTCTTATGAATACTAAAAATTAATTATTATTCCATCATCTTTTGTAACGATAATAAAATTTCCTGAACTTCCTCTGATTTCCCTGACCAATTTTACTTTCCCTGACTTTTTCCTATCCCTATGGAAATCTTGAATCAGTAATTAGAAATTCGTAATTGGTAATTAAATCATAGTCATCAATTAACTCGTATAGTTATTAACTAACTCTTAGTTATTCAAAAATTCGTAATTATTAATTTAAATGAAGAATTTCGTAAATTAATAATTGCTTTGATGAATGTAATTTACTTGATGCTCTGGCTGACGATAAGAAGTGTGAACTTTGTGATTTATGTCAATTTTATTTGATCCATAGGGAATCTGCATATCCTCAGGATAGAAGCAATGATTTTGTTGATCTGGAATGAAGACCATATGCCTTGGACCACGAATCATGGAATTTTGAGCTGTAAATTTTGAAATGAAGAGAATTTATTATCTGTCTCTTATTATCATCGGAGTTAATATATATTCACACACACACTTACATAAAGGAACCCCACAATATTGTGTCCAATGGCTAGGATGAGGATTCGAATTCTGCATGTTACGATGTAAATTGCTAATTTTTGACGCTGGAGCTCCTCTCGAGTGATAGGCATTCGTTCCATTCTAAAGCAAATAGCAATTTAAATATAAAATTCAATCAATATCATTTCAATAATTAACTACACGTTCTGGTATCAACTGTAATTTTGTTATTTATTTAACAAAATTGTAATTAATTATTTTTGTTCGAATAAACTAATTATTTAACAATTAGTTATTTCAACAAATTTAATTAAAAGTTTATTAAAACAGGACAAGAAATAAGTTTTAAAAAATCAAGGTTGTCACAACAATTTAAATTTGTTTTTCCTAGACTTTTTTCTGATTTTCAGACATAATTTTGACTTTTTTTCTGATTTCAATAAAAAAAATCAAAGAGAGTTCAATAATAAGAGAAACGATAAATTATTAAAAAGAAAAATTTAATTTAAAACTATTTTAAAAATAAAATTATTTATTGCGGAGTAATTTTCCTTATTATTTTAAATAATGTTTACAAAAAATCAATAATTTTTGAAAAATAAAATGGTAATATTTTTAAAATAGATTAATGTGTCGATCTCCCTCGATTGTTTTCAAAAATTTATCAAAATCTCTTCAGAACAATTGACAATTAAATTATTTTTTATAGAATTTCAGGAAATTTCAACTATTTCAAATATTTAAATTCTTATTTTATTATCAAAATTCAATTATCTTAAAAACTGACTTGGCTTTATTTAAAAACTAAAACGTCAAACTTTTTGGCGATTATTTTAAAAAGTTTCTGTAAAATCTTTCAAAAAATTTAATTATTTTAAAATTTTTTAATAGAATTTCTGTAAATATAAATTATTTAAAAAAAATTTAATACAATTTTTTAAACTGAATTTTAGAAAATTTTAACTTCTTGTTTTTAAAATTTAATTATTAACTAAGTTTTATGATCGATTTTTTTGCATTAAGGGCTTAGCCCGTGCAAGAATCTTAAATAAATAAAAAATGAGATTTGAATAGTTTAAAAACCTATTTTTCAGAATTTTCAAACAAAATTTTAACTTTAAATCTTTTTAAAACTAACTAATTAATAAAAGTTGTAATTTTAACTTTTTCGAAATTAAATTATTTTAGATGCAATTTCCTTGATCAGTGACAACCCTGAAAAATGTTAAAATTAATTAAACCTACAAATTATGTTCTCAAAGAAGAGGATTGACTTTGATTAAAAAAAGAGGAAAAAAAGACAAAATAAGAAAAACTTTTATTTTGCGGCAAATTAAATTAATTTGTTCACTAGTTCTAATTTCTTTGAAATCTAATTTCAAGTTATTTACAAGGACGTTTCTCTGTTACCTGATAAGGATGCCACTTTTGCCCCTCGGGGAATTCGCCCATTATGCAATAATCATTTCCGTCCTGATTGGTATTTGGATTTCCAGGAGCTGGTGATCCATGGGATCCAAATTCACCGTAAACTGGTCCCGGAAATCCTCCGGGAGGCCCACATTCTATTTGCTTACGTATCACATCTTTAGTCTTATCCAAAGTTCTTTGATGAGCAGCCAGTGCCTAAAATTGCGATTATTAAACACGGTTCGACAGAAAAAATGAAAAAGTAAAAATAGTATTTTGATTCTAATTAGTAAATGCTGAGTTAATATTAATTTGATTCATATTTTTTATTTTATTTTTAGGTTTTTTTCAACTAGTATTTAATATATTATTTAATAAATACTAATTATGAGAAATAAATTAATATTAATCACATTCCAATTAATTGTTAGGAGTCAAAAGTGACAAAATGAAAATTTGATAATGCCAAATTTTTTAAATTACCATTTTTCCAATATTTTGTTTTTTATCCTGAAATTTCGAAAGTTCAAATGAACGACAATATTTGTTTACATTTTTTAATCGTTTTTTACATATAAATAATTCGTTTGTATATTACAAATTTAATTAATAGCTAAATAAATATTTCTCTTTTGTATAGTAATTTTCAAAAATATTCACACGTAGAAATTAGAAGAAAAAATATCGCTTAAAACTTAAATAAAACAATTTAGAAATTTTTAAAAATCATTCAAAACTTAATTAAAATTATTTTAGTAATTTTTCGAAAAGATCTGGCTTTGGAATTAATTTTTTTTCAATTTTGTCCTTTGGAAATTTTCTACTTTAGAAAGATCCTAAAGTTCTGAACGTTCAAATGAACGAGATTTATTTATTTCTTCTAAAAATTAAATTTTTATTGCAATTATTTTGCTTCACTATAAAAAAAATTTATTACTGAGTTTGTAAACATAAAATATTTAGTTTTTAAATTTTTTATGATTAGTAATTTATTAAAATATCTTCAATAAATAATATTTCGTTCATTTGAACGTTCAAAACTTTGGGATCATACTTTAGAAAAGTTTCTTACAATGAACGTTCAAATCTTGTAATAAAATTAATTTTGAAATTTTTCGAAACTATTTTGCTTGGAAATTAATTTTTTTTAATTTTTTACCTTTGGAATTTTTTTTATTTTGCGAAAGTTTCTTATAATGAACGCTCAAATCTTATAATAAAATTATTTTTGAAATTTTTCGAAACTATTTTGCTTGGAAATTAATTTTTTTTTAATTTTTGACATTTGGAATTTTTTTTATTTTGCGAAAGTTTCTTACAATGAACGCTCAAATCTTATAATAAAATTATTTTTGAAATTTTTCGAAACTATTTTGCTTGTAAATTAATTTTTTTAAAATTTTTGACCTTTGGAATTTTTTTTTATTTCGGAAAAGTATATTTTACGAATTTTAATTAAGCTTTGGATAATTTTTCTTTGCAATTTTGTATTGACACTTTTATTTTGTCACTTTTGAATACTAAAATCTCAATTAAAATTATGAAATACTAATGGGTGTTAATTCGACAATTAAAAATTGAATAAAAATGTCGACTAATCCACTTTTCATATACCTATGAACAGATTTGTCGGATTATATTTAAAGTGTAACTGATATGTAATGCGCGACACAGTTTCATTAAACTGATGTACTATTATCACTAATTATAGATTAAATTTTAACCATTTCTACGAATAATTAGGGCGTTAATGTGTTTTGCATTGTTTCACCAAATAGTTCATTATTCAGAGCAATAAATGTGAAAATAAATTAAACTATGTACCTCTATATTAAACGAAATGAAAATCGAGCACTAAATACAAACTCCTTGACTTTATTTCAATATAAGTTTGAATTTAGGATTTTTATTTTTACTTAAAACATTCTTTACAAGGGAAAACAATTTTTAGGAATACTTGCTAATTAAGTTTTTGAAAATTTAATTTTCTTGAATTATTTTAAATTGAATTGAATTGAAATTTAATAAAATTAAATTGAATTAGAATCAGAAAAAATATTTTCATCTAATATTTTAAAAATTGGCTGATTGCATTTTGCGTGTAATGATTATTTTTAAAAAATGTAATTTCTTGAATTAAATTGAATTGAAATAAAATTACACTAAATTGAATTAAAATCAGAAAAATATTTTCGTCTCAATATTAAAAAATTGTCAGATGGACATTTTTGAAATTTAAAATTTCTTGTATTAAATGGAATTAAAATGAGAAAAAATATTTTCGTCTCAAAATTAAAGACTTGTCAGATGGACTTTTTTGAAATTTAGAATTTCTTGAATTAAAATGAGAAAAAATATTTTCGTCTTAAAATTAAAGACTTGTCAGATGGACTTTTTTGAAATTTAGAATTTCTTGAATTAAAATGAGAAAAAATATTTTCGTCTCAAAATTAAAAAATTGTCGGATGGACTTTTTTGAAATTTAAAATTTCTTGAATTAAAATGAGAAAAAATATTTTCGTCTCAAAATTAAAAAATTGACTGATGGAATTTTTTGAAATTAAAAAATTTTTCTTTTTTAATTAAAATGAGAAAAAGTATTTTCGTCTCAAAATTAAAAAATTGTCAGATGGACTTTTTTGAAATTTGAAATTTCTTGAATTAAAATGAGAAAAAAGATTTTCTTCTCAAAATTAAAAACTTGACAGATGGATTTTTTTGAAATTTGAAATTTCTTGAATTAGATTGAATTAAAATCAGAAAAAATATTTTCATCTAATATTTAAAAAATTGGCAGAGGGCATTTTGCGTGTAATGATTATTTTTAAAAAATTTAATTTCTTGAATTAAATTGAATTGAAATTAAATTAGACCAAATTGAATTAAAATTGGAAAAAATATTTTCGTCTCAAAATTAAAAAATTGACTGTTGGCCTTTTTGAAATTTTAAATTCTTTAAATTAAAATGAGAAAAAATATTTTCGTCTAAAAATTAAAAAATTGGCTGATGGACAGTTTTGAAATTTTAAATTTCTTGAATTATAATGAGAGAAAATATTTTTGTCTTAAAAATTAAAAAATTGGCTGATGGACTTTTTTGAAATTTTAAATTTCTTGAATTAAAATGAGAAAAAATATTTTCGTTTCAAAATTAAAAAATTGTCGGATGGACTTTTCTTAAATTTAAAATTTCTTGAATTAAAATGAGAAAAAATATTTTGCGTCTCAAAATTAAAAATTTGTCAGATGGATTTTTTTGAAATTTGAAATTTCTTGAATTAAATTGAATTAAAATCAGAAAAAATATTTTCATCTATTATTTAAAAAATTGGCAGAGGGCATTTTGCGTGTAATGATTATTTTTAAAAAATTTAATTTCTTGAATTAAATTGAATTGAAATTAAATTAGACCAAATTGAATTAAAATCAGAAAAATATTTTCGTCTCAAAATTAAAAAATTGTCAGATGGACTTTTTTGAAATTTAAAATTTCTTGTATTAAATGGAATTAAAATGAGAAAAAATATTTTCGTCTCAAAATTAAAAACTTGTCAGATTGATTTTTTTGAAATTTGAAATTTCTTGAATTAAATTGAATTAAAATCAGAAAAATATTTTCGTCTCAAAATTAAAAAATAGTCAGATGAACTTTTTTGAAATTTAAAATTTCTTGAATTGAATTAAAATGAGAAAAAATATTTTTGTCTCAAAATTAAAAAATTGTCGGATGGACTTTTTGAAATTTAACATTTTTTGAGTTAAAATGAGAAAAAATATTTTTGTCTCAAAATTAAAATATTATCGGATGGACTTTTTTTGAAATTTAGAATTTCTTGAATTAAAATGAGAAAAAATATTTTCGTCCCAAAATTTGAAAATTGTCCAACGGACTTTGCGTATAATGATTATTCCGTGGAACAAAAAAAAGCAGTTGGGGGAGGATTTTTTTTTCCAAATGGAGCGTTAAAGTTAATTTCTCTTTTTTTCGTCCATATAGATAGTAGCAGACCGTTGCGACGAGTTTATCGATTTCGTACCCTGGGCGTGAGGATGGGCTTTAGGTGACTCGTTGGCGCGCCGTGACCAACCGGAAACCAAGGGCTGATGATTCGATTTGCGTTGATCGAGGGGCTGCCCGGTAACGAGGACGCGGCCGCAACAGCAGCATTGGGTGAGGCGCAGGCCATCGGATGATTCAAGAAATTCCCGGACGACGAGACACTCATGTTGCCACCACCGCCGCCGCCACCGCTTCCTCCACCACCACCTCCAACTCCATTTCCATTGCCTCCAGGCAACGTTCCTGATCCTGATCCTGTAACCGCTCCAGTTGTTTGCAAAATGCTCTGTCTCGATAGCTCGCGGCTCTGCTCGCGCATCGCTTTCCGCAGTCTGGCCTCCTTCGGGTTATAGACGTAATCTGTAATCAATTAGCGCAGCTTTTGACCAATCGATAATCGATCCCTTTTCATACTGAGAGCTTGCAATGCTCTATATCACTTGCAATGACACGTGCAGTGTCACTATTGTGCACTCGAAAGGCAAAAGCACTTTCTTCTCGATATTTTACATCGAAATAAATAGGGAAAAAATTTACTTAACAATTAGTTGTCAATTAAATTCATTAGGGGGAAATATTTTAATTATCGTCTCTAATTATAACTATATTTTTAATTATATTCAGAAATTTAAATATTCTATAACAGGGTTGTCACAAAAAATTAATTTTGTCTTTCTGACTTTTCCCTACAATTTCCAGACAAAATTTTAACTTTTTCCCTTTTTTTCTTTTTCTTTTTAATTTTTTTTTAATTTTAACTTTTTTTTGTCTAAAAAATATTTTTATTCACTCTAAAAATTATTAAATAGTCAAAAAATATTCTATAATTACAATTATTTACGAATATTCTCTAACTGTAACACAATTCAAAAACACCAATAACTTCTTTTTTAAATAAATATTTAACCATTATTACTTTTCCATAAAAATTAAGATTTTTAAAGATTTCAAATTCAGGTCTTTTGCAAATCAATTTAAAATTAATTTTCCCTTTTTTTTATTTTTTTTATTTTCACTGTAATTGTAAAATTATTTGCACAGTTTCATTTAAATTATTATTTTCCAGAATTTGTTACTAAAATTCTTCTCTAAATCAATTAACTTTAGTAATAATTAAATATGAATATTAAAAACCTTCAATTACAAAAAAAATTGTAATTAAAATTTTTCAAAAAATTAGTCCCACAGAATTGTTAAATGAAAAGTATTAAAAATTTAGATTTTTAAAGAATTAAATTTGGAATAGTTTCAAAATTCAATTATTTCTAAAAATTGCAAGTATTTTGAATTTCAAATTCGAAAGTAAAATTATTTTTTAAATTTTATTGACTAAAATTAATCTCTAAATCTATTAGTTTTAATAATTAAATATGTATTTAAAAAATGAATTAATTTCAAAAGAATTTGAATTAAAATTTTTCAAAAAACTTAGTGTTTTAAATTTTGAATTAAATTCATTCAAAATTTTAATTTTGAAATATTCCAAATTAAATCCTTTTGAAATTGAATTATTTATAAAAATTTTTAATGAAAGTCTTATAAAATTCAATTCTTTTTGAAATTTTCAATTATAATTTTTGAGATCTTTAAATATTAGATTATTTAAGATAAATTATTTTCAAAACTAGAAAAAATTTTGGATTTTGTTTTAACATTCTTAGTAATTTAAAAATTTTAAGGTGATTAAAAAGGAGAATAAAGTTTAGAATTTTCCTATGAATGTTATAAAAATTTAATTTTGTCACAGTTTTGTTTAATAATGAATAATAATAATAATGTCCCTGAATTTTCCCTGATCAATTCCACTTTCTCTGAATTTTCTAATTTCCCTGAGCTGTGTCGCCACTGTACAAAATTATTTCCATTTTAATTTTTTTAAAAGAATTCAATAATCAAAATGACTCTTTTTGAATTTGTATTTCATTATTATTTATTTTATTTATATTTAAAAAAAATTTTAAATTGACGGATTTTGAAATATCTGTGTAATTTTGTAGAAAATATGTTTTTGAATCTACAAAATAAATTTCAACAAGAAAAAATTTATTTTTACAAATTTTAAAGCATTTTTTGAAAAAAAAATTTTTGAGGCTGAAAATATTAAAACATTTATTACTTGTTTGAATTTTTTCTAAATAATTTCAGATCATAATTTTTATACATAAACAACAAAAACATTAAAACAATTTAGATAACGTTATGATCTAAAATTAGTTAGAAAAATAAATAAATGAATTTTTAAATAAAAAAATTGATTAAAACGGTATTTTTTTAGCATTTTCAGCTTAAAAAAAAGTGCTTTAAAAATTGTATTTTTTCATTTGACAATTCTTTGTGGATTCAAAAATATATTTTCTACAAAATTACACATGAGTTTCAAAATCCACCAATTTTTGAGAAAAAATAAAAATTTAAAAAGGGATAAAATATTTTTTGTTCATTAAATTCCTCTCAAAAAAATATAAAAATAATTTTATAGAATATTTAAATTATTTTTATGAAATAATTAAAGATATCAGTGTTCGCTTTCCCTTATTAAAATAACTGTAAATTATAAAAAATTATAAATACCTAATATAAATAATTTTCTGAATTTTACTTAAAAATTAATGTTCCCAAAATTTAGAACTTTCAAAGAAATTAAATTTATATTTCTTTTTCGACTTCAAATTTTATGTCTACTTTTTTCCATTTTACTTCTTATTTATACCAGCATTTAGATTGTTAAATTTACGATTTAATTTTTTATTTTAGTCACTAATTTTTGAAATTATGTAAAATTGAAAATATATTTTGTTCATTTGAACGTTCTCAAATTTACTGAGCATAGAAATTAAAAAAAAATTATCCTTGAAGCACTAAAAATTAGTAATTTAGTAGAAATTTTTTCAAACTTATCTTTCTTTCTAATTTTTAACTAGAGTGAATTTATTTCTAAATTTCTAAATTTTAATTAGTAGAAGTTCTTAAACAAAATGAAGAGTAAACTGAATATTAAAAAAGTTTTAATGGATGAATTTAAATTTATAATTTTGTTTAATTAATTTGAATTATCATAAGATTATTAATGACAATGATAAATAATTTATTCATTAGTGCAACTGTGAATCAAATCTAAGTTCCAATTAGTAGAAGTTATCAAATAAAGTGATGAGGAAAATAATCTTTGATTTGTTAGTGAAAGTGTACTTATTTTATTTCATTAATTTAATTTATCAACGAACAAAAATATTTATTAAAAAATTATTAAAACTATTATTTATTTTTAAATATTTATTTTACATTTTAATTAAGTTAATTAATAAAATAGTAAAATCATTTATAATATTTGTTAGTAATTTCGAAGAAATTTGACGTCATTTTTTTAGTTTACTTTTACTTTACTTATTGTTAATACCCACAAAAAGACAAGTAATTTTTAGTACTTTTGTTTGAAAAAAACTAAAAAAAATCTGCCACACGAATTTCTAGTATGTCAAATTTTGACTATTTCTAAAGTATCATTTCCGAAGTAAATTTTACTGTATGAAAAATAAATTTGAATATTTTAGACGGACTAAAGTCAATTTTTTTTATTCAATTTCTATATTTTTGGCATTAAATCGAAAAATTTCCAAATTAAATTCTACTATTTTTAAGGTAAAAATAAAAAATAAATATTTACTTCACACGTATAGTAAATTTTAGAATTTCCGGAATAAATTTTACTATTTCCGAAGTAAATTTGAGCGAACATTGTACAGTATTTACTTCGGATGTACTAAACTTTACTCCGGAAATTGATAAATTTGTCATAAATGACCACAAATCCCACCAGACAGTTTAGATTTTACTTTCTAAATACTAAAAGCTACTTAATGTTTTTTTCTTGTAGTTAATAAACTTTGACTAGCTTAGACACATCATTTCTTTACTTTTTGAATGTGAAAGTTCTTGAAATTAAATGAAAAATGTTTTAATTCGCTAATTACTCATTAATAATTGGCCAACTTTCATCCTCACTCATTAATCTTCTAATTAACTAGTATCGAGAATGCAAGTTTGTTTTCATATTCAAATATATATAAAGTAGTTAAAAATTTGAATAAATTAAATTTATTAACTTCAAATTTCAAATAAACAAATAATATAAATAAAATAAAATGAAAAAATAAAAAATAAACTGAAATAAAAATAAGAAACGGTAGTTTATTACCAAAGAAACTTAGTTAATAATAAATAAATATAAATAAAAGTTTACCAAAGAAATTTAATTTAAATTTTCTATTAATTCATCTAATTTAATATTTGTTTTGTTAATTAATATTTTATTTATTTTTAAAAATTTTCTCTTCAATTTCTATATATTTTTTCCATTAAATCGAAAAAATTGCAGAATTCTTTTTAATTACATAATTATGTTATCTAAATAAATAAAAAAATGTATCAATTATGGATTAAAATATTAATTATCTGCTTATAAGATTCTTATAAAAAGAAAAAAATCCTACGATTAGCCTCTATTTTATAAACATGCGTGTTTGATAATAAGTACAGTTAAAATGCGTCTGATCAAATATAAACCATTACCACTGATTAATAAGCAGATACAGTATAGGTACTCTTATTGATATTTTATTAAGGCAGTGCAAACCGCATTTCATTCCAATTACTCAATAATTGGTACAATCAATAATGCTTATTATTCGTTTATACCAAATGTACAAAAATAAAAACGATATTTTGTAGTTTTATGTAATAATAGATAATAATAACATGGTAATAATAATATTAATAATAATAATAATAAAAATAATAATTATAATCATAATAATATGCAAAATAATAATTATAATCATAATAATATACAAAATACAAATATTTATTACTTTACCTATTTACTATTATTATTGCTCTAAAATAAAAAAAACAATTTTTCATGATTTTATTATTATTACCGCAGCTGAAATATTTTTAATACCTAGAAAAATTGTGTAAATGCTATTTTTTAAATACAGAATTTTTTACTTTCCAAAATGTATGAAATTACTATTTTCATTTACTTCCAGTCACTAAAATCTATTAGAATTTTGGAAAATTAAACATCAACCAAAAAATGTAAACAATTTTTTAGAAACATAAAAAATATTCTCAAGTTTGTCTATTATTTTGTTCAAATTAACACAAGTTCTATATAATAATTTACATTTAATTATAATTTCAATATGTTATTTAAACTGTCACGCAGTTAATTTTTTAAATTTTATCTTGGTAAATTTTACGTGTAATTTAAATAACTAATATATACTAATGGTGATAATTCTTTCTACAAATATGGTCGTTTTTAAATTTAATCTAATTTAACTATAAAAATTGAAGACATCCAAAAATACTATAATATAAACTTCCTTAGAGAATGAAACAATATTTAATCGAAAAATGAATTTAAAAACTTTTAAAAATCAAAAATTTGTTGTTAGCTTATTTTAAAAATTTAGTTACAGACAGTGTCGAATATATTAATTATAGTACTTTCTAAATTTGAATTAGTAAAAATGTTTTTTAATTTGAACCAGTAATTGACTCTTTTCTTTTAAATGAATAAATTTTATTAATAAATTAGTTGAAATTACTATTTATTTGTAAAAGATTTTAATTAATAAGCAAAAAGTTAGTGACTAATTTAAATAAGAAAACGTTTTAATTAATTCGAATTTACAGGGTGTCTACTATTTTCATTCAACAAAATTCCCGGTTATTTCTTAGTTATGGAAGATCCTAAAGTTCTGAACGTTCAAATGAACGAAATTTATTTATTTCTTCTAAAAATTAAATTTTTATTGCAATTATTTTATGTCACTGACAAAAAAATTAATTACTGAGTTTGTAAATGTAAAATTTTAATTTTTAAATTTTTTTATCATTAGTAATTTATTAAAATATGTGCAATAAAAATATTTCGTTCATTTGAACGTTCAAAACTTTGGTATCATAGTTATGGCCTAATTTTTTCCCGGTTTCCTTTTCTCATAAAATTTAAATTTAAATTTGATTTCGAACATAAATGAATAATAATTTTAATTGAAAATTTGGAAAATAATTTTTTCAATTTTTTAAAAATAATCTTATCTTTTTATAATTATAATTGGAAATTTTCTTTTTCAAGTTTATTACAATTCTATTAATAATAATTCATTTTCTGCAAAGAATTGTATTATTTACAAAAATAATTTAAATCCTTCCAAAGAATGATATTATTTTTGAAAAAAATTTAATTCCTGTGAAGAATTTTATTACAATTTAAAGAAAAGCAGTGACAATTAATTATTTACTTAATAAGTAATAAACATTAAATTTCCTTAAGAAATGATAAATATCTTTTATTTAAACATTCAGAAATTTGGAATTACAAAAATTTAAGAGAAATTCAATAATTATAACTATTGAATAATAATAATAGAATAATATAATTTTTAGAAGCAAAAAATTGATTTAAAGCTTTAAGAGGGACTTTATATTTTCAAAATAAAATTATAATTACAACAACTAACATTATTTTCGAAAAATTTAAATAAAAATTCTTTCAGAGAATTAAATTTTTCAAAAAAAGTGTAAATAAATTTCAATTATTTCAAAAATTTTCAATTATTTGTTTAGAAAAATTAAATTATCTTGAAATAATGGAATTGAAAAATTTCAACAATTTTATTTTTCAGAATTAAAAAAAAATTTGCGAGAATTGAATTTTAATAAAAAATTTAAAATGCATAATGATTTTTTTTTAAATTAACTAATAAAAATTTTAATTATTAATCTTCGCACTAAGAAACATGAATTCATTAAAATGTGACTATAAAATCCAATTATTAATTATTAAATTAAAATATTTTGAAAATTTTAGGTATTTGTTAAAATTTTAAAATTTATTTACATAATCTGTTTGAATTAGTGTCTGACGTTTACTATCAAATTAATTTTTTTAACTAATTCAAAGTTTGAGAAGAGTATAAATATCTATAAAAATTGAAATAAAAAGCAAGTTTTTTAAAAACAAATTAAAATAATAAAACTTTTTTTAATTTTGGTGAAAGAATCCCCGGTTTTGTATAAAAACCCCGGTTAATTCCCAGTTTTCCCGGTTAGTAGACGCCTTGATTTAGAGAGTAGAGAAAAGTCTTTTTTTATTAATATATAAACCCAATAATAATAGTAATAATAATTTCTTTAAATTGTATTATTGGCCAAAAATAATAATTATTATTAATATTATGCAATAATTATTATATTACCTTTATCGTTATATAAATTTATAATTTTATTACACGAAATCACAAACATGTGCAAATTGTATATTCTCTGACAGTGAAATGGGAATCGAAATTTGAAATTCTCTGAAATCTGAAGTAGAAAAAGTTGCTGTCAATTTTGACCTAAATTTCAGTTGAACGTGTGTTAAATCGTTTGAAAAGGATTTCACATGTACTGTGCCTTTGATTTTGAAACCGTCATTGACCGACCCTATGTAACCGATGTTCAACTGTGTGGTGTAAAAGTGTAAACCCCGAGCAACCAGTGGAGGGCGAAAGGTGTTCACAGAGATGATAACAAGAAAGATAAACAGAGATTTTCGTCAACTATTGCGTAGCGAATGGCGGTGAATGGCTTCGAAAAAAACTATACATTGTGTTCCTTTTTTCTCCTAAAATAGCCACACAAAAAATAGTAATTTTTATATACATACATTAACTACACCATATTCAACAGTTTACACATTTATAATTATATTCCGCGCATCGATTATGTTAATAATTATTTACGACAAATAATTATATTTGAATTCATTGAATAATTGGAAATTTAAAAAATTTTTTATTAACAATTATAACTATAATTACCATTACAATTACAATTACAATGATAACTACAACTAGAAATACTATTATAGAATTAAAATTGTATAATTACAATTATAATTAAAAATACTATTATAGAATTAAAATTGTAATTATAATTATAATTAGAAATACCATTAGATTCTAATTCTAAATATACAATTGTAATTAGAACTAAAAATATTATTAGCATTCGAATTCTTATTATACAATTACAATTATAATAAGAAATACCATTAGAATTAGAATTCTAATTACAATATTACAATTTTTATTAGAATTAACATTAGAATTACAATTATAATAGTAAACCGAGTTGTCAGAGCTCAGAAATTTCAAGAAAAAATCAGGGATTTTTATTACCTAAAAGTACTGAAAATTTTTTTTAGAAATTAAAATTCATAAAAAGTTCTAAAATTTTCTGTCTTTTTCGTTTGTCTTAAAAACTATGAAAATGGTTTAAATTTAACATTAAAGAAAATTTCAATTTTGAATAAATTTTTTTAAAAATTTTAATTATTAAAATTCTTCTAAAATTAGTTGAATTTTTTAATACATATTAATTTAATTATTAAAAAAAATGAATTTATAGAAAAATTTCAGTTAAAAATATGGAAATTAAAAAATTTTTTTAAATTTGATAATTATTTAAAAAAATATATTAAAACATTTTACTTATTTAAAAAATTTTAATAAAATTCTTTAAAAATTTAATTATTTTTGATAGAATTTTATGAAATTTCAATTATTTCTAAAGCTTATAAAATAAAATTCTTAGAAACGTCAATGATTCATAAATGAATGTTAGAAAATTTCAATTATTTAAAAAATTTAAAACCATTTTTTTAGAAAATTCAATTATATTAAAATATAATTGCAGAAAATTTAAATTACTTCTAAAATACCAATTATTTCAAAAGTTTTCAGTACAATTCTTAAAAAATTCAACTATTCTACAATACAATTCCAGAAATTTCAAGAAAAAATCAGGGATTTTTATTAAAAGTACTAAAAAAAATTTTTTAGAATTCATGAAAAAATTCTGAGTTTTTGTGTCTTTTTTGTTTGTCTTGTAAACTATGAAAAGGTTTGAATTTGATATTAAAGAAATTTTCAATTTTGAATAAATTTTTAATTATTAGGAATTTTAGAGAACGTAGAATTTTTTGAAAAATTTTAATTATTCAATTCTTCTGAAATTAGTTAAACTTTTTAATATATATTAATTTAATTATTAAAAATAATGGATTTATAGAAGAATTTTAGTTTAAAAAAATGGCGAAAAAATTGAATTTTGAAGAAGTTACAAATAATTGCAGAAATTCAATTATAAAACTAATAAAATTCTTCTTCGAAATTCAATTATTTACAAAAAATTTAATATAATTCTTGGCAACATTTCAATTATTTTCAAAAGTCTCTCAATTAAATAATTTTCATTATATCGACTGTTTATTAGAAAATTTTCTAAAAGAATTCAATTCTTTACAAAAATTTTGTTTTTAAATTCTATGCAAAATTTACACATTTAATTATTCTCATAAATAATAAAAATTTCATATGAACTTAATTATTTAGGTACAAATTTTTTATAAATTTCTTCTCAATAATTTAATTACTTTAATAAATAATAAAAATATTCACAGAGCTAAATTCAGTTATTTTTGAAAATAATACAATTCTTTTTCAATTATTTTTAATTCAATTTTAATTGAATTTCTCGGAAAAATGTAATATTTTTCTTAAAATTTTTATTAAATTTCGTCGAATTAATTGAATTTTAAGAAACATTCAATTATTCAATTAATTATTTACATTTTTATATTTAAATAATGAATAGATATTTATTAAAAAAAGAAGTTATTGGTGTTTTCGAATAAATTTACAAATAAATTCGCACACAAAAGCATTAGAAAATATTTTTGAGAATCTAACAATTTTTAGAGTGAATCAAAATATTAATTAGGTTCAGGGAAAAACAAAATTAAATTTTTTGTGGTAACCCTGAATGAAAAAAAATTTTAATTACAATTACAATTATAATTAAGAATAGAACCAGAATTATAATTAGAACAATATTTACAATTGCAACTGTACTTGAAAAAAAAATTTTTTGTAAATCCCATTAAATCCTATTAAATTAGGATTATAATTTGAACAACAATCAGAATTTCAATTAGAATTACAATATGAGAATTACTGTTAAGATTGCAATTAGAATATTAATTAGAACGACAATTAGGATTACAATAAAAATTACAATTTACGTCAATAATTGTCAACGCAATTAAATGACAATTATTGAAACCAATATTGCTTGCAAATTTATTACTGATATACGTGCATTATTAAATCGTGAACAATACACATAGAAAAAAAAATTAATTTGATTTAAATAATCAATTATGATTGATTCAAATACATTCGAAGCTGGATAGGTACAAAGGAATTTTTAGTGCTTCTGAAACTATCTCACATTTACAAGTTCTGGAATAACTTTTTTTGTAGTTTATCCAAGTTTCACTGTAAGCATTTTTTATCAAATATAAAAATCAATCAAATCATAATAGAAATTAAACATCAAAATTAAAAAAAAGTCATAAAATGTCTGTTTTTAAATTCTAAAAATATATGTTCACAGTTTTTTTCTAAAAATATCAAATTGAAACAAAAAACATGTATCAAAAGTGTTGCGAAGTGTTGTCTCAATTTGATATCCTTAGAGAAAAACTGTGAAAATGAAAAGTGAATCCATAAAACTATATATACAGGAGAAAGTATTAACCAAAGCTCTCTGTCAATTTATTGTCGCAGTAATCATGGAATTTGTCCGTTATAATTTATTTTTCAATTTGAAATAAAATGGGCGTTCGATTGAAAATAAAATATGATTATAAGATGCGATATAGTGAAATTGATGGAAAGTTTATCCAGGAGAGTCAATTTGATTTCTGAATGAAATGGAGAACGTTCAAAAAATCAATAATCGTTCATTGAATTATCGCTAAAAAATAGATTTCAGCTTTCGTGCAAAAAAAAGAAGAAAAAAAAAAGTTTTTAACCGTGCAATGTCGATGAAGCGTTCACTCGTTAGATAATTGAGTTTAACAGGATGCGAAGAAAAATCAATACAAGAGGGAAATACGTTTGACGTATATGAAAAAAAGTAACTGCCCTACACGATAAGAAGCTCGAGAATCTTATTATTGATCCTGAACGAACATATAGTAATACCTCATCAGCATTTGCTATAATTAAAACAATTTTTTTTTCTAAACAAAATTCTCAATTTCTAAAGACTTGATGCTTAAAAAGAAAGGCAAGAAAAATTCAGAAAATTTTTTTAAAAAATAGTTCTAGAAAATCGTGAAAATTTGAAAATAAAATTTCTGTAGAAATTTCAGAAAATTTTTAAAGAGTTGCGACAAAAGATATGATTTTTTCCCGTACTTTCTAAATTCAAAATAAACATTTGACTTTTTCTGATGCATTTAAAAAAATGAAGAATAATTGAATTATATAAAAAAAATGATTTTTAGAAACGAAAAATTGAATTAAAAATTAAAACTTTAAGGGGTTTCTACAAGTTTGAAAATAAAATTAATTGCAATGACTAACTTTTCTCGATTATTTCTCAAAAATATGAAGAAATTATAATTGTTTCAAAAGTTTAAATAAAATTTTCTAAACATTCAAATTTTTAAAATAGGATTTCAGAAAATTTAAATTACTTATTAAATTTCAATAATATGTATGTATTCACAAAAAATTCTATTATTTTTTAATAAAGTTTCATAACATTCCAATTATTATAAGTTTTTCAAAAAAATTATTTAAATTTAATAAATATTTGAATAAAAAAAATATATTTAAAAATTTTTTTTTTTTCAAAAATTTTAATAAAATTCTTTAAAAATTTAATTATTTTCAATAAATTTTTATGAAATTTCAATTATTTCTGAAGCTTAAAAAATAAAATTCTTTAAAAAGTCAACGATTCATAAAAGAATGTTAGGAAATTTCAATTATTTAAAAAATTTAAACCCATTTTTTTTAATTCAATTATTTTTAAATATAATTTCAAAAAATTTTAATTATTTCTAAAATACCAATTATTTAAAAAGTTTTTTTTACAATTCTTAAAAAATCCAACTATTCCACAATAGAATTTCAGAAAATTATACTATTTCGAAAATTCCAAAGAAATTTAATTATTTTTTAATAGGATTTTAGGAAATTTTAAAGTATTTCAAAGATTGTCAGAATAATTCATAAAAAATTTAATTGGTATTAAAACTTTTTTAGAAAATTTCATTTGTTTCAAAAATTTAAAAAAAATTCTTAAAAAAATCAATTATTTTTTAATACAATTTTAGAAAATTTTAAATTATTTCAAAGATTGTCAAAATAATTCATAAAAAATTCAATTGGTATTAAAGCTGTTTTAGAAAATTTCATTTGTTTCAAAAATTAAAAAAAAAAATTCTTAAAAAAATCAATTATTTTTTAATACAATTTTAGAAAATTTTAAATTATTTCAAAGATTGTCAAAATAATTCATAAAAAATTCAATTGGTATTAAAGCTTTTTTTAGAAAATTTCATTTGTTTCAAAAATTAAAAAAAAATTCTTAAAAAAATCAATTATTTTTTAATACAATTTTAGAAAATTTTAAATTATTTCAAAGATTGTCAGTATAATGCATAAAAAATTCAATTGGTATTACAACTTTTTTTAGAAAATTTCATTAATTTCAAAAATTAAAAACAAATTCTTAAAAAATTCAATTATTTAAAAAAAAAATATTGAGAAAGTTCAATTAGTTCAAAAATAATTTATATAAATTTAATTATCTTTTAAAAACATTAAATATTTTAATACCCTAAATTTTCAAAAATTTTCATCATAAAAATATTTAAAACTTACATGTTTTTTATAAATATTTATTACTAATATTAATAATTGTTTCATAGAAATTGAAAATTTTAAAAATAACTATTTACAATTTCAATTTTACCAAATTTTCATTAAGTTCATAATTCTCCTATAAAGATTTTTTAAAAATAATATTTTCTTTATGAAAATTGTGTTAAAATTTTGCAGAATTTTAAATAAAATAATAAAAATACAATAATCAAACCTAAAAGTAAGTTTTTAATTAAATATAAGTCAATTATTATTTATTCCTAGAAATTGAAATTCTCAAAAAATTTTTTTTAATGTCCTTTAAAATTTGATTATTTTTCTACTTTCTGAAAATGATTATTATAATTAACAACTTTAAGAAAATCAGTTCAGCATTTTTTTTTAATTTAAGATCAGAATTTCAACACGTTGGTGAAGTTTACAACGTTTATAGTCAACGATTTTTGATGAAAAATATTTTTTATGCAATTTTTTATAAATTTTTGTACAGAAAATAATATGTTTTATTTTTTGAATAATGATTTACAAAAAAATATTTATGAACAAAAATTTTTATTCTTATTGTTAGGAAAATAATATTTTTTCTTTCAATCGTTGATTATAAACGTTGCGAACTTCACAGACTTATTTTAAATTACTATAAATAATTATAATTATTTATAGTTATAATTATGTTTTTATTTGCAGAAATAAAATAAAAATAAAGTATTATTTTTTTCTATTCCAGGTTTTTAAATTTTTCAAAAAAGCTCTTGAACCCCAAAAACCAGAATTTTTTTTAGTAACTCTAGAAATTAGATATATTTTATCAGTTCTTTCAATAAAATTCCCTGATTATTTACATTTACTCGAAATTTTCTGATTTATCTATACGACTACTTGTGGCGAGCCATTCAAAAAAAAAATTTCTATTAAATTTCAATAAGTTTTAAAAGATTTTCAATGAAATTTATAATGCAAATTACTGTCAATAATTTTCCTTTGATTGGACATTTAAAACATTTTCCAACGAGTCAATCAGTGAATAAGAACTGATATTTAAGGCGGTGTCAAAATCGATTGGATTTTTGCATTGAGCTTCAATGGGAAAATCCCATCGACTTTGACATCCCCTTAAGGAGAATTTTTGACGGATTTTCAGTGAAATTTAATTGGTTCACTCTTTTAATTTGAATGAGCTAAAAATCATGGTTTTAACTGACAATCAGTGACTGTCGTTTTGGATCAAAATTAGTTAAATTTAACTGATTTTCAGCAGAAAAAAATAAATAACTAAAAAATTAGTTAAATTTGATTAATTGGATCAGACAACAAATTTTACTAAAAAATATCAGTTTTTTAAATTAACAATCAGTTATATTTAACTAAATGTCAGTAGAAATATTACTACACTAAGAAAACGATCTATTTAATTCAATTTTATTTTGTTTAAATCGAACTTAAAATATCATTGATATACAATCAAATATATTTAAGATTAACTAAAACATATTTTTTGGTTCATTTAAAGAAATAATATATTTAATTCAAACAAAATTTATGGTTGATTTAAAATTATTTATGATCAACTTTTAAGTTTAAATCAAACATAAAGTTTTTAATCTCTCATAAAAGATAAAATTTCCGAAAAAGTCGGAAAAAAGTCGAATTAAATTTTAGGAAAAAAAACGCCAAAAAGGAAACACGAAATTGTCAAAATTGTAAAAAAAATCACATTTCTCGCCAACACATACTTTAACATCAAACAATCTGGAATAATATTTAATAAAATTTAATAAAATGCATGGCAAAAATTTAATTAGGTACTTTTAACATTTTTAAAAAAAATCTGTTCAAAATTTCAATTATTTTTATAAATAATAAAATTCTTTTCCAAAATTCAATTATTTAACAAAAATTTAATAAAATGTCTGTCATAATTTCAATTATCTTTATAAATAATAAAATTCTTCACAAAAATTCATTTATTTTCAAAAATAATGAAATTCTTCGCAAAAATTCAATTACATTCAAAATTTTTTTTTTTAATTTCTCGTCAAAATTTTATAAATAATAAAATTCATCATGGAAATTCAATTATTTTCAAAAGTTTTGCTAAAATTCTTTGCAAAATTCAATTATTTTAAAAAATAAGATAATTCATATAGCATAAATTCAATTATTTTCAAATTTCTTTAAATTCTCCCCACAATTTCAACTATTTTTAAAAATATCAAAATTCTTTTTTATAATTCAATGACTTTAAAACATTTTTTAAAAAAATCTGTTCAAAATTTCAATTATCTTTATAAATAATAAAATTTTTCTCTAAAATTCAATTATTTGCAAAGAATTTTTATAAAATTACATATTGTCAAAATTTTAATTACCTTTATAAATATAAAAATTCATCCTAGAAATTCAATTATTTTCAAATTGATATTGATATGATTTTTTCCATTACTTTCTAAATTCAAAATATTAATTTTGACTTTCTCTGATCCATATAAAAAAATGAAGAATAATTGAATTATATAAAAAAAATTTAATTAATTTCAAAAATTTTTAATAAATTCTTTAAAAATTTAATTATATTCAATAAAATTTTATGAAATATCAATTATTTCTGAAGCTTAAAAAATAAAATTCTTTAAAAAGTCAACAATTCATAAAAGAATGTTAGGAAATTTCAATTATATAAAGAATTTAAAACCATTTTAAAAAAAAATTCAAATATTTTAAAATATAATTTCAACAAATTTTAATTATTTCTAAAATACCAATTTTTTCAAAAGTTTTTAGTACAATTCTTAAAAAATCCAACTATTCTACAATAGAATTTTAGAAAATTATACTATTTCTAAAATTCCAAAGAAATTTAATTATTTTTTAATAGAATTTTAGGAAATTTTAAATTATTTCAAAGATTGTCAAAATAATTTATAAAAAATTCAATTGGTATTAAAACTATTTAGAAAATTTCATTTATTTCAAAAATTAAAAACAAATTCTTTAAAAATTCAATTGTTTTTTATAGAATTTTAAGAAATTTTTTAATTATTTCAAAGATTGTCAGAATAATTATTAAAAAATTCAATTGGTATTAAATTTTTTTTAGAAAACTTCACTTATTTCAAAAATTAAAAACAAATTCTTAAAAAATTCTTAAATAATTTATATAAATTTAATTATCTTTTAAAAACATTAAATATTTTATTACCCTAAATTTTCAACAATTTTCGTCATAAAAATATTTAAAACTTACATGTTTTTTATAAATATTTATTATTTATATTAATAATTGTTTCATGGAAATTGAAAATTTTAAAAATAACTATTAACGATTCAATTTTACCAAATTTTCATTATTGAAATTTAATTATTTGCAAAGAATTTTAATAAAATTATTGTCAAAATTTTAATTATCTTTATAAATATAAAAATTCATCCTAGAAATTCAATTATTTGCAAAGAATTTTAATAAAATTATTGTCAAAATTTTAATTATCTTTATAAATAAAAAAATTTATCCTAGAAATTCAATTATTTTCCAATTTTTTTTTAAATCTTATAATAAAAAAAATGATTTTATCACTTGGTCATCTTTAATATTTAAAAAAATAGGAAGACATCGATTGCTCCGAGTCGAAGACTCGGATAGTGCTCGATTTCTTCATGTTTTATAACAATTTTTTATAAGTAGTTTAATTTCAAAAAGTTTTGAATTTGAATCTTTTGAAGAATTTTAATTCTTCTGGAAAAATAATAATTAAATATTTATTTAAAAAAGAAGTTATTGACGTTTTTTTGTAAAATTTGAAAGAAATCTGTAAATTAACTTAACAGAATATTTACTTGACTAAAACTTTTTCCTTTAACTTTAATTTTCTGAAAATCTTAAAAATTTCAGTCGTATTTTACTTAAAAAAATTTCGAAAAAGTCGATTGGTCGCATCTTTTCACAAAAAAAGTCGAAAAAAGTAGTCACATTTCCTTAGAAAAGTCGAAAAAAGTCGAAAAAGTCGCACAATCCGAGCCCTGTAATTCAAATTTAGAGTACACTGAAAAAAAATTTATTTGATTCAAATAACCGATTATTTGAGTATTATCAAATAAATATTTACTTGAAACAAATAATATTTATTTGAATCAAATAAATTGTATTTATCAATACTGAAATTGAATCAAATACTGAAATATTTGATTCAAATACAATTTATTTGATTCAAATAAAAATTATTTGATTCCAGTAAATATTTATTTGATTATAGACAAATAATCGGTTATTTGAATCAAATAAATTTTTTTTTCAGTGTACAGATTTATAAAAAATAGAAAATCGATAAAATTCTTACTGAAAATTTCTAGAAAATCCATGACAGAAAATTTGTAAACAAAAATAATTCAAGTTACGTGTGAATGACACCAATATTACCCTTTTGTCCCGATTTAAATATCAAGCAACTTGCAATGTCATTCACATATTCTACAAGTATATATATCTACACAAAATGCTTGTATATAAATTGCGATTATAATTCAAACCCAGGGAGAAACGATTTCTTATAAGCGCGTATATATATTCGACTTTATATAGAACAAGCTTTAAGGTGCATTTATCGTATTGTTTTGAGTGAGTGCATTTATTCATTGGAAATGAGCGAGAAGGTGAAAAAAAAATATTATTATCATAAATGAAATACATGTGCGAGATGCGTCAACGTGAGTGCAGGCATGCGTTTATCTCGCCGCAGCATCATGAGTTGTGATGCGTCGCTAATGAGACTTAATACGTTCGCGTTAAGAGTTACGCGACGCGTTAAGTAGCCAGCAATGTAGCATCTACCTGTGGGATATGCAGGTGGCAGTCGGTTGTATCTCACATTGGCTTCGATCGCATTCGAAACTGGAGCCGCATTGTAGGCCGCGTAAGCGTTCATATTTTCATAACTAAAGTGATGTTGTTGATAAAAGTGTCCGGCACCTGCATAAGGCTGCACGTAATTGCAACAATCCATGTTTATTTCCTCTTCACTTCAAATTTCGTCGGCAATTTTTGTTTAATATTTTACACTACTTTTTATTCTTTACTTCCTTTTTACTATTTTTCTCTTTTTCTCTTTTTTCCTTTGCTTCCTTTGCTTCCTTTTAGCTTCACTAATTTTTACTTTACACCCTTTTTCTTGACTTTTTTACAAATCTTTCTGAACTCTTCTTTTCTGATGACGAACCCGATTATTTAGCTTTTTCTTGTTGATCTTCTAAACATTTTGCTGTTGCTTAACAGTTAGAATTCATCACTTGGTGTAATGTAGATTTTTTAATGAACTTACTAGACTTCTTTACTTATTTCTTTTCGAAACCTTTGCCTTTTAAATTTTTCTGAAAATTTAATTTACTTTCGGAATTCTTCCCTTGCTGTTTGAACTACTCTTAATTTTTCTCTTAATTTTTCATTAAACTTTTTTTCTGTTTTACAAAACAGTTCGTTATTGTAATTATTTTCTTTACTCCATTTTTCGATAAACTTTCTGAACCTTTCAATTCTTCTTTGTTCTTTTTGCACTTTTCCACAACTTTTGTTCCTGATTTTCTATTTTTTCTCTTCTTTCTTTTCTTGTTTTTGATGTTTTTCAGAGTTTTTCAGAATTTTATAGTTTTACAGAGTTTTACAGAGTTTTTCTCTTGATGAAAAAAGTGCTTCTCCAAAAGACTTTTGTACCTTTTTGAAATTATTTGCACCTTTCTGAAACCTCTTTTGATTCTTTCTTTCTCTTTGATTCTACTTTCCCTTCTTAAAATGACTTTCTACTTTTCTGTATGCTGTAGACCTTTTTGTACTTGTCTTATTTTCACTATTTTTCTGATTCACTTTATTCCTCAATCATCATTTTTCAATCATCATCATTTCATTAAAAAAAAAAATCTTTTTCAAAGTCTCCTGTTTTCCAGGAAAAAAGCAGCAGATCTATTTCTGAATTTTTGACAAAGGATTGCTCTAGTTATTATAAGGGAAGAATACTTTTGTTCTGAACTTCAAAAACCAAAAGTATTGTTTTTTAGAAATAGTACGTTTTTCGTATAGCAAATATCTAAGAATTACAAATCCAAGACATTCAAAACAGATCTAAGATCGGAATTTTCCTCTTTTAGATTTCAAATGTTCTGGTAAATTTTTCAAACACTGATGAATTATTTTCTTTTTTTGGCTAAAATCTCTTGAATCTAATTTTCAGAATCCTTTCTATATCTTTTTCTCTCTTTCTCTTAAAAACAGAGTATTTTCTCTGAGAAAAAGTGGAAGAAATCGACTTTGAATTGGAAGAACCGGAAAGTTGGCCACTTGATTGATAGTCAGTAGAAATTAGAACTAATGTATAGTCGGAGATTAAAACGACGTTATTTTGTAGGAAGACCTCGTTGGGCACGACCGGGCACGAGGAAGGCCCTTTTCAGAAGACCCTACAAGTGTCGGCGACCCACTAAGTAGACATTTAAAAAAAAGTTCATCTTCATTTCTCAACATTTATTACATTAGGTATAGTTCCAGATGGAACTCACGGATCGAATTTGTATCCAGGGATGTTGATCTCGACGCGCCGTGCTCATCGTCATGGCGATGTGTTGACGTGTATACCTCTCACGTGGTTGCGCTCCAAACAAACTTTATCAACAAAACGTCTCCTCCATTATTCTCTGCTCATCTTCACTTGAAATTCTCCTCTTCATCACAATTTTTTTTCTGCTGAAAAATGTCTACAAATTCTAGAATCTTTTTATGCTTCTCGCTATTTTCATCCACAAACTTTTCTTTGTGATGTTACATTCGTTTTTCTGCAATCGTCTTCTTCAAAATTTCCAAAAATTCGGCTAAGGTTGCGGACAATTCTATTTCTCTGATAGGATCCTAGTGTTGATACAAATTTTTGATATCTTCTTTTTGGGGAAAAAGAATCGAAAACAAATCTAAAAGGTGCTAATCGAATGTTCGACAATTTAGAACAATAGAACTAGTTTAATTCATGAAAACTTTTGTCTCTTTAGACATTTATTAAAAAGTATTTGTCTTCTTTAATGTTCGGAATCAGTTGAGAGATTTGGAGCTTAAGATAGAAACGAATTTCAATGATCACGAACTATTTACGTTTACATCTTGTGGTATCGTGAATTGTTGAGAATAGTTGTGTATAGTTGTGAATTATTTGTCTGCATCAAGTTAGCAAATTAGTGTCTCGTTGTGAAATTGAAAATTCCGATAATCTTTCCTCATTGAAAATGAACAACCGCACTCGAATCGATTTATTTACCCCCATGAAGTGGTGTCATGAGGTGCCCAACTTGGACCAACTAATCAGGAGGGATGCCGCGGACACCGCACACGATACCGCGCGTTGTCGAAGGTCGGTGGGTACACAATGCGGAGGACAGCACAACGAGAGGGACACACTTGCCTGTGGAGGAGCTATATACTGCTCTATATAGAGTGTGAGAGAGGATTGACGGCGGAACAAAGAAGGCAAATGATGGTGAGAGAGTGGCAGCATGTAGGTGAGCGTTGATAAGAAGGAGAGAGACGATTGTGGGAAGAGGAGAGTTCCTCAGCAAGGAATGAGTGTGAGGGAGAGAAAAAGAGAGAGAGGGTGAAGAGAGGTTACGTTGTGGCGCGCCGTCGCGCTTCTTGTTCGATGAAAACTCTCGCATATCGGCGCTAGCGCCTAGCGCCTGCTGCGCTGTCCACCCGACACCACCCACTCATATCAATACACACTCTATATAAACCAGGTACCCCGCACAAAATCCTATATCCATCCTGCTCAGATATGTCAAGTACTCCCCCCGAAAAAAAACGAAGAAGCAGAAGAAGAAGAAGAAGAAGGATCAATGATATTCCTCATCTTCATTTCAATATCCACAATTTTGATCTTTTCTTATATATTATCTATCCACATAAATGCTGATATTTCGAGAACATACTCTATATAACACTTTGGAGCAATTGCCGCTCGAGATGATCATTGCTACACGTGGTTACTGTAATGATGCATAACAGCTGTGCATTATGCCGCTGTTTCGAATGATTAAACAACGGATATCGCTGTAACAACAACCGTCAATTATCACTGTTGATTCAACTGTTATTGCTTCCAATTCACATTTGTTGGCTCACGTTCTTTTAACTAATTACCATACAATGTTTTTCCGGAATAATCATTAAATGGCAAAATTAACAATCATTCATTTTACCTTTCAATTGTTTATTCCAATTATACTCACATTATTACTTTCAATTGTTCCAGCTTCGATTAGAAGAAGGATGGGGGAAAAAAATTAATCTAAAAAAAGAAGGCAATTTTGATTTCCTTCGAAATGGATTGTTTGTTGTATTTTACGATGTCGTAATTCCAGGGGGAACGATCTCAAAACTACAGAATCAGAATTGACTATGGCTGAAACCCCCTGAATGAGGATAATCAACCCATCTCTATTCACTGCTTCATTTAATGCACTCACATTATGCCCAGTGCATTTCACGACCCACTAGATGCTTATAGATGATGCAATTGTTTGGAAGATAGTCGTTATTTCATGGTCAATGAATGATGACCTACATGTAGAGTGTTTATTGAGAAAGGTTTAAGTACAGCAACAATCTTGAATACCTAATCATTATTGTGCTTAACATATGTTTAGCGTATAAACAAATATTCTCTTATAATGAAATCATATCCCAATAAAATTCAAACGTATCTGAATTATTAGTATGGAAATATTAATGATACGATTTTAATATACTCCTCTTTTTTTCTTTTCTTTTTTTCTCTTCCACACGGTCCACAATATCGATAACAATTGAATGCTCCAGTTCGATAATGCTCCATTAAATTAGACGATCCACCAAAAAAAAAAATAGCTTATACCATTAAACCAAATTTAATAATGGGTATTCTCGATCAAAACATATGACCAGGTGACTTTATCATTTCCTTGAATGTAAGGGGCAGTATTGAGGAGATTTTTTTTCTCGAAAAGGTTCTTGAGAAGTTGTTTATATGCTCGCAAGTCCTTTCCCAGCATCTTTCAACATATCTATAAGGATAGAGGAGGTGGATATCGATTTCACTTCCTTTTCAGAAAGAGATTTTATGGAGAAAGGGTCCTTGAGCGCAGATAGAGTGCTTCTTGAGAAATGTGTTTTGTAGATTATATGGCGATTCTTATTCATGAATGACGATGAAAATAATTGAATGCCTCTTTTATAAACAATTTCATTTCCAAAAGACTGCATGTAAATCAATTCGTATATCATGCTTGAATGATAAACGATAGTTTTAAGGGAAGAGTTTTGAAAATCATGTACTGATTCTCTGAATCAGAAATTCTTTATGTTTTGTAGTTTAGATTCGGAGTGTTAGTTTTTTTTGTGTATTTTAATAGTGATGAGGGTCTGGTGCTTTGATTTCATCCTTTTACTGTAGTAGTTTAATCATTTTTATCTTTTTTTTGAGACAATAAACGAATCAAAACGTTGCTTCGTAGCACTTTTGATTCGTCTTTTCTCTCAATTTGATATCCTTAGAAAAATTATGTTAGGTTCTGAGTATTAATTTCTGTTCTGTACTGTAATTGTCTAGGTTCGAAGTATTAATTTTCTTTTTGCTATAACAGTAGTTGAGGTTGGGAGTTTTCATTTAATTCTGTTGCTGTAATAGTCTCTAGGTTCTGATTATTATTTTCTGCTTACTTATTTGTCTAGATTTGGAATATTAATTGTTTGCTTTCACTGTAATACTTTAGGTTCGGAGCATTAGTTTCTGTTTCTTACTGTAACAGTGGTTCAGGTTCGGGGTATTAATTGTCTAGGTTCGTAGTATTAATTTCTTTCTATTGCTGTTGTAATAGTGGTTTGGAATACTAATTTGTTCTTTTTGTTGTAACAGTCTAGGTTGCGAGTATTAATTACTTTTTTTTATAGTGTAATAGTTTAGGTTTGGAGTATTAATTCTTTTCTTTTGCTGCTGTAATCGATTAGGGTAGTCGTTTGCTATAGATCTGTAGGTTTGTAGATTCTTCTTTGTACTGTAATTTAAGTTTAGGTTCTAAGTATGAATTTCTGCTTTTCACGGCAATAATTGCACCAAATTAATACTCCAAACCTAGACAATTATGGTCTAGGTTCGGAGTATTAATTTCCTCCTTCTGCTACTGTAGTAGTCTAGGTTCGGAGTACTAGCTTCTCTTCTCACTGCAATCGCTCAGCTTTGGAGTATTAATTTCAAATGTAGTGACAGATTTTAATTATGCTAGTTCCGAATGATAATTAAATTCGTAGATGATGGTAATTCGAAATGATAGAAATAGCTTTAGTTGGTTGAAGTTCCAAATTGTTTCAGAATAGTTCCAACAGAATTTGATATCAATACCTTCAATAGCTGTAGTTTAGAACAATGACACAAGTAAATAATTTTCAACAAAACCTATTCAATCTTCTATCTAACAACGACATCTCTAATCGAATTTATTCCCTCTACGAAAAAAGCAGAATTTTTCAGTTTCTTCTCTGCTATTTTCAATGGTTTGTAGTTTGCGTCTTCTATTTTTGATTCGAGTTTTCAGAGACTTTTTTCATCGGAGATAAGACCTGCTGCCTCTCCATCTCACGTATCATTTGTCTGCTAGATCCTCCTTTTCCGGACAGTTTGCTTTCTCTGAGGGTGTTGAGTTGAGGAAGAAGAGCGGTATTGGCGAGGATGTCGATGCAGGTGCAGGGTGCACATGTCGTGGAGTATTTCCCGGCGTTGATGTAAAAGAGAGGGAGAGGGAATGAGAGAGAGAGATGGGAGTAAGTGGTGTGTGAAAGAGAAAGAGAGAGAAAGGTGCGTGGCAGAACCGTGGAGTCGCGTCGCAATCAATACCTCTGGTCCCCGACCCCCGTCACTCACCCGGCAACCTCCGCGAGAATATTCCCTCCCCCACCTTCTCCACCCTCTGTTAAGCTTCCTTTCTCAACCATTCCCCTTTCCACCCTCTCTACGTCACACCCTGTCAACCGTCGCTATGTTCCTTCTACTGATCGGAGTCGCTTATGTTACCTTGTTACCAAGATATTGTTACAGACTCTCGCAGATTCCAGACGAGTGCATCCTTTTTGCATCTGGCTCTGCGAAATTCTCCTTCAATGATAGGCAATTTCGTCAATAGGAATAAAAAGAAATTTTCCACTTTTCAAGGTTCTTCTTTTTTTCCCCCTTTTTATTGCAGCAAACGATATAACCTGACTGATTCAAACGGTAAATTGGGTTAGTGAGGTCACATGTGCGCATCGACATGGAAGAGAACTAATCACAGTGGTTATCCATATGTGATAATGGGTGAAAGCATTTATTAATTATTTCAGTCAATGGAAAAGTAATTCATTCATTTACGGAGAAACACCCTCGCGAAATGACATACATGCAATATAATATAAATGGATTCAATCTAAAAGAGTAATTTACATTTCAAAAATGCCAGCAGTGAATTAAAGTTGGAAATTTCAATTTAAAAATTCAAGTTCAGTCCAAAATTAGAGTAAGATAAGTAATTACTTTTTAATTACAGTGGAATGTTGATTATCCGAATTAATTTGGACAGACACTTGTTCGGATGACCGAAATTTTGGATAATACAAATTGTAAATGGCTTAGGGTCACCATAAAAATTTTATTTTGTTCTTCCATTGACTTTCCCCTGATTTCCAGACAGGATTTTGATTTTTTTTCCTCAGCTATGTAAAAAAAACTCAGAGGGAGCTTAATTATGTAAAAAATTATTTTTAGAAGCAGGGAAAATTTAATTTTAAACCTTTAAGATTGTTTACCTTTTTTAAAAATAAAATTATATACTGTCGTAGTTAACTTTCCTCTGCTATTTTAAAAAATTACATTATAAATCCTTAAATGAATTCAATTGTTTTTAATGTACTCTTAGAAAACTTCAAACTATTTTTAAAATGTTCGATTACTTGTTTATAAATATGTAAAAAAAATAGAAAAAAAACCCAAAAATAGAATTGCAATATTATAAAAACCTAATTTTTCGAAAACATCAATTTTGTAAAAAAAATTTGAATTCTAATTATTTGGAAATTAGCTAATAAATGAAAATTATAATTGTAATACTTTCGAAATTAAATTATTTTAGATGCAATTTGCAGCCTATAGCTTTACTTCAATATATACTTAAAAATTCATTTTTTTAAAGTCCCTAATGAAATTCTTTCACAATTTAAATTCATTTTATTTCAATTTAAACAAATTTTTATTAATTTCATAATTATTTATTACAGTCGCCAAAAATTTTTTAAAGTATATAAATATTTGAAGTTGTAGCCCAAAAAATTTGTTAAATTGTGTTTCAATATTTTTAAATTTAATAAAAATGTGAATTTATTTGACAAACTATTTATCTCCGAAGCCTTTTTCATATTTGATTAGCGTTATTCTTTTTTTTTTTAATTTTTTAATAATTATTTTCAAATACCTAACCCTTGAATTATAAAAAAAAAATTTCCGTTTTATTTAAAATGAAATATTTTTAATTTTTTAAAATATAATATATTAAGTAGAAAGTTAGATAAATAACAAAATAATAATTAAAAATAAAAATTTTTTTTATAGAAAATATCAATTTTGAACTTAAAATGAAATATTAAAAAATTCATTACAATTTTTTTTCCGTCCAATATAAAAAAAAGGTATTAGTTATTTTTGAAAAGATAAAATAGTTGTAAATAAATTATTAAATACGCAATTCATTAAATTATAAATGAATAATGTTAAAAGTTTAATAAATTAAAGAAATTAAATTTAAAAGGAATTTTTTTTACAAAAACCCCAATATTGATTACAGTATATTTAACCTTCAAAACATTTAATATTAAAATGATGCTGGAAGGCTTATTTTTGAAAATTAATTTTGCGCAACTCAGATTTTTATCTTTAAATGCATTTAAAACCTACTCATGACAAAAAAATTCAGAAAATGTAAAAATTAATTTTTTTAGTTTTTGGAAAAAAACAGGTGCCTTTCAGGAGAATTACTCATATGTATCTTTAAAAGAACTTGATTAAAATTTTTAAGAAACCTAAATTTTTCTAGAATTGTAACATTTTAAATACTTAATTCTTTAGAATTTTAGATAAAATTTTCGAAACGTCAATTTTAAAGCAACATCTTTTTCTTACAGTAAGTAAGTAATTAATAAAAAGTTAAATTATAAAGCTTTCAAAATTAAAACAATTTGTATGCAATTTGAATACAATATTGCTGCTTGTTACATTCATATTTACAAACATGAATATATATTGGATTTTGACCCTTTGTAAAATTCAATCATTTACCAATTAACAAATTAAAATTCTTTGATAATTTAATTTGTTTCAAAGAACTCCAGTGAAATTCTTTTACAAATTTAATTATTTTCAAACAGTTACACAAAATTCAAGTCGATTTTATAATTCTTTATTAAATTTGTTTTCAACTCAAAAGCATCTCGAGAAAAATTGAATTAAATTTTTTTACAATTTTAAAGAAAATTATTTAAAACTTAATTAATGTTTTAATTAAATATTTAGGGTCAATTGGGGTAAATGTAAACGCGGGGTAAATGTAAACAGTAGATGTGTCAGCTAAATTTACAAATTAAAAAATAAGTACGACGGCAATATTTTTACCTCAGCTCACCTACAAGATGTTCTGACTATTGCCAATATTTTATTTTGACAATTGGCAATGTCCTAGTGTAAGTTATCTTTTAATGCAAAAAAGTTTGAAATTGAAAATTTTTCTGTTTCAGTATTTTGTCTCGCATTTGCATAAAAATAAATTTAAAAATCAAACAAAAATATGTAATTCTTCCTTATTCATGCCCCAACAAAAATTGACTTGGATTTTTGATTTTCGTCAATTTAGTTAATAAATAATTAAGTGTTTACATTTACCCCGAGAATTCGAAAACTCGGGGTAAATGTAAACAGAACTTCAACTACATTAAAAAAACAATTTAATAAATTATTGGATCTGCCATTTTGAAATTTAAAAATTCGATATTTTAGATTCTTATTCAGCAAGCTTAAAAACTTTTTTTTATCAAGTTGAATGAAAATCTATTAAAATTTGTTCAAGTTATTCAAGTTTTACATTACTAATTTTGTAATGGTTGATTGTTTATTTATATGGTGCGTTATCAGTCAACTGGTTGATTTTTCAATACATCTACGAATAATTTTTTTTCAGTTTTTCCATCCCTTAAGACAGTAGTATGCTTGAAATAATTTTATTTCTTAAACCTCGCTTAACTACAGAAGTGTTTACATTTACCCCGAATTTTAGGCAAATTTCAAAATCTCGGGGTAAATGTAAACAGTCAGTTGTAGACGATTCAGGTGCATCAATATTTTTTTGAACCTCATAAAATTTTTCTAGGGAGCTCTAGTAACAAGTTCATGCATAAAAAAAATCCGTCCATTTTACCTTTTAACAAAAAAAACTGATGTTTTTCGTAAAAAATAGATAAACCGTTTACATTTACCCCAAATGACCCTAATTAATGATAATTTTTTCACAGCATGTAAAATTTTCAAAAATGTTTCTTTGAATATTCTTCGAAAAATCGATATTTTCCTAACTTGGACCGAACCTGGTTCGGATAATAAAAATTAAAAATATTTTCAATTATAATTACATGGATAGGATAATTTTTTAAGTTTTTGCACATTAAAAAATTTAATTTTGTGTTCATGAGAACAAAGAATAAGAAAAAAAATTTTTTTTAAATAAGAAAATAAATAAAAATAATAGAATGTTTAGATAACAAGTGTTCCAATAATCGAGGTTGCACTGTAATTTAAATTAAAAAAGAACATTCAATAACACCAACAAGAAATAACATTGAAAAAGAACATCAAAGAATTATTTCCAAAAATTCAAATTTAAAAGTACTTCATTCAGCACGCAAAATGAATTAGACCGAAAATTGACCGAATCCAAGTATTTTCCGGGGAATAATGGAAAAGCCGAAAAGAAAAAAAATTGAATCTCTGTGATGATGAACAGTTTGACAGGAAAGGCAAGAGTGTCGCACGCATATATCTATATACAACCATTCATTGAAATAATGACTGATTCATTGCAACCCCTTTGATCAGTTCTCACCCCTGTTGACAACACGGCAATTTTGCTCTTGATGAAAGCAAAGGGGTATCAAAAGAGGGTTGCTGAAAATCCTCAAGTCCATTAATTTCGGATCGACACGGTGATTTTTCCTATTGTTCAATACGTCAGAAACAATTAGATAACAAGGAACGGAATATAGGCGGCAAATATTTTTCCCTCGTGTGATTAAATTTTTTTTTTTTTTGCTTGACAACCAAAAGGAGTAATACAAATTTTTCTTCTTGTTTCAGTATATGAATAAATTGATTTTTCAGTTAGTCACCGATCCAAATGGATAATTTCGTAATTTTAAGCTTTAAAATTCCCTTTGAAAGGGTTGGAGAATTTAGGGGGATTTTTTTTTTGCAGAACAGAAAAGTTTTTGCATGTGAGGGGGATCGATAGCGTTTTCAGTATCGCGCGCAGAGTCGATGACTCGCATCAAGTTGAGAAGAGAGCGTCAAGCTACGTGGTAATTACACCAATCGATTCCCTTCATCGCCTTCGTGAGGCTGTAACAGAGACTAATCATGTGAAACTAATTTTCAACGGTGTGGGTCCTATATATATTGATTTAATCATGGGTTTAACATGCGTCGCCAGACGAATCAACAGAGCAACGTTTCGAAAAGAATCGTTGCTGCTGCTGTCTGCCGAGCTTTTACCTTGTACACGCCTTAGCCGTGGCTGCTGATATAGGGAGCCCCGTATTGATTTTGGTCTGCATTGGTGAAGCGGTTAAAAATGTTGAACGAAACGTGAGAGACATTGCCTTTGACAATTTCTATAGTCTCATGAATTCAAACAAATTCGCGTGTTTGAGCAAAAAAGAAAGAAAAAACAAAAAGAAAAATTATCCATTTCATGCGGCTATATCGCACAAGAGAGTGCGTTTTACTTTTACTCTCTATACTTGATGCGGTCTTTCTCTAAATTCCCTCTCGAGAGTGTTTTCACTTTTCTTCAAGAGAGAGAGAGAGAGAGAGAGAGAGAGAGAGAGAGAGAGAGAGAGAGAGAGAGAGAGAGAAAATTGAGATACTTCAATCACAGTGATGAATCTACTTGAAACAAGTGCAATTTCGATCCAGTTTGAGTGAAATTTCACACCAATAAAAGTGGAATATTTCGCTTCAATTGATATGGACTTCTAGTCTAGAGGAAAACTTCATTTCGCTTCTGCAGATTGATGGGTATAAAAATTATTACAATTTCCAAAAGGAATTTCCCTCACAGAAAATGTTGCGACTAAAGGAATCAATTCTTCTTTAAAAAGAAATGCATACGGAGAAAAATTAAATCCGAATATTTTTAGTTTTAGACTAGACGTTATTTAAAGTGGATGATTACTGAAACGTTTTACGTGCTGTACTACAGAAATCAAAACAAAAATTTAGTACAAAAATTTAGTGATTACTGTTGTTTCAAATGCGGTTTTTTAACGATTAAAAAGCGGAAAAATACTCCAAATGAGACGAACTCCACTGGGAGTGAAAATTAACTACGATGAAGCACAGTTATAAAAATTTGAATGAGATCCTCTCGAAAGAAGATGTCATTATAGAAGTACACTTTTTCAGAAAAAGTCAAGAGCAACTAATCATCAAAATCGTTAGAAAAGTCTTTCAAAGTTTTATCCTGAAACTTTAAATAAGACGAAGTCCACTCCACTATGCAAAATAGCAGAACATTCATAATTGGAATAGGAGAATTCACTCCCAAAAGGATGATATTAAAATCCAAAGTGAAACTTTACTTGGAAAGAAAGAGGAAACAGATTTATCCTCGGATTTATCATAATTGGTATGACAGCTAAAGTTTCCCTGGGTGTAAAGGAATCCACTATTAAGATATCAAGACGAGGATCTAATTTTGTTGATGCAACAATCCCAAATTGTGGAAATTAAAAACTTTCCAAAATAAATCTAGAATTTAAAAAAAGGTACAAGACTTTTACTCAGTTCTTCAAGTCCTATACATTTTCGGAATCAGAGCACTGCTGCAGTGGAACCATAAAACCCTAAACGTCGAAATTTATTACTGGAAGTAGAATAGAAAAAGATTACTACACACTATTCGCAAAGTTATATCCACACACCATAGAAGTCCATTTCCTCTTATGGGAGACATATTACAGTAAAAATATATTTGTAATACAAACAGGGAGCAGTTTAAAGGAAAGAGTCTAATAGTGCAATAGTGTCTGATAGCTTAAGCGTGGACATGATAATATTTAAAAGATGGGATAAATTTTTCTATCTTTCAGGATGTTCATCTGTAACATACTAGCAACAATTTAGGTGATTACACTGTCCGACACTAATTTTGCCCTTTCAGTAATTTTAGTCTCTTTCGATAGATTTTTTCACTCTGATTACGAATCTGAAAAGAAAAATACTCGAGCACGTGGAGTTTTTGAGAAAATTAGTGTTAAAAAGCGAAAAAGCGTGTTTTTGGGCTTTATTTTTTTATGATTAAAAGAAAAATAAGAGGTGATAGAATTTTGATTCTGGTTTCAAATGAATGCTTGAATCGCAACCAACAATTTCCTTGAGGAAGAATTCAAAGGTATTTCCGATAAGGCAATTGAAAATGATTTTTTCTTTTGCATTAAATTTTGTTATTAATCCAATTTTATTAGCACCTCAGCATTGTGAAACAAGTGATAAACAAATGAATTTTTAAGGGGGCAAGCGCAGTTGTAACGTCAAAAAATTGACATTTTTTCAATAATTTTTTTCTTGTAAACCATTAAACTTTTTTTAAAAATCGATTTTTTTTCTGAAAGTACATCATTTAGATTTGAGTTAACAAAAAAAAAGAAGTTAAAAATATTAAGAAGTTCCAAAGTTATGTACCGTTAAAGTAAAGTCCTTCGAAAAAACAGAGTTTTGCGGTGACCAACACTATGGAAATCTGATTCGTCCGAAATTAAAAATCGAAACAGATTTACTTTTATTGAAAGATTATCTAGTCCTTAATCGAAGGATTTAAAAGGAAAAAAATATTTGAAAAAATCTGTTTCGATTTTTAATTTCGAACTAATCAGATTTCCATAGTGTTGGTCACCGCAAAACTCTGTTTTTTCGAAGGACTTTACTTTAACGGTACATAACTTTGGAACTTCTTAATATTTTTAACTTCTTTTTTTTGTTATCTCAAATCTAAATGATGTACTTTTAGAAAAAAAATCGATTTTTAAAAAAAGTTTAACCTTCAGAGGGCCGGAAAATTAAAATAAAATTTACTAGTTTTTTATTAAGTAAAATTAAATAAAAAATCAATTCGATGAAAATAAAAGTAAAAATAAATGGTGGCCACCCCGGCCCTCTCAAGGTTAATGGTTTACAAGAAAAAAATTATTGAAAAAATGTCAATTTTTTGACGTCACAACTGCATTTCCCCTCTTAAGTATTTAAATTCATAAAATTTTATATTAAAAAAATTTTATTTAAAAAAAAATGTTTAGCAATCTAATTTTTAGAAATCCCTACAAAAGTTATTAATTTAGATTTTATTTAAGCGTTCATTGTATTTTACAGTTTTTATAACTTAATTTTAAATAAATTAAATTAATCAATTCTTCTAATAGAAATTAAATGCCTAACTAGTAGAAGAAAAAAAAGTATATTAAATTAGATATTCAGTGATCATACAAATTAAATTTTTTGTTATATTTAAACACTTAATTAGTTCATAAAATTAATTATAATTTAATTTTTTATTATAAAAATTATTTTCTCCTTGTTAGATGTTGAAATTTATTTTAATTTTTAATATTGTCTGCTTTTATTCTAATGGATAAAAACAATTACTAAAAGCAATGTTTTAATTTTGGAAAAACAAAACGTTAAATTCACAGAAATACTTTATTTCAAAGACATCAATTATGTGTTCAAATTATTTATTTTCTTGAGTATATACGTCAAGATTGCTAAACATTTTTTGGAATAAAATGAGGAGTAAGTTTTCAAAACTTGATAAATCCAAATTTTGTCATTTCGAGTAATTTAAATAAATGACAATTCTCACATAACCATTAAAATTATCTTTAATGTTGAAAAACTGTAATAAATTATTCATTTTTAAATATTTTTTCCATTTAAAATGCTATTTTAATAATTAAATTCTATTGTTATAGGGAATTTAAAGGTTTTAATAATTTTTTCTAATAAAAAGATAGAAATTAAAAATCATCAAGGTTAGGCCAAAATATTTTTTAAACTGAAAATTCTTTATTAATAAATTTTTTTTCTTAAATTGAACAGTGATAAATGGATTTCTAAAGATTTTAATATATTAAATATGTGTTTATCTCAATTTTTTTAAAAAATGGATTTATCAACTTTTGAAAAATTGCCCCTCAAATATAAGTTACATGAAAATAATGTAAAATGTTATGAATTTAAATGCTAAAAAATTCATTTGTTTATCACTTGTTTCACAATGCCGAGGTTATACATGGTGCTAATAAAATTTGATTAATAACAAAATTTAATGCAAAAGAAAAAATCATTTTTAATTGCCTTATCGAAGATGCCTTCGAGTTCTTCCTCAAGGAAATTTTTGGTTATGATTCAAGCTTTCATTTGATACCAGAAACAAAATTCTAGAACCTCTTATTTTTCTGCTAATCATAATCAAATATAGTCAAAAACATGCTTTTTCACTTTTTAACACTAATTTTCTCAAAAACTCGACGCGCTGGAGCCTTTTCCTTTTCAGATTCTTAATCAGCGTGAAAAAATCTATCGAAAGTGACCAGAACCATTGAAGAAGCAGAAAAAAATTAATTTTTGTCGGACACTGTTATCAGCTCATAAAAATTGTTAGAATTAGAAAAAATAAATTTTAATCACTTTTTTCCCAAATTTTGTTGTTTTAATAATTTATAGTCTGCTTATATGTTTAAATAAATAAATAACTTTTATTGATATTATTATCATGTTGTGAGAAAAAAACTCACCGGGATATTTCCTCTTGTGTTCAGCATCAACTTCTCGAGCAAGGGCAAAATATTTCTCCTTAACATCTTGAGACATATTCTTCCAAAGAACTCCCAATCTATAATAAAATTGATAAAATATAATTCGCATATCAGTATAATATACGTGTATATATTAAAAGAACGTAACGAAAAATCATTTCTTAACTAATAGTTTTAAGTGGAGAAACAAGTGGAAAAAAATTCTTTATTAGACTTATAAAACAAATAGAAGAAAAGTTCTCTGTGCCTTGTTCTAAAAAAACAAAAGGGTGCCAGTGACACAAGCTTGCAGACCTTTTGTTTTTCAAAAGTCGAAAGGTTTCTTGTTTCTTGAAATCGTCATGATGTCAAAGAAAAATGAAGCTCTTCTAAATCAAAGAAATTCTCGTACATATACTTTATATATATTTATATGTATGAACGTTTTAAAAAGCGACGGAATTCTTTTGTCATTTCATTAACCACTCGAAATTCCGGTTATAAAATAAAGACAAAACATTCTCTTGCAGAAGGAATTTTTTATTTACTTTTTTATTAAAAATAATTGAAATGATATAAAATAAATTCTATTCAATATTATCATGATCCCCAAGTTTTGAACGTTCAAATGAACGAAATACTTTTTTATTGAAGATATTTTAATAAATTACTAATCATAAAAAAATTTAAAAACTAAAATTTTACTTTTACAATCTCAGTAATTAATTTTTTAAGTAGTGAAGCAAAATAATTGCAATAAAAATTTAATTTTTAAAAGAAATAAATAAATTTCGTTCATTTGCACGTTCAGAACTTTAGGATCTTCTATATTCTATAATATATAATTATAATAAACTATAATAAATAATATAGTAAAATATATCATTAAATTATATAAATATAATATTAAATTAATACTTTTAAGTAATAAACATAATAAGAAATTCTTTCTACAAGAGGAGTTGTTTTTTTAACGCTCAAGATGAACGAAATTTATTCATTTATTTTCAAATTCAAACTATATTTTAATAATATTTCCTGTTTATAAGAATTATTTACACTGAAAAAAAATTTATTTGATTCAAATAACCGATTATTTGACTATTATCAAAGAAATATTTACATAAAACAAATAATTTTTATTTGAATCAAATAAATTGAATTTGAATCAAATATTTCAGTATTTGAAGTAAATATTAATTAATTGATTCAAATAAAAATTATTTGATTCAAGTAAATATTTATTTGATAATAGTCAAATAATCGGTTATTTGAATCAAATAAATTTTTTTTTTCAGTGTAAAGTTTAAAATTGTCAAATTTACATTTCTGATCTTATTACGGTCAATAATTTTTGAAAATATTATTTACATTGAAAAGTATTTTGTTTATTTGATTTATTTTTATTTATTTTTTTTAATCAAATTTATTTGATTGTTTTTTTGATGTTTTGAATTAAACAAAATCTAACAATCGAAACATAAAAACCTAAATTATTTAGATAAAACAGGAAAAAATTAAAAATCCTAACAAACTTTTTAGATTAAACCAAATTTGTTCTGGAATTTTATTAAAAAGTATAGTTAAACAATGAAAAAAAATAGGAAAAAATGGAAAAACAAATAATAAGGGAAATACTTAACAAATATTTTAGATTGAATAAAATTTCTCAATCATAAAAAAATCAAAATAAAAAAGAGAAAGAAAAACATTTTTTTTAATTTTTAATTTGTTTGGCATAAATAATTAAGAAAAATTTTTAATAAAAAACTTTTAACAAACTTTTATTTTTGATTAAATATAATTTCTCATAGAATTTTATTATAAAGGAGTTTAACAATGCAAAAGAATAGGAAAAACATTGAAAAACTTTCCAAATTCTTTTAGGATAAAAATTTAACAGAATTTAATAATACAAAATCATAACCAATTTTTATTTTGGTTTCAAAAAAATTTCTTCCAGAAGATAAAAATACTTAAAATATATTTTTGATTAAACAAAATTTCTTCCAGAAGATAAAAATAGGTACTTAAAATATATTTTTGATTAAACAAAATTTCTCTTCGAAATTTATTCAAAAAATGTATTCAAGAAAAATAAAATAAAAATCAATCAAATGTAAAAAATTAAAATCAAAAAGAAACAGGAAAAAAATCGAAAAATGTTATATAATTTTTTTAATCATAAAAAATTAACAAAATTTAAAAATAAAAAAAACTTGATAAACATTTTTGATTAAATTAAATTAGTTTCTAGAATTTCATTTATTTTGTTATTATTATAAAATTTAATAATCTAAAATAAAAATAGGAAAAAATTGGAATACGTTCCAAATTTTGTTAGCATAAAAATTTAACAGAATTTAATAATAGGATAACGAATTTTTTTTGTTTTAAAAAAATTTCTTCTAGAAGATAAAAATACTTAAAATATATTTTTGATTAAACAAAATTTCTCTTCGAAATTTATTCAAAAAATGTATTCAAGAAAAATAAAATAAAAATCAATCAAATGTAAAAAATTAAAATCAAGAAGAAACAGAAAAAATCGAAAAATGTTATAATTTTTTTAATCATAAAAAATTAACAAAATTTAAAAATAAAAAAACTCGATAAACATTTTTGATCTAATTAAATTAGTTTCTAGAATTTCATTTATTTTATTATTATTATTATTATTATAAAATTTAATAATCTAAAATAAAAATAGGAAAAAATTGGAAAACATTCTAAATATTTATTAACTTATCAAAATAACATAATTTTAAAGTATAAATCCCTAAAAAATATTTTTGATTCAGCAAAATTTCTACTAATATTAATTTCCAAAAATGTAGAAGAAAAAAATTTTAATCATTCAAAGAAATAACCGAAATAGAGATTAAAGGGGAAACATTTTTTTAGCAGAAAAATTAACAAAGTTAAAAAATAAAAATTTTTAACAAACTCTTCCATTGAAAAAAATTTCTTTTAGAATTTTATTGAAAAAGTATATATTAAAAATACAAGAAAATAAAGTGAAAAAATAAAATGCTTCTACAATTTTTTTAGCACAAAAAATAACAGAATTTAAAAATAAAAATATTTAACAAACATTATTTTGATTAAACAAACTTTCTGAATAAAAAAGCAATCAAAAGGAAAAAATAAAAAGCAAAATAAAACAGGGAAAAAATGTGTTTACAATTTTTTTAAATATAAAAAATTTACTGAATTTAAAAATAAAAATACTAAACAAACTTTTTGATAAAAAAAATAAAATCTCTCCTAGAATTTTAATTTTCAGTAATCAAACAAAAAGGAAAATGGGAAAAAATTGAAAGTGAATAATAAAAAAAAATAAAATAAAATAACTTGCCTAACGCTGATGTCCTTGTTAGATTCCTTGGGATTTTTAAGGGCAAGTTTTTTTCTCCACTCATTTGCAAAGAGCATAAAGGCATTTGCTGGCCTGGGAATTTTCTGTTTTCCCGGCGCATTGCTGCTGCATAACTCTGTCGTGTAGTTGCGGTCGATTGGTATCTCTTGGTGCACTTGCACTTGAACATAATTTGGCGAAACTTCCTTCGCAAATGGTACCTTATTCGCTTTCGGTTCAATGCGTATTTGTTGTCGTTTTGTCGTCGTCTCCTTATCATTTTTCACATTCGAATTTCTCTCTCTCAAAACGCCAATTAAATGATCCGATTGAATCAAATTTGTCGTTGGTGAATTTTTTTTCCTACACTTGACTCTCGCTTTTTTCACTGGTGTCGTATTCGATCCATCAGAATCGGTATTTTCCTCCGATGTTTCTGAATTCGCCCGCGAGACTGTTGATGAAAACAAATAAAATTATTACCAAAAAAATCACAATCCTTTCAAAAAAAATTTTTTAATTTAAAAACAAAATTCGACTTTTTGAAATTCAAAAATTATTTTTTTTTATACTAGCAAAAAATTTTGTTCCTTTGAATTTTTTATACACCTTTCTTCTTGACAATAATTTCAACAAAAAAATTTTATTGGAAAAATTCATTGTTTTACGTTTGAAAAAATATTTTATTCTTCTGTGAACTCCACTGTCGTTAATAATTAAAATTAAATTTTTCGATAAAGGACGAACCTATTATTGTTTTTGAAAAAATAATTCTATTTGAAAGCCTTTTTCATTTTTGCCAAATGGACTTTTTTTGTTGAAAAACAAACGAGTGAATTTACGAAAAATATTTGCCGAACAAAAAAGTATGACGATATATTATCCGATAATAATTCATAATACGATAGAAATTAATTACAAACTATTGACTCAAAAATCCCTTTCATTTTTGCATTCGTAATTTAATCAATTGTAAAATATTTAATTGAATTCGCAACGTTTTAAATATAACTACAAAGGAAATAATTCAAATCAATAATATAAAGTTAATAGTGTCAGAAATAATAATAATAAATAATAATTTAACAATAAAACAAAAATAAGAATAAAATACGAATAATGTCAAAACAAAAAAAAATGAATAATGACAATACAGAAAAAATGGTAGAAAATGACAATCCCTGGTAAATAAAAAAAGGAAAATTATTCCATCTGAAAAGTAGAAATTAAAGACGAATTATTGAAAATGTTTTTTGTAAAAAATTATCGAAAAGAAACAAATAAAAAAAAACTATTTCTCACCTTTCGTGATGAAATTCTTAACAAGAGCAAAAGCCTCCATATTTTACCGAAAAAAAAACAAAATTTGATTCTTTATACGAGTCGAATAATTACTGAAAGCTAACAATCACAATGGACATTATTAAATTCCACAAGGAGAATTAATTTCTTCACGACGAAGACAATGTGGTTGTTGTTGTTGAAGAAAATTATCCGAATCTTAACAAATATTTTCGTTGTCAATAGTAACACTACTTTCACAAATAGAAAAACTGCAATCCAACGATAACGATACGACTGTTGTGGTTCGCCGAAAAAAAGAAGAAACAGTTGACGATCGTCAAATAATTGAAAAACTTCATCATAGGCGTCACTTCTTGAAATTTTGTCAATTTTTCACCTCTCTTTGTCATTCTTGCCAACTGTTCAAAAAAAAAAAAAAAATTATTCCAAAATTTATTTCTTCTTTCTTTCTCGAGAAATATTTTTCCCCAGATTTATAACAAAGAAATAAAGGACGAAAAATGGAAGAAATTTATTGTGAAGATTCATACGAATGTCTAAAATGTATCGATTATTATGGTGTTTTAAATTTAAGAAGAGATTGCCAATTGGCAGATATCCAAAAAGCGTGAGTTCTTTTTTCATTTATTTTTCCAGGAATTTGTAACATTTTTCTTTTATTATTGCCTTTTAAATTAAATTAACCAGTGCGGAAAATCGTAAAATATGTTACGATTACTGACGTTATATTTATTATTAGGGTCATTTGGGGTAAATGTAAACGATTTATCTATTTTTTACGAAAAACATCAGTTTTTTTTTGTTAAAAGGTAAAATGGACGGATTTTTTTGCATGAACTTGTTACTAGAGCTCCCTAGAAAAATTTTATGAGGTTCAAAAAAATATTGATGCACCTGAATCGTCTACAACTGACTGTTTACATTTACCCCGAGATTTTGAAATTTGCCTAAAATTCGGGGTAAATGTAAACACCTCTGTAGTTAAGCGAGGTTTCAGAAACAAGTTATTTCAAGCATACTACTGTCTTAAGGGGTGGAAAAACTGAAAAAAAATTATTCGTAGACGTATAGTAAATCAACCAGTTGACTGATAATGTATTATATAAAATAAACAATCAACCATTAGAAAATTAGTAATGTAAAACTTGAATAACTTGAACAAATTTTAATAGATTTTCATTCAACTTGGTAAAAAAAAGTTTTTAAGCTTGCTGAATAAGAATCTAAAATATCGAATTTTTAAATCTCAAAATGGCAGATCCAATAATTTATTAAATTGTTTTTTTAATGTAGTTGAAGTTCTGTTTACATTTACCCCGAGTTTTCGAATTCTCGGGGTAAATGTAAACACTTAATTATTTATTAACTAAATTGACGAAAATCAAAAATCAAAGTCAATTTTTGTTGGGGCATGAATAAGGAAGAATTACATATTTTTGTTTGATTTTTAAATTTATTTTTATGCAAATGCGAGACAAAATACTGAAACAGAAAAATTTTCAATTTCAAACTTTTTTGCATTAAAAGATAACTTACACTAGGGCATTGTCAATTGTCAAAATAAAATATTGGCAATAGTCAGAACATCTTGTAGGTGAGCTGAGGTAAAAATATTGCCGTCGTACTTATTTTTTAATTTGTAAATTTAGCTGAAACATCTACTGTTTACATTTACCCCGCGTTTACATTTACCCCAAATGACCCTATCAGTTTTCATTTTCTGCTTTAATTATTTCATTTTCCGAAATTAAATTTAAAAATAAAAAAAAGGAAAAAATCATAAACCGAAAAACGAAAAAATAAAAAAGGAAAAATTAAAATAGAAAAAAAGGAAACATTAAAATAGTCAAAAAAGGAAAAAATAAATAGGAAACATTAAAATAGAAAAAAGGAAAAATTAAAATAGAAAAAAGAAAAAAAATAAACAAGGAAATAATTTTAAAAATTGTAAAGAAAATATAAAAAAAAAAAGATTTCAAATAAGAAAAAAGTTTTTAGTTCACCTTCTAAAAACTTTGCTAAAAAATTTCGGCACTCTAAATTATTATATTACTAATTTAACATAATAATCTCGCAAACAAATCTATATAACAAGAAACGTTCGTGATCCATCGCAATTTAAGTATAAGACGTAAATAATTACTTAATTCGAAAAATTACAACGACACGCCTTTCATTCTCTACAACACCATAATTATGAAAATGACACGAATCAAGTAGACGAATTTAATTAAACTGGTGACCGATTTTTCAGGTGCCTTGAGAAATTAGTAACACGCCTAGAAAAACGATATTCTAATTTCAAACATAAAATATTCATTAAGTCGATAACACTTTCATTCTCTTTTTAAAATATAAAACATACATTAATAATTCTCGGAAACATAAACGAATCAATTAGCAACTTCTAAAAAAAAATTAACTTATGACAAAGTGTAGAAATAATGAAAAGAAAATTAGAGATTTTTATCTTAATGTGTGACAATAATTACTGATGGTGTGATGATAATTATAAATATTATTGATAATTTATTTTTAATAATAGACTTAAGTATATAGATTTAATAGACATAAATAAATGTGGCTTTAAATCAATAAATTAAAAACTCTAGATTTAAATCAAAAAAAATTTGTAAGTAAATAAATTAATTTTGACTCAATAAATTTAAATAATTAAATTTGCTATTATAAATTATGCGAAAAAGAAAATAAAAGAAGGAAAAGAATTATTTGAACCGAAAATAATCGACTGTTATCAAATATATTGGAAATAAATAATTGTTTAATTCTACTTAAATTTACAATTTCTTTTATTTTAAAATGAAAAGCGTCTCCAACATTTCGGATATTCGGTTTTTGAATCAATTAAATTAGTAAATAAAAATGCAAAACTTACTGAATAAATAAAATTTTTTCCAGAATATTGTATTAGAAAAATCTAACAAACCAAGAAGAAACAGAAAAAAATTGATGAATAATAATTAATTATTATTATTTAGAAAAATTTTTAAATCATAATAAATTATTATCAATTATTATCAATTATTATTATTATTGATTATTATTGATTATTATTTATTATTATTTATTATTATTATTCATTATTATTTATTATTATTTATTTTTAATTATTATTTAATATTATTTATTATTATTGAATATTATTTATTATTATTCATTATTATTTATTATTATTCATTATTATTTATTATTATTTATTTTTAATTATTATTTAATATTATTTAATATTATTTATTATTATTTATTATTATTTATTATTAATATAAAGAATACAAATAAATATAACAACAATCTAACAAAAAAGAAGAAGGGGAACAAATTGAAACTAATAATTAATATGAATTAATTGATAAAAATAAATTATTATAAATTTGTAGAAAAAAATATAAAATATATGAAAATAAATTCGCAAGGAAATCAGTATTTAATAATTGATTCAATTAAAAATTATTCGATTCCAAAATAAATATTTATTTGATATTATGTATAATAGTCAAATAATTCAGTATTTAAACAAAATAAATTTGTTTCTCACTTCATTTATTTGTTTATCGATCTGTTAATAATTATCATTTTAAAATAAAAAATTAATTAACTATATTCTCGCTCGTTTATATAAATAATAAAATTGTACAATAAGAAAACATTTTCGACAAGTGGATTTTGTTATTTTATTTATTATATTTATTCATAATTATTATCACATGGAGAAACAGGGTTGCCACTCAACCTGGAAACCTGGAAAACCTGGAAATGTCAGGGAATTATAGAAAAATTGAAAAAACCTCCAAAAATCAGGAAATTTTGATCGAAATCCTGGAAAATTGCTGTTTTTTAATTGTATTTATTCTTGAAATCTAATTTTTCTTTAATATTCTATTCAATTATTTTCAAAAGTAATATTTACGCAAAAATTTATTTGTGTTTGAAAATATACAAAAAGTCTTGTTAAAATTTAAAATTTTTCATTTAAATTTTAAATTGCCTTTATATATATAATAAAATTTTTCTCCGCAATTCAATTATTTTTAATATACCAAATTTTTATCAAATTTCTCGAAAAATGAAATGATTGTTAAAATTTTTTAAAAATTTGCCTCTTAACAAAAAATATTAACAATAATAATAATAATAATAATAATAATAATAATAATAATAATAATAATAATAATAATAATAATAATAATAATAATAATAATAATAATAGTTATGTCTAATAATAAAAAACAAAATAATTAAATTTTGATAAAATTCTTTATGAAAATTCAATTTTTAGAAACATTCAATTATTATTTAATAAATTGTTTATTTTTATAATTAAATGATTGATTTCTTGTAGAATTTTCTAATAAATATTGATTTAAAAATAAATTTCAGTTACAATTTTGGATTATAATTGAATATTATATTTAAAAATATTTATTTAATAGAAAATTCTACGAGAATTCATATACTTAACTCTAAAAACAAACATTTTATTAAATAATAAAAATTTATCAACAAATTTTTAAATAATAATTGAATGCTTTTAAAAAATGTTATTAAAGTTCTTTAAAATAATTCGATTCTTTTGAAGAAATTTGATGAAAATGTTGTATATTAAAAATAATTGAAATTCTGACAAGAATTTTATTAAAATTTTTAAAAATAATTGAATTTCGGAGAAAATTTTTATTACTTATAAAGATAATTTAAATTTTGACGGGAATTTAAAGGTAGTTTTTGAACTTAATTGGATTTTTTGCGAAGAATTACGTTACCCTTGAAAATAATTAAATGGTTTTAAACTAATTTTACGAAAATTTCTTTTTAAATTATTCAATTCTTTTGTAAAATTTAATTATGTGTTGAAGTTATCGATCACTTCGAGTCAAGTAGTAAAATTTGTAAAATTTTATTGAAATAGTATAGACATTGAAAATAATTGAAGTTTGAGAAATTTTTGAAATTAACTAAATTTCCACGCAGAATTTATTAAAATTATTTTGAAAAAAATTGAATTGTAACACAAGAACTTCATTGGAATTTGTGAAAATAATTTAATTCCTTGAGGAATAAATAATAAAAGATTACAAAAGAAAAACAAATGAATTTTTTAAATTCTTAATTTCTCTATGTGAAAAAATAATAATAATTAAATATTTATTGAAAAATGAAGTAATTGATGTTTTACAATAATTTTTTAAATAATAATAAATATAGTTTTAAAAACCTGGAAAAATTCTGTTTTTTAAACTGGAAAACCTTGAAAAGTCAGGGAAGTTGAAAAGGGTAAAAACGTGGCAACCCTGAGAAAATTTATTTGATTCAAATAACCGATTACTTGTCCATTATCAAATAAATATTTACTTAAATATTAAATATTTACTTGAATCAAACTATTTTTATATTGAAAGCAAATAAATTATATGTTTAAAGGTTGCTGTACAGAATGTCCAAAATAAAAGGTCCAAATTTTTATATATTTTTTTGGTATTTGAACCAATAACTTCAGTATTTGAAGTAAATACTATTTAATTGGTATAAATAAACATTTTTAAGACAAATAAATATTATTACATAAAATATTAATAATTAAATTTTTCAAAGAATTTAAATATAGAAAAAAATTGTTCCATTTGTTAAAAATGTAATTATTTCAGTGCATGAAAATCTTGTTTGAAATGTCGGAGAAGATAATAATATAGATCAGAAAAGCAATTGGTATTTGTCGTAAGAAAAAGTTTTTGTCGTAAAATAAGTGGGTAAATTCCTTTTATTCAGGTTCAGACGTTTGGCCATTCAATATAATCCTGAGAGGCAAAAGGATAAAAGCGTCGAGGTTGTTTTCGGTTTGATTGCAGAAGCGTACGACGTCTTGTCGGATCCTCTCAGACGAGCAGTTTATGATCAGTATGGCGAGAAAGGTTTAAAGGGAGGTGTGCCAGGACCAGAAGGCTATATACCACCCTACACTTTTCATGGGGAACCCTTAAAGACATGCAGGTTTTGTTTTTTTCACAATATTAGCAAATAGGTAATATTTTAAAAAAAAATTTTTATTTATTTATACTACTATTAAACTACTATTTTTTAAAATAATTTCTAATTATTATTTACTATACAAAAATTGATAATTAATAAATTGTTGTTTATTATTTTATTATTTGTTTTTATTATTGTAATTAATATTGTTTATTAATTTACTATATTGTCTATATTATATTTAATACAGTAATTAAATAAATTAATAAAAAAGGAATATTATACTACTCTCTAAATCTGAATTAGTAAAAATATTTACTAATTTGATTTAGTGATTTGACTTTTTGCTTTTGAATGAGTAAAGTTTACTCAAAAATTAGCAAAAATTACTATTTATTTAGTGGAATTTTTTTAATTCAAAAGCAAAAAGTTAGTCACTAATTCAAATTGCAAAACATTTTTACTAATTCAAATTTAGAAAGTATAATGAAAAAAAATGTAAAAATATAAAAATGTCTATTAATTTAAATCAGTAACTGACTTCTTGGTTTTTATTTAGTAAAGTTTACAAATAAATAGTATAATTTCTTCTACTTTATTTTTTAAATTAAATTACTGATTTACTTTTTGCTTTTAAATTACAGTACCTATAGTTTTCATAAGTAAAATTTACTAATTCAGAAGCAAAAATTCGTTCTCTAATTTCAATTAGTTTTTACTAATTCGAATGTAGAAAGTAAATTTGAAAACAAATTATTTTTTCTATTAAATTAAAAAAATCATAGTCCATTAGATATAAAAAAGTAAAATAAAAATATTTATATTATACCTACTGTGACTCTAAAAGAAAATAAAATTAAAAAGTTCATATTATATTGAACATAAAAGAAATTAAAACAATCATATTCTACTGAATGTAAATAATTATTTTTCTCATGAATGAATTTTTCTAATTTAAAAAAAGAGAATTATTAATAACAATTTTTTTTTTTTGCACAAAAAGAGAATTTTTCGGAACGGCGAGTCCTTATGCGGATTTATTTAACATACCGATGAAAAACGTGAAATCTTTGGAAAAACCTAAAGAATGTGAAATTAAGAGTAAAGAAGAACCTATAATAAAACCTCTATCACTAACTTTATCCGAGGTTATGAATATTTATTTACAGTAAAACCTGTCGAAATGCTACTCAATTTTTAAAATTTTATTACAGTAAAAGATATTTTGAAAAATATTTTTTGAATGTTTATTTAAATAAATAATTTTTTTTATTTATTTATTAATAATTTTATTTTATTTTTTTTTATTTATTAATAATTTTATTTTATTTATTTTATTTATTAATAATTTCATTTTATTTATTTATTAATAATTTTATTTTGTAATATTTTTACAACATTCTCGAATTTAGTGAAAATAATTCTTATAGATAAAATACAAAACTTTTTTAAAACTGAATTGCATTCTAACATTATAGTATTTTTTCCAAACTAGTATTTTGTATTTTATATATATTGACATATATTTAATTTATTTTAATTACTATTATTTATGTTTTCTGTGGAAAACATTTTTTTCCACACAAATGTAAACAAATGTCGAAAAATGTTTACATTCTCCTCTTAGCACTATTAAATAAAAAAAAATTGTAGATATTTTTCGGTGGTTTGAAGAAAATGAAAATACAAAGACTTGTCTTGGTCGGCGAAGATAAAGCGACCACTGAGTTAAAGGAAAAAATTCTTACAATACACATCAAACCCGGATTACCATCTGGGACTGAAATTGCTTTTCCAGAAGAGGGAGATCAAGGGCCAACGAAAATTCCTGGTAGAAAATTTTCATTTATAATTGAAAAAAAATTATTATTTCTAAATTATTATTTAATTATTATTTCTATATTATTATTTCATTGAAAAGATTCAATAATTAAATTATGAATTAATAATTACATTTTTTAAATTTTAATTAAATTTCTAAAAAAATACAAAAAAAAAATAAAGAAATAAATATATTTATTTATACCATTACCTATATTAAAATTATTTAATTATTATACTATATTGTAATTATCAAAATTTGCAATTGATTTCTTTTAATAATTTTATTTAAAAAAAAAATATTTAATACACGGGGAAAAAAATTTACCTGAAATAGTTAAAAATTTCACTACATTAGCGACATTTTTTGATGTTTTAGTTAAAACTATCACTATTTTAGAGAAACTTATCGCTGGTCCAGAATTCCAGATAAAGCTTTTTTCCGTGTTCAATGGAGTATAATTAAAAAATTATCTATTCATAAATAATTTTTTTAAAAATTAAATTAATTTTTCTTAAATAAAATTTGTTTCATTCAAGTTAATATTTTTCTAAAAGAGTAAATATTTTCTTTGACAAGAAATCGGTTATTTGATTAAAATAATTTTCCTTCCGCACTATTAAAAATAGTAATTTTTCATCTAATTATTATTAAATAATGAGTTATTTATATACATAAAATGAAAAGAGATAAAACAATTTTTTTCAAAGAAAATGGAAAAAAGTATATTAAAATTTATTTTTCAAAGAAAATTGAAAAAAAAATATAATAAACAAAATGCTTTCAAAGTAAAATTGAAAAGATAATAATAGAAATATGTTTATGAAACAAGTATTTATGTAATTTAGCTGACATAATTTTCATTACCGAGGATTGTCCACACGAAATATTTAAGAGAGATGGAAATAATCTTATTATGACTGTTAATGTTTTTTTGCGAGAGGCTCTGACTGGTTTGACAGTTACAGTTCATACAATCGATGACCGAATTTTAAGGGTTCCAATTACATCAGTAATTACGTAAGTCAATCTTAATAGTTTTCAAATTCAATATATTCAAGTCAAAATAACAAAATTAAAATTCAATTAATTTCTATTATTATTACAATTGAATTATATTTGTAAATTATCTTGCGAAAAAATTACAAAAAATTTTATTTTACAGCAAAATGACTGTGAACTATTGTGCATTAAAATAAGGGAAAATTATTTCACATTTAAAATACTGTAAATTATTTTTTAGTAAAATTTTTTATTATTTTAATTTTAACTAAACTATTTCTAGTAAAATTATTTTTCATTTATTTATTTAAGAAGTGTACAGTACAAATTACTATAAATTATTTCACATTTAAAATACTGTAAAATATTTTTTAGTAAAATTTTTTATTATTTTAATTTTAACTAAACTATTTCGAGTAAAATTATTTTTCATTTATTTATTTAAGAAGTGTATACAGTACAAATTACTATAAATCATTTTACATTAAAATTACCGTAAATTATTTTTTAGTAAAATTTTTTATTATTTTATTTTTTAGTAAACTAATTCTAGTAAAATTATTTTTCATTTATTTATTTAAGAAGTGTACAGTACAAATTACTATAAATCATTTTACATTAAAATTACCGTAAATTATTTTTTAGTAAAATTTTTTATTATTTTATTTTTTAGTAAACTATTTCTAGTAAAATTATTTTTTATTTATTTATTTAAGTGTACAGTACAAATTACTATAAATCATTTTACATTAAAATTCCTATAAATTATTTTGCAGCAAAATTACTACAAATATAAATTTAATATATATTTACATTAAAATTCCCGTCGATTTTTTTGCAGCAAAATTACGATAAAATATTTTAGAGTAAAGTTACTAAAAATTTATTTGCAGTAAAATTACTGTAAAGATTAAAAAATGAATTAATTAACAATTTAGTAATTTTAATTAATATTTAATTTGATATTTGAATTTTTAAAATTATAATTACTAAAATTAGTACTTTAATCACTATATAATAAATAAATAATTACTTTAAGCATTAATTAACATTGTCAGCTGTTGAAATTAATTTATTTTCCAATTTATTCGATTTAGACCTAATTATCAAAAACAAATAGAAGGCGAGGGTTTACCAATTGTAAACAACCCTAAAGAACGGGGAGATTTGTTGATTGATTTTAATATTAAATTTCCGGTCTATTTGTCGGTGGAAAGTAAAAATTATATAAAAAAGGCTTTCGAGATTTCAAGTGATACTGATTCAACAGAGGACACCGAGTATATTCATCGATTTTTACTAGCTGATAAAATACGAAGAAATGTCGATGATGACGTTCCTTTACAAAGAAGCCCCGACAATGAACTAAATAAATTAGTTTGTTAATTATAAAAAAAAATTTGTTCAATTTTCTCAAATTATCAAATTAAATTCGAGAATTATTGTTAAATTTTTAAACATCCAGTTACTTGAAAATAGTTCATATAATTATTTAAGATTATCAATTTAATTTCCATTCAAATAAAACCTTCAGTTTTTCAAAAAAAACTATTATTTATCGAAATTTTTATCTTTTTTCGTTTCCTTTTATTTTATTCATTGCAATGTTTATTTTCTTTTCAATTTATTTTTATTTCTTTTCAATTTATTTTTATTTATTTCAATTTATTTCTATTTCACTCCATTTCTCTTTTTATTAATTAATATTTAATTAAAATTCAATAATTCTGTTCAAGATGATTGCTATTCAAACTGCAGTGTACGACTGGTTGCAGTCGACAACTCGAAATTTTTATTTCTTCCAAAATTAATATTAAACCACCAAAAACGCAATAATTTTAAGAAAGATAGAATTTCTTACAATCCTTATGTTTATTTTCAATAATATTTTAAACTCAATTACCAGTTACTTGGTTTTTTAAAACAATAAAAAAAAAATACTTTTATTTCAAAGTATTTCAACATTTCCCGCTTTCGTTTTTTAAATGAATTCGCCGATAAAGTAGAAAACTACCAACACTGTTTTACCAATTGGATGATGGAGATAAACTTATCTTTAATAGTGTGTAATTATCTGTCATCTGAAGAAACAATACCTCATGAAATCATATGACTTCACCGCACGTGACTTTATTTACCATTTATTTACAGTCATGTTACAACTCCTGAATATATACGATGGAGTTTTATAAGTGAGTGATAGTGAGTAAATCCGAGTTCAACTGGGAATGCATTACACTTTCCCCCGTTTTTATTGACTTATAATGTCTTTTATCACTAAACTGTTTTCGTCAAAAAGCGATTTCACCAAACAGAATGCTACTGAAAGTAATACGCCATTAAATATTGAAATTCAGACGAATAAGAGGTAAGAATTAAAACCCGGATTAGAACCATATTCCTTATTTTTTTAAAAATGCTTCTCAAATAAGATGCACTTTATGCATTCTTTTTTTAATTATAACCTTTCGATTTTAGTAGAATTTTACCCTTTTTTAATATATTTTGACTAATTGTATGCATTTTTTTATTGCCTGTGTAATTTAAAAGAAAATATTAACAGATAATTCATCGAGAAAAAGTGCAATATGTGAAATAAATATATGCAGTTGTATACATATATTAGTAAAGCAAAGAAAGTTGTAGGAGGGGGACGCCATTCATCAATGCAATTCCTGGCAATTCTAACCTAACGTCGTAAAACCTGTTGATATAATCAACGAAACGGTTTAAAATAAAAATTCCATTCTAATTTTAAAAAATCAATTAAAAACGACTTTCTTTTAATAGAAAATTTACAATTGTTTTCAAAATCCACCTTCAAAAAAAAGAAATCCAAACAATTTCCGGGTCGATTTTTATTTTTTAATTTAGGCACTTTTTATCAATAAAAAAATAATAATTAATGAGGTGATTGGTTAAAAATGAGTAATTTAAGAGATAGACACTGTAACAATTTGTTTATGAGTATTCAAAATTTACAACTACTCAACAAACTACTTGTTTTAACAATCAAAGCGGTCGAAGCGTTTGTTTTGTTTTTTTCTGGAATTGAATTAAAAATTTACTTTCAAAACTTTTAGAATCGATACTATATATAGAATTTATAAAATAATTTACTTCGAAATATTCGGAGTAAATTTAGAAAAAAATTAGCTTATTTCTGTGTAATCATAATGAAAATGTTATTTTAATTATAAAAATAATATACAGAATTTAAATTACTAAGAAATTATGTTTTTTACAGGGAATCTTTGAACTTTGGAACGGACCAAATACGAATATTATTATTTCGGGAGTGTGAATGGCGTGGAAGAAAACTGCTTTTCGATTCTTTGGCAGTGGAAAAATCGCAGCCGAAAAACTCTTCGTTTTGTTCACTATTCAAAAGTGAAAAGGATAAAAAATGCAAACCCCCAGCGGAAATAATAAACGGCATTGGCGAGGTATCTCTTTCGCTTTGTAATAATTTTATAAATTATTACACCATTAATTACCATTCATTTGTTTCTAATTAAAAATATCCTTTTTTATGCTGCAGCAAAAGAAATTAGCATACGAGGATGTAAATTTACTGAGTGAGATGGTTTTCGGCACTGTTGCCATGACTTACAGAGGACCGTCTTTTAAGGTAAAACATGATTTTGTTTCAATTAAAAATTAAAATTACCTTTTTTTAATTAAAAAAAACTATTTAATTAAAATAACAATCTAATTTGAATTTGCAATTTTCAATTTTGTTTAGATTCACGCAATAAATTCTCCGCCATGTATTATGAGTACAAAAGTCTTCCCTGCATCCGAGCACAGTGCGTGTCGGAAAAGGTAACGAAAAAAATTAATTTTAATCGTTACGCAGAAAATTTAATTACTAATTCGCAAATTAAATTCTAATTTAATTATTTTTCTCAGTGAAAAACAATCGGACGAACGAATTGGACATAATCCGGAATCGAACTCGAGTAGTGGAAGCGTAAGAACACAAGGTAAGGAAAAGTAGAAAGTAAAAAAATTCCACGATGACAAACAGAATTTTGAATAATTTCATCATTAAATATAATTATCAAATAATTACAATTATCGAATATTTTATTTTATAGATTCACGACCAAGTTCCGGAAATTTGTCGGCGAACAGTCTCAGTCCGAATATTAGAAAAAGTTCTACGTGCTCTAGCACCGGAAGTGGTTGGGACATAGACATTTCTCTTCCTCATGGCAGTAAGTTTTAATAATTGTCCGTTTAAAAATAAATATTTAAAAATAAATATGAACTAAAAAGGAAATATTTAAAAATAACTATGAATTAAAATTAAAATATTTAAAAATAAATATGAATTAAACATAAAGTATTCAATTAGGAAATAAATATTAATCAAAAATGAAGTATTTCGAAAGAAATATATATATTAAATGTAAAATATTAAAAATTACACATTTTAAATATTGATATACAATAAAACTGATTTTGTAATAATTTATATTTTCAGGTTCACATTCACTAGAAAGCAATTTTTCGGGGAAAGGCAGCAGTCTGACTAGCCTTCGAAGAAGATGGATTCGAGCCATTTCGACGTCTCTAAGTCCCCCTGAGTCCGACTATTTGTTTACGCATTACAACGAAAATTCTAATGAACAAGAGAAAAATGTTCGCCGACACAAGACCAGACTTGGTTTAGCGTTGTTGATAAGACTTACACGAGGACATGAACAGTGAGCAATGTTTCGTTAAAACTGAAATTTTCCATAAGAAAAGTTCCTAAAATTTTGAACGTTCAAATGAACGAATTTGTTCTATATAAATATTTCAAAATGAATATGAATTTGATTATTTCATGAATATTTTAAAAGACTTACTAAAATATGAATATAAATATAAATTATAAAACATACTTCAAAAATTATGAAACTATAAATTATTTTTTAATACTTTGCAATAAAATTTCAATTTTAAGAAATAAATCAATTTTTTCTCATTTCAACGTTCAGAACTTTAGGCACATTACAAAAAAATACATTTAGAGATGAAAGAAAGACTTGAATACTCGAAAATTAACGAAATTACTAAAGAATTACTAAACTTTTTTAAATTTACTTCTTTCTGACTTTACTAAATTACTAGAAGGAATTATTCCTTAAAAGTAAAAATTGCCTAATGGTTTCAATCACATATTTTCGAAATCTCACACTTTTTTCTTTTCGCAATTCATAGGGAAATGGAATCTAAACTATTGGAACACGCAGCTTTTCTCGAAGGAATTTTAAATCGATTACGTCTGTCGTGTGCTGGCTCAAATAAAGGTCAAAACAATGACAAAGGAAATGAGCTGACAATACGTCTACAAAGAGCATCGTCTTGTTGCACAATTTGGTTATTACGTTTTCTTATGAATTCCTCTGACTCAACAACACCTTTACTGTGGCATGACACTATGCTTAACACGACATTCCCGAAAGACGAGAGAATCAACATAATACACAATGGTCTCAAAGAAATGTGCAGATTACTCGATAATTTCGACACGAAATCAACCAAGTTGTAAGCAACAAAAAAAAATTTAACAATTACTCAGGCCTAGGATATTATCACTTTTTTCTACTATTTTCCAAATAATGCGACTTTTTCGACTTTTCTACCAAATTTTGCCACAAAATACCATATTTTTAGTATAAAATGCAACTTATTTCGATTTTTATAGCATAATTATAGACAAATTTTTAGAAATATTATTTTTAATAAGTTTTCTAATTAAATATTACAATTAAATTATTCCAATTAAATTATTACAATTAAAAAGATTTTGAATAATTGAAATTCTGTAAAATTTAATTCAAACTAAATCATATTTTCAAATACTTTCTTACAATTTTTGAAAATTAACTTTTAAAGAATTTCAATTGAAAATGAAAATTAATGAAAATTAATATTCTACCTTAATTAATATCTTTTAAATCAAAAAGTGGACGGTTTAAATTATCATAAAAAATGGATTTTTTAAAAATTTAAATAATTGAATTTTCGAAGAAATTGCAAAAAATTATAAAGAAGTAAATATAGATAATTGATTTAGAGATAAAGTTTAGTTAAAAATGGTAGAAAATAATTTAATTTTTGGAAGGGTTATTCTCTTAATAATTAGAAATTATTAAATTTCAGAAGTTGAAATTTTTTAAATTTTATTTCCTGTGAATAAAGAAATAAGAAATTTTAAAATGTTTATTTAGCAAAATTATACAAGTTTTGATTAATTTGAATTTTTGTGACAACACTGAATTAAATAAACGATTTTTTTTCTATTTTTAATTTACTAAAGCGATTTTTTTTGCTCGTTAAAGTCGATCCGAGGCCTGATTACTAAACATTATTTCATACTCCCGAAGTAGAAAGTTCAAAATAATTTCATGTTTAATATAATAATAGATACAAAATGTGATGCTTTCACCGTAAAGAATATATAAAAATTAAACATAAATAATGAATAGATAGAAAAAATATATTTATAGTAGATAAAAAATATAAAATCAAATTTATACATTTAATTTTATAAATTTTTTTAAACTTTGATAAAATTAGAGCCTGTAAATTGCTCTCAAATTGTAATTCTCTTTCACATATTGACTGAAATTGATTTTTTAGCTTCTTAAGCACGTTAGTGACTGCCGTTTTAACCCATCATCTCGGTTGGGTTCATACAGTTTCATCTGGATTTAATCGAGAAACGGTAAATAGTAATTTTTTCCCCTCCATTTTCTTACAAACAAATTCTAATATTTCATGACATTTGAAATTACTTCAGTAAATTGAATGAAAAAGTTGAGAATTTATATAAATAGTTTCTAAAAATAAAGCCAGAATTGAATTTGTTTTTAAAAATAAACTTATCTTTTTTAATAGGTGGAAAAATTGAGAAAGCAGTTTCCCTGCAATCCCTTGTGGGCACAACTTGGAGACTTATACGGTGCCTTAGGGAATCCAGTAAAAGTCGTTCACACTGTAATCGCTGGGGATTCTGACAAAGTGGAAACTATAAATTCAATATTAATATTTCTAACGTATTTCATTCGAAGTGGAATTGTGAAAAAGGAATATGAGCGTCGATGTAAATCACAGCAAGACGTTCAAGAGGCAATTGTTCTATTGGAGCAATTAAATAAAAATCGTCCCTCATTATCGAAACGAAATATCGAGACAATTTCCAATAATTCTAGAGTACGAAAAATTTCCAAAAGGAGAGTTGAATTAAAAAAGTCTGATTTAGATGAAGGCGAAATTTACGACGAGAGTAATCAGGGTAAAATATCCGAGAATACTGCACCAAAATTGAAAAGAAGTAGCACACTACTGAAGAATCTTGATTCCTTAAATGGAATTCATTCGAAACTCGAGTTCGATACACACTGGAAGGATGAGACTGAAATGAAGAGTAACACAACAGCAAGTAAAGTGAAAATCATTGTCAGCGAAACTTCGCCTCATGAAATTCAAAAAGATCAAAGCATGTATCGAGAGAGTGCTTTACAGGAGTTGGAAAAGAAATTCAACGACGAAGTAGACGACGCTTTCATGGAAGCAAAACTCGATACACTCACCTGGGATCGTTTAAGTGAAATGAGAAAACTCAATTCCGAGGATTTAGGAGATTCCTACTCCCTACCGTTAAGCATTGACTTTCCAAGCCAAAGACAAGAGACGCAAGTATTTTTTACCCTGGGCGATGAGGAGAAACCCCTTAAATCACGATTACGTCCACGATGTAATTGTCAATGTGCCTTTACATTCACAAAAGTGCCAAGTACTTCAGCCGATCTTCCCGAAGGTGTTCTTCGTAAAATTATCCAAAGAAATTTTCCCGAATCTTCAAAAAATATGCAACTCTCACCCGAAGCTGCTTCCAATGATTCATTGAGTTGTCTCAAATGTCGAAGGAGAAATAAAGCCTCGAAGCAAAATTACGAAAACGATAAATTACATCTCGAAACGCCAACGAATGCCACCGATGTACTTCGTTCGTGTGCAAATTCAGGTTCAAATGAGGGAATGTTTGCTCTACCTGATCTAAATAGTTTCGAGGCCCTAATGGAAGGCAATAATGTCATTGAATTGCCAATGCCGCGTTCAAATCAAATTCCAATAAAAAAACGAATCGCGGAAAATGTTGGATTCACGAGTTCATTGATGAGCCGAAGGGTTGTAGTAAATGACAAAAAGAAATCGCCTCCCGATATTTGCGACTCGGGATACACCTGGGGATTGGTGATGCAGGGTATGATAAAGAAGAAGAAATCTCGAAGAAAATACAAAGACGAGAAGGATGAGAGCGAGGATCAAGTGAGGAATTGGTGGCAACCCATGAGAGAGGAAATCGAAATTAATGCCCGATTCCCATCGGTCGATCAACCAGTGGCTGAATCTCTCTGCATTTTAGCTGATCTCGATACTTGGCAAGTTGGACTTTTATCCAATAATTCCCTTCCTCAGAATCCTCCGTTACCGATCGGAATGTCTCGACTTGTCGCCAATATGTTGGAAGGTTTCTCCTATATTTGGAAAAAATACCACTCCGCGGAAGATGTAAGTTTAATCATTTTTTTTTAAATTCCAATTGTGCAATATTTCTTATTCAAATATTTATTTCGGAACAAAATTATCAAGGGTCATTCTTTGAAAAAGAACAAATCACAATTTCATGATATTTTGGTAAAAATTAATAAAATTAATTTCATTTATTAAATTCAATTGCTTAATTAAATTAAAAACTAAATAAACGAGTGCAAAACGAGATTTTTAGTTTATTAATATGGAAATTTAAAATTCTTTTTTTTTCATTGTTAATGTCAATTTTCCATTGATGTCAGACTCAAAATTAAAAAAATCTACTTAGTATCTAATTGGATTCTTATTACACTTTATTATTTTCTAAAATATTAATCAAATTCTTCGGAGGAATTCAATTATTTATTTTTTTTTTCAATACAATTTTAATAAAAATTTTCTTGATGTAATTCAAAAAATTTTTTTGATTGTAATACAATTCCTTGAAAGAATTCAATTAAATAGAGAAATTTTGATAAAACTCTTTAGAAGGATTCACACAACATTAAATTTAATTGATAAAATTTAAATTTTGTCAAATTCCTCAAAAGAATTTAATTTTCTTCGAAACAATAAAATTTTCATTTTACAAATATATTATTTTTTAAACATTTTTTATTAATTCATTAATTTTAATTATTTTTAATTTAATAACATTTCTCGTAAGAATTCAATTATTATTAAAAACTTCTGATAAAATTTGATTACTTATTAGAATTTAATTACTATAAAAACATTTCTAATTTATTTTTAAAAATTTTAATAAAATTCTTGAAAGTAATCAAATTATTTTCAAAAATTGTAATATAATTCATCATAAGAATTAAGTATAGCATTCTTTAGAGAATTTCAATATAATATTTTCAATCTGATTATTTTTTAACATTTTAATGAAATTCCTTGAAAAAATTTAATTATTTCCAAAAATTTTGATGAAATACTTTAGAAAAATCCAATTCACTTTAATTAAATTCCTTGAAAGAATTGCAATATCATTTTATATTAAAATTAAATTACTTCATGTATATATCAAATAAAAACTAAAAGTTCACTGAATATATAAATAATAAATCTGAATCTTAATTAGTGAAAATTTGAACTTGATAGAACAAAAGTGACGAAAAGGAAAGTAAGTGTGATCCTTGAAATTTGTATTTTTTGAAAGAATCACCCATAAAAATATTAATTTGTATAAGAAATAAATTAATGTACTAAGATAATTGCAACAAGGTTTGATCGTTTAAATGAACAAAATATTTATTATTAAAAATATTGTCATAAACTACCAACTGCGATTAATTAAAATTTAATTGATAATTTTGCTTAAAAATTCCAAAATAATAGAAATTTTAAAACGTTTGAAAATTTTCATTTTAATTTGAAATAATTGAATTAAAATTTTAATTTGAAATAATTCAATTAAAATTTTAATTTGAAATAATTCAATTAAAATTTTAATTTGAAATAATTCAATTAAAATTTTAATTTGAAATAATTCAATTAAAATTTTTTATTTGAAAATTCTAAAAAAATATATAAAAAAAGTTAATTTAATTTTTTTTAAGTTTTTAACATTTAATTGAAGAGATTATTAATTATTGTTAAAAATGACTGATTTAGAGAAGAATATTAATTAAAAGTTCTAGAAAATAATTTAATTGAAATAATGATATTAATTTTAAAGAAGTTGCAGTAGCATTTCTGAAAAATATTAGAATTTCAAAATTCAATTTAAACAGATTTTAAATTGAATCAAAATATTCTCTAGAGTTAGGGAAAAAGTTAAAATTTTGTCTGGAAATCGTGGAAATAAAAAAATCAAATTTTTGTGACAACCCTGCTTTAACATTTCGAAACTTTAGAATAAATTTTTTTGGTACGTGATGCAAAATTATTTATAGTAAAATATTAATTTGAAGAAGAAATAAATTTCGTTTATTTGAACATTCAAAATTCTGGGAACATTAAATAGATATGTAATTTCCTGTTTAATACAACGATTAAAATTCCATTTTTTTGCAGTGTATTCAACTTTTGGAAAGTCGACTGAGAGAAATGTGGTTACGAAGTGAAACATTGGCCGAAATGTTGCTGACTGTAGATCCGTATGACATAAACGTAAATAATCTAACAAATTCTTTGGACATGGATGCTGCGGACTTGCCGCTCTTGCTCGCTGTAGCGACAACACATTCTCCACAGATTACGCAAAAGTTCGGCCTCACTTTAGCTTAAATGCCAAAAGCCTTCGATTACTACCACTTTTTAAAGTCTCATTTAAACAATCTCAAAGAGAGTCATTAAAAACTTATCATTGACGTCAAAAATTATTTTCTTCTTTCTTATTTTTAGTATCATGATGATGCTCTAAATTACAATTAAATTTTCCTGTCAATTAAATATGACAAAAACGAAAGTGGTAGTTATGTATTTATTATTTCTACGTCATTATTTATTTATAACTGTAATAGCGGAAGCGTGTAACTGTGAACGTTTATTGTCCTTTATTTCAGTTAAGTCATTTGCAATATACTATTTATAATTTATAAATAGTATTTAATAATAATACTATTTATAGTTTTCGGTGACTAAAGTTTAATACTCGGTTATAGTGTAATTTTTGACAAGTTACATTCGTTATTTTTTAAATAATTGTAGTGCATGGTGAGAACTTAAAAAATTTGTTGTTTGTTGTTAATTTATTCTTTTTCGAGAACTATATTGAAGAGTTCATTTTCTAAATTATTCGGAATTAGGTGTTTATAAGTGTCTATTTTTACGGTTATGTACATATTGTATTATAAGTCTTCAGAATGAAGAATATTTGTTCCTAGAAAGTGTAATTGTGTGTGAGAGTTCATTGTAATACTGTGTTTTTTTACATATCATTCGAAAAAATCAATTGTTGTAAAATATTTTTCAAAACAATAAAATTTTTCTACAGATAAATTATATTTTTTATGAGGTTCAAGTCCACTACGTTGATCGACGAAATGAATTTGTTTAAAGAGTTTGAATATTATTTTTAATAAATACACAATTATTTTTTGTTAACAAAATAAGTACAAATCTTCTATTTTTGTACATTTTAGCGGAAAATTAGTACGTTTTTACTATAAAAGTTTTTTTTACTATAAAGTTTTTTATTGTTCAACGTTGTGGATTTAAACTTTGTAATTATTTTTAATTGTTTATAATTTTATGAAAATTTTTAAAGTTCTGTCTATTGTAGCATTAATTCTTATTCAAAAATGTTATAAAAATTTTAATTATTGAGACTTTGGTAAAAAATGACTGAAAATGAGATTTTATATTTAGCAAATTTAACTTTAAACGTTCGATTGTCTACTGTTTTTAGCTACAGGTTTTCTGTCACAATATTTGTCAAAATTTTTAGATTTTTAATACAATTTTCCTTTTCAGTTCTAATTCTATTCTTTTTTTCCAAAATCATGCAGATTTGTCCAGCGGAACCGTGAGTAAACTTTGTTTCTTAATTAAATTATTATCTTTCAAGGTTAAAGTTTTATGTCATGTCAAGATTAAATCTGTCATGTCGATTTAAATTTTAATTTCTTTATCTAATAATTGACTTTTCAGTAAATTATTAATTTCTATGTCTATGTTTTTACAGTCACAAACACGAGAGGCCACCGTCGATTATAGAAGCAAAAAATAAAATTCGGGTAAGCATAGATTCTTAATTGCAGTTGTTTTCGTATAAAAAAAATTTGTTTACTATCTGCTAATGTTTATTTCTGTATTTTATTATTTATTTCTGCTAACTTAACAATTTTTTTAGTTGGAACACGAATCTGGTTGTAATTGTTGTTGCTGCTGTTCTCCAGAGCCAAAATGTTTAGTAAGTAAAATAATTTCTATCGCCCTTTAAATCAAATCAATGAAAACTATAATTATTTATCTTTTTTCACAGGAATACGTTCAACCGGAAGCTGCAAAATCCTTCGCTCCAATCAGGGTGAGACTCATTTCTTTTAGACGATATGCAGAATTACAGTCTTGGATAATTTTAATTTACGAATTCGACAATTGAGTAATTTCTTTTCACACAAAATTAACGAAATATAATATTTTTAGTATTATTGGAAACCAAATACTGTAATGGAAGACAATACAACTTACAAATTATCGTTTTGGGATGGTCCAGGAACTCGAGCAGAACCTTATTGTCCTGAAGATTGTTTAACGATCGGAGATGGACCATTGTCTGACGAAACAACTCATAAGGTAAATAATTAAAATAGTGAATAAGACTTATCGCAAATCTAAGGCAGTGTCAATGTCGATGCGATTTTCTCATTAAAACTCAATGTAAAACTCCAATCGACTTTGACATCCTCTTAAATCACGTGAGGATTTTAATACAAATTCTTAATTTTTTTCAATATTTTCCTAATTTTTTTCAATAATTTCGCAGTTAAGCTACCTCGGAAATTGGTGCGTTCGACCAGAATCCAAAATTACGCCATGTGACAAAGAATTGTTTAAAAGAGGACCAATACAAGATGTGACAACTCAAAAACATGACTTCACCTGGAAATCTATGCCAAAAATTACGTCAATAAAAGAAAGGAACAATTTGTATTCTCCTTGTGTGTCAATGTCCGGTAAGCAAAATTAAATTCCACAAATGAATAAAAAAATCAGTATAATCAGAATGTTTGCTTATTCAATTAAAAGAAGGGAAATAAAATTTGAAAATTTTCTTTACAGACGACACAACGTACAAATTAAGTTACTATCCTTCCAATTGTCGCGAATCTGTGCAGTCATTCAAGCCAATTGAAAAATACGAAAAATCTGATGTACCACTTGATGGTTGCACCACCTACAAATTAAGTTACTGGCCCAACCAAATGCCAGTGAAGGTATCTATTGAAAATTAATTAATTGTTAAATAAGTTTGAAAATTATTAAATAATTTAAAAAATGAATAAATTATTAGATAATTTTGAAAACTAATTAATTATTAAACAGGGTGTCTATTAACCGGGAAACCCGGGAATTAACCGGGATTTTTATACAAAACCGGGAATTTTTTCACGAAAATTAAAAAAAGTTTTATTATTTTAATTTGTTTTTAAAAAAATTACTTTTTATTTCAATTTTTATAAATATTTATACTCTTCTCTAACTTTAAATTAGTTAAAAAAAATTAATTTGATAGTAAAAGTCAGGCACTAATTCAAACAGATTATGTAAATAAATTTTAAAAAATTATGGAGTTAAAAGAAATATTTGTAAAATTCGACTGAAAATATGTAATTGAATTTGTTAAAGAATTTCTTTAGAAACTTTTTAATAAATGCAATTTTCAAAGTATTTTTATTTAATAATTAATAATTGGATTTTATAGCCACATTTTAATGAATTCATGTTTCTTAGTGCGAAGATTAATAATTAAAATTTTTATTAGTTAATTTAAAAAAAAGATATGCACTTCAAATTTTTTATTAAAATTGAATTTACGCAAATTTTTTTTAAATTCTGAAAAATAAAATTGAAATTTTTTAATTCCATTGTTTCAAGATAATTTAATTTTTCTAAACAAATAATTGAAAGTTTTTGAAACAACTGAAATTTCTTTATGTTTTTTTTTTGAAAAATAATTTAATTCTTTAAAAGAATTGTAATTTAAATTTTTCAAAAATAATCAAGGGAAGTTAGTGACCGTAATTATAATTTTATTTTGAAATTATAAAGTCCCTCTTAAAGTTTTAAATGAATTTTTTGCTTCTAAAAATTATATTATTCTATTATTATTCAATAGTTATAATTATTGAACTTTTCTTAAATTTTTATAACATCAAATTTCTGAATGTTCAAATAAATGATATTTATCATTTCTTAAGCAAATTTAATCTTTATTACTTATTAAGTAAATAATTAATTATCACTGCTTTTTTTTAAATTGTAATAAAATTCTTCACAGGAATTAAATTTTTTTCAAAAATAATATCATTCTTCGAAAGGATTTAAATTATTTTTGTAAATAGTACAATTCTTTGCAGAAATTCAATTATTATCAATAGAATTGTAATAAACTTGAAAAAGAAAATTTCCAATTATAATTATAAAAAGACAAGATTATTTTTAAAAAATTGAAAAATTATTTTCCAAATTTTCAATTAAAATTATTATTTATTTATGTTCGAAATCAAATTTAAATTTAAATTTTATGAGGAAAGAAAACTGGGAAATAACTGGGAATTTTGTTGAATGAAAATAGTAGACACCCTGTCAAATAATTTTACAAAATTATGCGAATCGAGTTTCAAATGTCTAAAAAATGAACAACTTCACAGGAGGAGCAACCGTGGAATTTAAAAAGACAATATCATCCACCAGTAACGCCTTTGGACGATTGTACAACGTACAAATTGAGCTATTGGCCGAATTGTGAAAAACCTCGAAAACCATTTACAATGAAGAATGCGAAAAATTTATTTAATGCCTCCTGTTGTTTTGACGACAACACAACTTACAAATTAAGTTTCTTTGGATGCGGTGGGGACAAAGCGGATCTGATAAAGCAACCGGAAAACATCATTTTCTCACGTTGCCCACTCTCCCTTGACACCACAAACAGAGTATATTCTTAAATTTTATCTTCTATGTTTAATTCTCTAATTGATAATTTACATTTTAAGAATTTACTTTATTCACACATTTTTTATTTATTTAATTTTGTTATTAAATTCAAGTTAGAAAAAAGCAAAATAATTAGGTTTACTTATTAAGTTTGGTTGAAGTTCATAACATTTATAATTTACGATTTTATTCTCCACAAGTTCTGAACGTTCAAATGAAGAAAATATTTCTCCCTTCATTATTTTTTTTATAAATTATTATTCACACTGTAAGAAAAACGAAAAACTTGACATAAAATTTAAAAACTTTACAATTCATTTTTTTGATATTAAACATTTTTCATTTCGCTAAAATTTTGAACGAAATATTTTCTGATTCATTTTTTTTCAAAACTACCATCTAAAGGAGAAAAATAATTAAAATTAAACATTTACTTCGTTGATAATTTGTTTTAATATACTGAACAGATTTTTTTGTGAATATAAAAAAAGGATATTGTCAGCCATCTGAACCTTCAAATTTTTAGGAACATAATTTTTTTTTGAACATTCAAATAAACGAAATATTTTTAAAACTTTTTTTAAAAATATTTTTAAAAATTACTGACTGTAATAGAGAGAAAAAGGTTTAATTTAATATTTAGAAGCTTTATAAGGAATTTTTTTTAATACGTGATGCAAAATTATTGTCATAAAGTTTTGAAACTGAAGACGAAATTGAAGTTTTGAAATTTTCTTTATTTTTGAACGTTCAGAACTTTTTGGAACATATTTTAGAAGAAAGAATAGATTTTTAGAAGCGAATTTTTATAGACTTTCTTAAAAAACATTTTTTACGAAAAACCTTTTTTTTTGGAAAATCGATCTACGATGTTCGCAGTAAAAAAATATTTTTTTTCTAACAACTACAATTTTTTATTATATTAGCGAAACTTTTAGATGTTTAAGTTAAAACCATTTCTATAGTAGAGAAAATTATCGCTGTTGAATAGGGGAAATACTTTTTGAGTGCAGAAAAAAATGTATTTATTTTCCTCTAGGTACAAAAATGTTTCTGAATCGTTATGAACTTCAGCCACTTTTAAATTATATCTTCTCTACAATAAAAGAAATAAGAAACAATATTTTTAAACATAATTATTATACTTAACGACAGTATTTTTAATACGTAAAAATTGTATAGAAATGCTTCGTCTAAAGCGAAAATTAAAACTTTTTGTTATTTTCCGTCTTTTTTTTGCTTAGACATTAATTTACATAGAATATAAAGTTACACGATGCGTCTAACAAAAAAAAATAAAATTGATTATTTTCGTTTTTTTTCCTATTTAGTTGAGCTACTTAGGGAATTGGTGCGTCAAACCGGAAGCACCAGTTGTGCCATGTCGTCGAGATTTGCTTGGTAAAGGACCATTGCAGGACGTAACGACACAAAAACACGATTACACGTGGAAATGCAATGTTCCCGGCTTTGGTTTTCGACCCGAGGACAATATCACATTCTCATCACTACCACTCGAGTGTAAGTGTTTGCATTGCAATGAATAAAAAAAAATCCCGAGGATTAACCAGTAAGATAAATACATGATTTACATACATAATATAGAAGTAGAAGAGAAAAAAAGGAAAATTGAGATTGTTTTTCTCCTTGGCTCACGATTTCCCGCAATCGTGCAATTAAAATAACTTTTTACTATTATGGCCATTTCGCGGCTAAAGGATCATTGCCTCCGGATTACTCACTTTTACATTGCTCAGATTTTATACACTCTTTAATACTCCGATCATTAACCCACATAAGAAGAAGATATGTAATTCGAAAATTTTATTATTAAGATAAATGACTCTCTTGAGTAATCCTTGCCGTAAATATTGTCCAGATAAAGAAAATAATTTTTTACAAATCTTAAAAATAATCCTAAATGACTGAATCACGAATGCTTTTAAATAATCGAAATATAATTCATTTTAATAAGCAGTAATATATATTTATTTGAAAAAATGCAAAAAAAAATATTGTTAAAATAGAGAAAAAATGAAGTAATTTTCTAAAAGCCAAAGAGTCAGTAATAGGAATGATTTTTAATATAATAGTTATTAAAATATATATATATATATTTAAATAGATTCCCACAGAATTCTTTATACGCAATTGTTGCGAAAATTCTAGCGCTCCCACATGACATTGTTTATCACGGCGGTGCATTCAAGTTTTGCCTAATTATTCATCGCGCATCAATCCTTTTCTCTTTCAAAATAGACAATAAAAATGAGAAATTCATCCTTCTTGACAACAAATATGAATTAATCATTTCCTTTCCTTTGTGGTGCTTTTTTCATTGATCTTTTTTTTTTTCTATATGGCATTTAATTTTTTATCAATAGTCGCGATCGACGCGATATTGCAATAATACTTCTCGGAAATCATCATTTCAGTGGGTGTTTAATTTGTCTCCTTAGCAGATATACATATTACAGCAAAAAAAAAATAATAAAAATAAAAACTTTATGAATAATTTAATTTTATGAATTTTTATCACGACTTATTATTTTAATAATGTACATTTTATTTATTGTAGGTTGCACAACAAATAGACTCTCATATATTCCGAATAATTTCAAGTCTTTGGAATCGAACGTGTCTTTTAAGCCTATACGAACATATCAACCGTGTGATGTACCATTCAGTGCTGAGACGACAATGCGTCTCAGTTATCAACCATTAGAACCTGCTGACAAAGTGGATATGCCGTGGTCTGGTAAAAATTCTTATCAAAAACCTACGACACCTTTGGAAGAAAATACAACGTATAATTTAAGGTACTGAAGCAAAATTGCTCGCAATTTGAAATATTTCCAAATGATTGAATTCGAATTTCACTAGTATAAATTACTCAAAAAAAATTTTCTATATTTTAAATTATGAATTTACTATTTATTAGTTTAATAATTTATGAATTTACTATTTTACAGGCCTCGGATCGACTTAAAGGCGCAAAAAAGCCGCTTTAGTCTATTGAAGATTTAAAAAGAATCGTTTATTTTATTCAATATTGTCGCAAAATTTTTTTTTTGTATTTCCTTAATTTTACATTAATCTCTAAATTTAATTGGTCGAAAATTTAATAATTTTTTTAAATAAAAAATTTAAATACTTCTTTTTATTTTTCTAAAGGAATTGAAATATTTTAAAAAATTTCAACTTCAAAAAATCTAAACTATTTGTAAAAATTAAAACAACAGTCCTTCCACAATATTTTATTATATTTATAAAAACTTTTAAGTTTTAACTTCTACTTTAAATTATATTTAATAATTTTCGGAAAGTTTTACGACAATTTAATTATTTAAATACAAAATATCCACTTTATATAATAATTGCAACTGCAACGCTTCAAGATTTCTTTTTACAGTTATTAAAAGCTGAATCATTGAATATTAAAAATATACAAACGAAAATATGAAAATCATTATAAGTTTTAAAAAATTAGAATAAAAAAATTCTTAAAATTTGTTTTCTTAAATATTTTATAAAAATTTTTGAATAATAGATTTGACAATTATATAAATACAATTGAAAAATTTTAAATATTTAAAATTTAGTAAACTTTCTTATGTCAATAATTGAATTTTTTAAATAACTTTTTGGAAAATATGAAAATAAAATAATCAAGTCTTTGATGAAATTCAATGGCAAATATGAAAATACATGATTTTTCCAAAATTTTAATCGTAAAAGTACATTTCTTTAAAGTTTAATTTTCTTTTTTGTACCTGACTAAAAAGTTATTTTTTAAAACATATAAATATAATTAAATTTTTTGAATTAATTGTTGAATAATTTAAAGAACTAATCAGTTTTTTTTAATGAATTTTAATTAAAAATGTTCAAAATACGTGTTTTCTTCAAAATTTTAATAATATTTTTTAAAAATTAAATTAAAAAAAACTTACATGTAATTATTTTTTGTTGATTTTTTTGAATTATTGGAAATATGTAATTAAAAATATTAAAAGAATGGAATTTGAAAAAATTGAAATATAAAAGTCTAAGAAATAGTTTTTTTGAAATAATATCTAAATTTATATTTTTCTAAAACTAATTTTCAATTTGTTTTTCATTATAATTCTTAAAAATTCAATTTTAGAAATTTTTAATTAAAATTGTTTAATATTTTATTTTCAAAAATTGTAATTAAATATTTTTAAAACATTGAATTATTATTTTAATAGAATTTTACGAAATTCCAATTATTTAAAAACTTTTAAAATATATATCTCGAAAATTCAATTGTCTTACAGAAAAAATTAATCAAACATAAATTTTAAAATATTTGCGTACTTATTTTTAATCCTATAAAGTTTCAAGTAAATTGTATTTTATGCCCCAAAAGTAGTACTTTGTTGCAATATTTGGAACAAAAGTCGAAAGTCACATTTGTTGGAAAATAAATCGAAAAAAGTTGTGTTTTCTAAAAACAGTAGAAAATAAGTCGAACTTTCCGAGGTCTGTATTTTATTAATTTATTATTTCTAAATTTTAAAAATTTGTTACAGCTACATTCCGCCAGGAAAATTTGTCCCTTGTTCTCCCTCTTTACCTTCATGCCCTCAGCAAACTTCTTGTGAAAGTTAGTGAAAAAATTTTCTAAGAGTAAAAATTCAATAAAAAAAGCTGAGTCCGAATATTAGATATATTATAATTAAAAAAAAATCGACTGCTAAATATGTTTCTAAAGTTTTGAATGTCCTTGAAATGAATGACGAAATTTTTCATTCTTCATTCAATTTGTATTTTACTTTAGAAAATTAACTCTTAAGTAAAAATGTATAATAATTTATTTTATTTTTCATTTCGTAAATTTCCAAAAATATTTAATTAGAAAAAAATATTCATTTTGAACGTCCAGAACTTTAGGAAAATCAAAAAGTAAATTTATATTACAAATAAATTATTTTTCAGTCCCAAATACTCGAACATGCTTTCCATCGCCATGTTGCCCTTGCATTGGTAAGTCATTTATAAATAAAAAACTCTATAGTACATTAAAATTAATTTTTAATTTTATTTTTAATTAAAGAAGAAATTATATTTTGCCTTGCATTGCAATAATTTAATTGAGAATTGAAAATTTATTTTACAGCTTGTGGATCGAATTGAAAAACACGAAATCAACTGCTCCGAAGGAGAGAGAGAGAAATAATCTATTGTATATATTGTATAAATGAAAGAAATAAAATTTTTGTTATGAAACATTTAATACAAATTTTTCTAATTTCAAAATAATTGAAAGTTATGTCAATCAATCTAGGATGAATTAAATATATAATTTATAAAAATCAAATGAGAATCTCTTGCTATTTCTTATTGTTCGTTTTGTAATGCGATACGGTAATATTAATTCCTTGTGTCATTTGAACGAGTTTCCTGCCAAGTCGTGAGATTATTTAATAAAAAATTTCGTTTATTTTATTTAAAACATTTTGTATGCAGAAAAAAGGATTTTTTTGTAATAAAATTGTTAAAAATATATTTTAGTTTTTAAATTATGTTTTTACTCCATTTACTCTAAATTAAAAAATTTCTAAATTTTAATTTATTTTACTTATAATAATATTTAGTATTATTATCACAATTTAATATTTTTTGTAAATTTCAAAAATTTCCCTCAAGCATAGACACATTTTCAATACATTCGACTAATATTGTAGTGAACGATGCATATTCTAAAGGACTGAAATAACATATAATAAACATAAATACGGTATGAAACCTACGAAACAACAATGCATAGGTAGCAAAATAAAAGTTAGGACCCAAATCTTAGAGGTAGCAACTGGCAATTCTATTGAATATGTGAAAGTAAATTTCTAAAGATTCACTTATCCTTACATTCAAAAAGGATCAATTCACAGGTATATGAAAGTCTGTAAGAACTTCTAAATCATCCTAAATTGTAATAACTCTAATGATTTTACCGAAAGTACGTCATACTTTTATTCCACTATTGTTCTATTCTTAAAACCCATTAAGGATATTGGAAACGTAAACTGACCATACATTCAAAACTTATTTTCTCCCAAGGCAAATATTAATAAAATTTTTTGGCCAAAAATAAAGAACAGCTAAAAACAGAAATAAATAAATTTTCAAAAAAATAAAACATAATTAACAACATATCGAATATTACTATAATAAAAAAATAAATGATAAAAGATTAAACTAACCTCAAAATTCGTGACCACGCAATTTTTCACTTTTTCAAATGCTTTTTAAAACACCAACTATTAAAGGAATTGAAAACTACATAGAAAAAGTAGTTACCGTTAAAATAGACTTTATACAATTTCTGAAAATTATTTATAATAATCCATAAAACATTATTGTTTAAATTCACTCAAACGATTTAAATTTTAAAAAGGTTGCGCACGCACTGAAACTTGAAACGTCAGTAACGTAGGCATGTCAATAAGGGGCCCTAGACTGAAAATTCCACTTTAACTTTAAAGTTAATAATTATTAACAAACATATAGATGGTAAAAATTATCAAAAAATAGTTACATAATTTTTTCTGTTAAAAATTAACGTAAAATATTTAAACAATTAGATATTGATTAATTTCTAATTGGAAAGGAAGTAAAGGTGCTGCACTCTACATGCCTGAACTTTGAAGTGTATGAGGCTGACGCAGGTAAGGTTAGTTCTATTCCTGCAGTTGTTCCAAACGCATCAAACGTATAGAAGCTTGACCACCGGTTGTAACGGTAAGTTTTTTGGAATTCTCTTAAAAGTAGCATCCTGTGTTATTAAAGTTATAAAATATAATATTATTGTGTACTGTTGAAGCATCTAACTGTTTATTAAATGTAGAGTATATTCGTTATTCGTTCTCAACCCGTTTATCTCTTAAATTGACATTTTATAGGTTAGGTTTCGAATCGTTAACTAAAATTGCAACATTTATTCGTTTTCACGGTTAAAATATATAATATTTCGCTTCGTTTATTGTAATCCAATAATTCCGAAACTAAATTTAATCATTTTTTCAAAGTTTTATTTGCATTTGGTGAAAAATATGTGAGTTCTTTATATTTGCTTGGAAAAGTGTAAACAAGAAACCATAAAAGAGTCGAATTATCAGAAAATGGCGAGATTTCAGTGTAGTACGTGGAATTTCTTCATTTTTGACATGAATTTATTTTTCACGTTTTTTCAGTGAAAAATGTATTAATAGATAATGAAATATTGTTTGACTTAAGAAATTTTTCCTTTTTCGATCACTGGCCCTAAGCGTCGCGTCGTTTATTAGGCATTGTTACCGAAATATGTGATTATAATGAAAATTTGTTTTTTTTTCTTTTCAAGCATTTACGTCACAGAGAACACTTGAAATTTTTAACAAAATGCCGAAATCAGCAACCGAAAAAAGGAGGGGCGTTGGCAAAAAACGCGTTAAGGACCCAAACGCGCCAAAACGACCATTGTAAGTATCTCCAGATGTATCTATAATACTCATTTGCTTTGTTAAAAATTCTTTCTCTTTATTGCGCATATCTTTCATTATTGTAGATTCATTTTTTTAAGTGCATTTTATTTCCATTTTTATTGATAATTTATCAGTTATTATTATGGAATGCTGTTAGGCTTGTAGTGAATATGCAACCCGTCATACTTATTTCTATAGGAAAAGCGTTGTCTGTTGTGTAGATTGCATACTTCCGGTTGGTTTATGGCGGGAAAGATTTTGTTAGTCGGGTAGTATTCATTCCACACAAAAAACTTTGCTTTCTTATATTTTCCATCTTTTTTTTCTTTGTTCGCGTTTCTTTTTTTTTTTTTTTTTGGAATTTCAATTATTTTATTGGTGAATTATTATAATGAAAAATTAATGTTATTAATAAATAAAATAATTATATTGAACTAAATTTATCTTTAAACTTTGTTTTAATTAAAATTTGATAATTTAAAAGCGGTATTGATTTTTCTTTAATTTGTTTGATAATTTTTGTGTAACTAACTGTTGTGTTTTTTTTATTCAATTTATGTTGAACTGAATGTTTATCTAATTTTACATTTGTTTATTATTATAGATAAGATTAATTTGTTGCATTGAAATTGAAAAAAATTTTATTTAATTACTTCTTAACTAAGCATTAGCTTCTGTTGATGAAATAAAATTTTTTTTAATTTGATAATATTGTTATTGTTTAAATAAAAAAATTTTGTTTGAATTAAATAGAAAATGGCAATTTTATTTTTAAAAGATAGAGAATAAAATTTTTATTAAATAAATAAAAATTGTGTTTTGATTTGAAAAGAAAAAATTAAAAATTTATTTTAACTGAAGATGAAAATAAAAAATCGAATATTATTTAAATACAATTTTTATTAGTTAAATAAAAATTACGTTTTGATTTAAATAGAGATTTTCAAATTTTTTTTTAATAAAAATAAAGAATTAAATTTTTTTAAATAAAAATAAAGAATTAAATTTTTATTGTTTAAATAGAATTTTGATTAGTTAAATAAAAATTTTGTTTTGGCTTAAATATAAATTTTTAATTTTATTTAATAAAACATAAAGAATTAAATTTTTGTTTAAATAAAAATTTTTTGGTACAAATAAAAAATTGCAATTTATTTAAAAAATAAAAGTTTTTTTTTACGATTGAAATTTTTATTGTTTAAGTAAATTTTTAGTGATTATATAACATTTTCATTGATTAAAGAAAAATTTCGTTTTAAACATAATTGAAATTTTCAATTTTATTAAATAAAGATGAAGGATAAAATTTTTAGTTTTTAAATAAATTTTGAATGAAGAACATGTAATTTTTATAAAAATTTTGTTTTGAATTAAATAGAAAATTTCAGTTATATTTCATGAAGATTTTTGGAAATCATTTATTAATTTAAAATTCATAATTCATGAAATATAAAGTATAACTGTTTTCTTATCTCAAGTGTAACTGAAATATCTATTCGATTAATTTTAATTTCAAATCGATTTTATTTTAAACTAAATTAAATTTTTGAACTTTTGCGTATTTGAATTTTATAAAATTAAATTAAATTTTGTATGTTTAACATTTTTTTTTATCATCCATAACGTTCTAAAACAGACGTTAAGTATTTAAAAAAAAAGAAAAATTTTTTTTTTAATTTAATGAATTTTTTTTGTATAAATTTCTAAACGACAACAAAATTTTTTTTTAAGGTCGGCATTCTTTTGGTTCTGCAAAGATGAGCGTGCGGAAGTAAAGTCAAAAAATCCCTCATATACAGTAGGAGATATTGCAAAAGCCTTAGGCAAAAAATGGGCAGATTGCAGTGCTGAAGATAAAGCCAAATACGCTGAGATGGCAGAACAAGATAAAGATCGATATGACAAGGTAAATTTTCACGCTTGAAATGATAATCATCAAACAATTTATTATCCCTTTTTTGCCGATAAACATAAAAAATGTTCTCTTTTTTTCTTCCAGGAAATGTTTAACTACAGAAAAGGACAGGAGGGTTCAGAAAATGAAGGAGACTAAATAAGGATAACTGAGGATGGCAAACGCGCGTCAAAATCTCTTCTATCACTCCATGTTTTAGATCCCGAAGCACACCTCATCAACTGTACATACCATTTGTCTTATTGTTAGCGTAAACGCACTTGCAGTTACATCACTAGTTCAAGTAACGAAGTAACTAACCATAACTTACCGTTCATTTACAGTACAGTAACTAAGTAAAATAACTATTACTTTTAAAAAAGCTATTGTGTGTATGAGTGAATTGTGAGGCACGACTAGCATGAATGGATTTTGTATTTTTAACCTATTAATAGTAAAAAAAAAAAAAAATGAATAATGTAAAATTGAGTAGAAATAAGGGATTCCTTGTACAGTTTGTTTGCCCAGATATTATAATTAGGGCATTGGTTTGCTTCGAGCGATTTTTATTCGGTGCGGATATCGCAACCGCGTACCTGATGTAAGTATTAGTCTATTAGGAAAATGTCTGGCGCTGCGTTTCTCCTTCGTTATTCTGTTCTATTTCTTTCCATTGTAAGGCCTTGATCTCGAATCTTTAGGCTTGAGATGGTACGTTTTTGATTTAGTTCAGTATATATTTTTTAATTATCCTTTTTGCGATTTTAAGTGATTGGCTTGAAGTAAATTCAAATTGTAATTAGGAAAAAAAAAATAATTAACAACAAATCTCGAAATTTTTGTTTATGAGATTTTGCGTATATGACTATAATGATAGTTTGTCGTGATTTTCTTTTTTCATTAATTTGGAAGAAAGTAAAAGAAAAAAAAAATAAAGAATAATTGTAAAATCGCGATTTTTCAAGTCAATGAAAGGATTGTTAAGGAAATTTTTGAAAAAATTTTACTTCGGGGATAAATGAATTTGTGTTTATAGAATTAACTCCTCGCCATTCTCTGTCTCTTTATTAGTAGTTTTTTTGTCCAATAAAAGGTAACTTATCTGTATAACAAAATTCAATCATTTTTTATTTTTCGACCTTTGCAATTAAAAAAAAAAAAGAAAATGAATTTATTTAAAAGTAGGTCAAATTTATTTGTCGTTGGTCATTTGGAATCATTCAAATGTTACGCAAAGACACAAACCAGTTGGGCAATGATCGAAAAGTGCAGAAGAAGAAGATGAAGAAGAAAAGCGGAATACGAAGAAACGGTCCATGTTTATAAAAACGCCTACACGGGAGAATCATCTGTGTAACGAAAGTGTCAGCAGATCAAACTCCTTGACTTCCATTCGTTCTTGTGATTGTGAATTTACCTGGCTTCTAGATTCCATGAATGTTTGCGGAGGCCGTGTGAAAGTAATTGCAGCTTCCTCACATTTCGTTTTTACAACGTTATGAAATTTAATTAGATTCGACTTGATTAAGGTCACTGATCTTTTTGTTTTCCTATTTTAACGACCTTTTTATCTTATTATATTTTTATTTTATTCCCTTAAGAAAATTACTAATACAGCACACACTTTGATTGTTTTCTTAAGAAGACGAAAATTTTTACAGCTAGTGACGTAAAAAAATTATAGACCTAAAATATAATTATTTTGAGGCGGAGGGGAATTGGAGTTGCTGACGCCACAAGATATTGAAGAAATCGAACTTGAAAGGTCATGCGTTCAAAAATAATGTCGGTAATCAATGAAATTCGAGCGCGGAAGAAAACGAATTTTACATCATTCAGGTCTCACGACCGCGTGCCTGACCTTTCTTTGCAAGAACGAAAGTTCGCCAATGTTTCTTATCTCATTTTGCCTTCTAAATACAATTATAAGATCATTTCTCGTATTTATAAAATCAAATTTTCAAATGTGTGCCATATTTTCAGCAAATAAAAGCAGAACGAATATTTCAATTTGCAGTGTGTCGAATTCAAAAACTTAAAGTGGAACATTTCGAAAAAGAATTTCAAATTCATAATCACGTAAGAGTATTATTTTTTTTCCTATAATATTGTTTCGAAAGATCTGTATATGAAAATTAGTTGGCAAAATTTACATTTAAAATTATTGTTCTGATAATTTTAGGTCCAGTGGGTGTTTGTGTAATATATGTGGAAGATTGGTACAAAAGAGAAAAAGAAGAGAAGAGAAGAGAAGAGAAGCAGTTGGGTAAATTGGATCTGATACTTGAATTGGTGGCACGAGTGGTAGATGAGCGAAAGGTATAATTTGAACTCTCTAAACAAAATCAGAGCCAATATGATGATCGATGCTACCAACGGCAACCAAGGAAGATGTGTAATGATGTTCCTTTATGAAAGAGCACACGCACACGTGTAATCCATATAAAACAGCGTGCATAATTCACGAATAGTTGAGAAGGGGTAAAGTGAGAGTCAGTATAAAAGGCCAATTCTTTCCTTTACCTAGAACACAGTCGATCGTAAACTCATCTCTTCGTTTTGCGTTTTGCATCTACTTTTTTTTGCAGTACCGGTATACTGTATATTATTTTTTGTGTTGAGACTTTGTTTCATTTTAAAGGATACAGAATGAGGGCTATGGTGAGTAAAATTTTTTAATTTCCATTTCTATTGATGGATTTTTCTTCTTCTTCTTCTTCTAAAATTGAAAATCATCCCCAAGTCAATTATTAACGATTTTTGCTTTTTTTAAAAGCTGTGAAATTATTTTCGAAATTTAATAAAAAAATATAAACAAAATTACAATTTTTTGAAAATTTAAATTTTTTAATTTATAACTTCTTTTAATAGATTTTAAATTGCTTTTTAAAATTAAAAATTGTCCCGAAATAAATTAATAATTAATTTTGCTTTTTCAAGTTGGAAAATTAATTTTAAAATCTATGTTAAAAAACATAAATAAATTTACAATTTTTCTAATATGTAAATAAATTTACAATTTTTCGAAAATATAAATAAATTTACAATTTTTCGAAAATAAGTTTTAAATTTTTTGCTTTTTAAAATTAAAAATCATCCCCAAATCAATAATTAATGACTTTTGCTCATTCAAGCTTTAAAATTATTTTAAAAATTTATAAAAGTATTAAAAGTAAATTTGTTTTTCTTGAAAGTAAAAATTAAAAATCACCCCGAAATAAATTATCAATGAATTTTCATTTTTCAGCTGTAGAAATATTTTCGAAATTTATTAAAATTTGGAAACAAAATTAGAATTTTTTGAAAATTTTAATTTTTAATTCACATTTTTAATATTTTGCTTTTAAAAATAAAAATTAAAAATCTTCCCTAAATAAATTATTAACGATATTCACTTTTCAAGGTGTAAAATTAGAATTTTGAAAATTCATATCAAAATTTCAAATTTTTAATTTTTAAATTCAAAATTTTTTGCTATTTAAAACAATAGATAATAATTACGAACAATAAAAAAATCCTGATGTTGAACATTATTTTCTTTTAAAATTTTTCAATTTCATTTAATTCAGAATTTGATTTAAAAAATTAAAATTTGATTTAATATTTAAATTTTATTTAGAATTGAAATTTAATTTTAAATCTATTAAATATGAGTTTTTTATTTCTTTCAGATTTCTTTTAGATTATAACGAAAAAAATACAAATACTAAAAAAAACTTAATTTTAACTGATTTAGAGTGAATAATTTTTTTTCTCCTTAATTAGTAAAATAAATATTTCATTGTTTCCCTCTAAAAAATTTTTTATTAGTATATTGGTAGAAAAAGTTTTTCAAAAGCCTATAAATAAAATGAAAATTCATGGGCTTAAACATTTTTATATTATTATTAATTTTATTTACGGTCTATAATTTTCGTTTTTCACAAATAAATTAAAAATTCACAATTAAATTTGAAAAATGGCAAAAATTTAGTGCAGGATGTTTGTGTCAGTAGGTGTCGAGTGTTGTCCCAAATTTATTTTTTAACATTACTTCTTTCTTCACTTTCTTCGATAGTGGGTGGAGATAAAAAAAAAATTGAATCCATTGTAATGTTAATATTCAACTGTCATTGAACGACTTTTACTCTACAGCGAAGTAAATTGAAGACAGTGTATTATTATTTATTTCGCATTTAATTGTCAATAGATACAATTAATAAACAATTACGATTAAATTTACCTTCATTATTTTTTTTAAGTAAAAATGTATTATTGTCTTTTAAATTTTACTTTGAATTTTTAGATACTAAACTACGAAAACGTATTCTTTTTATTTGTTCTTTTAACATTATTATTTAATGTTTATTTTATTTAATTAAATAAGGTAAAATAATATTCACATAATTATTGTCACATTGTATTAATTATAATATTTTTGAATGTGAATCTGATTTATTCGTTTATGAAACGTATAGTTAAATTCGAACCAGGGAAAAAATTGTCGAGATTGTAATTGTAAATTACGGAATGTATTTTCTTATTTGATATTTAATTAATTAGCAAAACTAAATTCGTTGAAAAATACCAGCCATCGATTTATGGTTTATCAAAAAAATATATAAATTTTTATACTGTAAAACTCTTCAATCATAAGATGACAATCAATCGATTGTGTCTCAATCAAAATGATTGTCATTTATCTATTCGTGCAACAAGAAAAAGTCAAGTTCTTTTCCTTACATTTTCACATTTCCAACAACGAAACATTATTCACCTTGATTGTTTAATTTTCATAAATTAAAAAAAAATTATTGTTTATTATTATTATTTATTAACTATAATAAATAATTATAAGACTACAATAAGTAATTATTACAAATTTAATTGTTAAATAATATAATTATAAAGAAATGAAAATATAATTATTTATTGTCAAATAAATAATACATAAATTATTAATAAATAATAATAAATTTGACAAAATAGTTATTTATTATTACTTACAAATTATAATAAAAAATGTGATATTTTAATAAACAATTGTAAAATTATAATAATAAATAGTTACACTAAAAAGGTATTTGGTTCAAATAATCGATTTCTTGTCTATTATTAAATAAATAATTACTTGAATGTAACAATTTTTATTTATTCAGTTAAATTGTACTTGATTCAATATTTTCAGTATTCGAAGTAAATGCCGTTTTATTGATTTAAATAAAAATTATTTTATTGAAAATTTACTTCATCAACAATTATTTTTCGATAATAGAAAAGTAGTCGATTGTTTGAATCAAATAAATTTTTTTCCAGTGCAAAAATTAAATTATTAAATAAAAAAATAAAAGTTCCGTTAGAGTGGCATATTCGATATTAAAAAATGAAAGAAAAAAACCGTTTTATGTTATCAGATGTTGTGGATGTTGTACAAGCAGATGAGATGAGATCGAAACGGGTGGAATGAGATGGGTTGGGATTGGGATGGGATATATGGAATGAGGAGGGTGGGTTAGCGGGTCAGGAGTTAAATGACCCAAGTTGGCATTTAGTTTTCACTTTCACCCATGCCAAAGGAACGCCAAACCGAACCAGGAAGTTGGTCCATCTCAGCCTCCCCAGATTACACAATCATTATACTTTTATTTTCACTGATCCGTCAATCGTCTGATGACTAGACGCTATCCAGATGACTAGGTACTAGGATCTGATTTTGTAATCTAGAACCTCTTACATACTGTATATTGTCTGTCTGCTGTTTATTGCTGACAACATGAAAAATCACATTCGACCCTTCGACATTTCCTTTTTCTCCCAGTTCATTTAAATCTCATTGCATAAAACAAATTCAGAACACAGCTTGCTTTCGTATACATAACGTATTATAAACTGGTTCGACAATTCCATTATGTCCCGCAATTAAGGAGGGAAAAAATTTCAAATTTTAGAAAACAAAATAATTAGTCAGTGATATTTTTAATTAGTGATTATTTTAATTATTCTTTATTAGTAATGGGTTTTTGTAATTAATAAACTAAAAAAATATTTGGTTCACCCACTTTTCTGGAAAGAATTATTTGATTTAAGTAATCGATTTCTCTACTAAAAAAAATTATTTGATTAATAATCAATAAAAAAATCAATAAAAAATCGATTACTTCACTGAAAAATATTTATTGAATTCAAATAATCGATTATTTTAATGAAAAAAAGATTTATTTTGCTAAAGTTCACAACGATTATGATTAAACATTTAAAAGAAAATTTTTTTTTCCATTTCTAATAAAAATAAATTATTCTATAGTCAAATTTCTGTCAACTTTTTGAACGAAATATTTTAAAAAATTCTTTTTATCGACTATTTCCGAATGAAATATTTTTCAAAAAATTCTTTTTATTGACTATTTTTTAAAGAAATATTTTTATACAAAAATGTTCATTAGTTTTTTTTGTAAAAAATATAAAATTTGTTAAACGTTGAATAAACGTAAAAAATTGATTGACGTAATTTATTTGATTCAAATAAATGATTACGTGGCTATTATCAAATAATTTATTTGAATTAAACAAATGATTGGTATCAAACAATTTTGTTAAGTCAATTAATGCGGTATTTTCTTCAAGTTTTAGATAAACGTTCAACTGATTGAATTTTTTTTGTTTCAATTATTTTTTGAAAATAATTTTTTTAAAATAATTTTTTGAAAATAAGTTTATAAAAAGAAAAACAATTAAAATTAAACATTTACTTGTCTGAGAAATAATTTTTTTGTACAAAAATACAAAATTAAAAGAAGCGAAAAAAATACCATCATGCTTCAAATACTGAAATTGTTAGTTTAAATATACTATTTATTTTATTAAGAAATAAAAATTATTTCTCCAATATAGAAAATTTTCCCTTAAATTACGAATTTAAATTTTAAACGCTGAAAAAATTGTATTCGATTTACATAATTGGATTAATTGTCGATTATTGAATAAATATTTACATGAATCAAATAATTTTTATTTAAATCAAATAAACTTTACTCGACCCGATAATTTTTCAAATTAAAACAAATGCAATTTACTTAATTTAAATAAACGATTAAAAAACTAAATTAAATAGAAATAAACGATTCTCAAATAATTTTTACTTAAGTCAATTAAATGATATTTTCCTAAAGTGTAAAACATTCAAATGTACAGAATTTTTTTCTATTTATATTATTTTAGAAAATTACCAATCTAAAAAAGATAATTTAAATTAAACATTTATTTAGCTAAGAATTATTTTTTTAATAACTAAATTAACTTTTTGAATAATTAATTAATTTTGAATAATTAATTGCTAAATTCTTTCACCTTTAAATTAACTTTTGTTGCACAAAAATAAAAATTAAAGGAAATAAAGAAATATCATCGAGCTCTAATTATACTGAAATTATTGGTTCGAATAAAATGAAATTAATTTAAAAGGAAAATTATTTGATTCAAGTAAATATTTATATTTGATCTAGACAATTAATCAGTTATTTGAAGCAAATACCATTTGATTGACTTAAAAAAAATTGTTGATAATAATAAACATTTACTATTTTAATTAAATATTTATTTGATAACAGACAATCGATTGTTAATTTGAATCAGATAAATGGTTTCTTCTATAGAAAAAATTTAGTTACAATTACAAAAGTCAAATTAAATTAAATCTAATTTAATTAAATCTACATAAAATATTCCACGAAAGTGTAAAAAAATGTTCTCTTTTGTTTTTCTTTCCTATATCGAAAGTATAGAACAAAATCTATAACAATGATACATTATCATAATTATCATACGTTATATAAATTATCTTTTTACAATATCTTACACAATGGAAAGTTTATGTTTTCTCATTAAATTTTCTCCCCCATTATGTAAACATGTATGTAAAGAAAACATTTTTCTTTACGTTTAACGATGTTTACTTAAAAATTCGATTGTAATTATTAACTTGAAGAATATGAATAATATATCGTGAAGTGTCCAAATGGTTAGAATTATATATGACTATTATATTTATCTATATATATATATATATATATATATATATATATATATATATATATATATATATATATATATATATATATATATATATATATATATATATATATATATATTTATTCATATATTTATGCACTTTGCGATACGTTTATGTAAAAGGATGAAAAATGTTACATAAAATAGTTGCAATATATTGGGGACATCTCAAAAAGAAAGTTTTTCATTTCTCGAAACATTTTTTCTTTTTTGCTTTTTTTTTGCTAATTTAATATATTCATAATATACCGGTTTCAAGTGACTTGAGTTTATAATAATTACACCTATCGTGTCAATGACTATAAAAGATTTTGACGAGAAAGCTGATTAATGTTTTCACTTTCAATATAATATTGAACGATTTCACCTTTTTTTCAATGCCTCGTTAATTTTTATCAAGTTCAACGTAATTGTCGATTACTTTTTCACATTCAATTTTTGCATTACACTGAAAAAAAATTATTTTATTTAAATAACGATTTATTTGTTTATTAGCAAATAAATATTTGTTCACTTTTTTCAATTATTTGAATTAAATAATTTTTATTCAATTCAAATTGTGTTTGAAATTGCGTATTTGAACCAATTAATTATACGGGCTTTGCTCTCATCGACTAAAATATACTATACTTACAATTTTTTTACGATTTGATACTAATTGGATACATTTTTTTATTTGCGACACTAAAAGCTACTATTTTTGAAAATATTAAATAAATATATAATTTTTTGCACAACTGTAAATTTGCCAATAATTGAAGTAAAAAAATTAATTTAACAAATTTTATAGTGAAATTCTTTGTAACAATTCAATTATTTTAAATGATTACTATTTTAATAAAATTTTCCAATAGAATTCAATTATTCAAAAATAATTTCCATAAAATTCTTCTCAAACATTCAATAAGGGTGTCTACTAGCCGGAAAATCCGGGAATTAACCGGGATTTTTATTCAAAACCGGGAATCTTTTCACCAAAATTAAAAAAAGTTTTATTATTTTAATTTGTTTTTAAAAAAATTACTTTTTATTCGAATTTTTATAAATATTTATACTCTTCTCTAACTTTGAATTAGTTACAAAAAATTAATTTGATAGTAAAAGTCAGGCACTAATTCAAACAGATTATGTAAATAAATTTTAAAAAATTATGGAGTTAATAGAAATATTTGTGAAATTCGACTGAAAATATGTAATTGAATTTGTTAAAAAATTTCTTTAGAAACTTTTTAACAAATAAAATATTCAAAGTATTTTAATTTAATAATTAATAATTGGATTTTATAGTCACATTTTAATGAATTCATGTTTCTTAGTGCGAAGATTAATAATTAAAATTTTTATTAGTTAATTTAAAATAAAAACGATATACACTTCAAATTTTTTATTAAAATTGAATTCTCGCAAATTTTTTTTTTAATTCTGAAAAATAAAATTGTTGAAATTTTTCAATTCCATTGTTTCAAGATAATTTAATTTTTATAAACAAATAATTGAAAAATTTTGAAATAGCTGAAAATTCTTTGTTTTTTTTAAATAATTTGATTCTTTGAAAGAATTTTAATTTTTCGAAAATAATCAAGGAAACTTAGTGACCGTAATTATAATTTTATTTTTAAAATATAAAGTCCTTCTTGTAGTTTTAAATGAATTTTTTGCTTCTAAAAATTATATTATTCTATTATTATTCAATAGTTATAATTATTGAACTTTTCTTAAATTTTTTTAATTTCAAATTTCTGAATGTTCAAATAAATTATATTTATCATTTCTTAAGCAAATTTAATATTTATTACTTATTAAGTAAATAATTAATTATCACTGCTTTTTTTTAAATTGTAATAAAATTCTTCACAGGAATTAAATTATTTTCATAAATAATATCATTCTTTGGAAGGATTTCAATTATTTTTGTAAATAGTAAAATTCTTTGCAGAAATTGAATTATTATCAATAGAATTGTAATAAACTTGAAAAAGAAAATTTCCTATTATAATTACAAAAAGACAAGATTATTTTTAAAAAATTGAAAATATTATTTTCCAAATTTTCAATTAAAATTATTATTTATTTATGTTCGAAATCAAATTTAAATTTAAATTTTATGAGAATCGAAAACCGGGAAAAAATTAGGCCATAATCGTGAATTTTGTTGAATGAAAATAGTAGACATCTTCAATTATTATTTTCATAAGTAATAAAATTTTCACCAAAATTCAATTATTATATTCAAATATTTAAAATACAATTTTTATTTAAAATTTTCGAAAAATTAATTATTTTAAACAATTTTTGATGAAATTCTTTGCGTGAATTCGATTTTAAGAAATATTCAATATAGTTAATAAGGTAGAAAATGTTAAAAAGGTAATAATATTCAAATCATTAAAAATATTTGAATTACCGTGGAAAAATGAATATAGGTATTTAAATATTTATTTTAAAAAAATTATTCAAACGAGTTTTTTAGTCGTCAAATTTAATTTTTCGATAACTACTCTTTTACTGCTTTCTTCAGTATTAAATTTACTTTTTTAATGTTTCTAAAATTTACTATCGATTGCGAAGCCAAACTGTATACCTGAAGCAAATATCATTTAATGGACTTAAATAAAAATTATTTTACACATAAAGAAATATTTATGTAATAATAGACATTTATATAATTGTTCGTTTATTTGAATCAAATTACTTTTTCTCCAGTGTACTATTTTGTATATTGAAATTTTACATTATTTTCAATTCATAAAAAATAAAAGGGTATTTACATATATTAAAATTTGCATAATTAGCCTATAAAAATCTACTACAATTAAAAACATTGTAGAGAAATGAAATTAAATCCTCCGTGAAGAATTCATAATATGCGACACTAATTATCGCAAGAATATTAATTAAACGAAATATATTTTTCGCGTGTACTTTTTTATAAAAGTAAATTAATTTCTCAATGGGCAGAATTAATATTTTATAATCGCGGTGAAATAGGATTTTACGTTATTTATAATAAATATCTAATTTACCTTGAAGTGAAACGAGTATAAAGTAAATTACCCTTAATTATAGTTAAAATACACTTTATTTTATTCGAGTACCCACTTGTATAAAAATTAATTGAGAAAAAAATTTCTAATCCTATTGACCAAGAACTTGAAAAAATAGCAAAAAAAATCTCTGCGACTGAAAAGCGTTATTTTTTCCATAAGAAGTGGAAACATTTATTTCTTTTTTTTAAGGTATTTGCTCTAATTGTGGGAGTAGCGGTGGCACAGAATCAAAACTACCATCAGGATCAGGGGAAAAATCAGTATCGTGAAGACAACAGAAATGAAGAAAGGCGTGTTAGCACAACACCAATTCCAATTCTCCAGTGGAACAAACAACAAGAACATGATGGAACCTATAGAACAAGGTACGAATAAATAATTCTCTGGAACTTTTATTTTTTCATTATAGAGCGCAAAAATAATTTCTTCTGCAGTGTATTCAATTTATTATTATGAAAATTACAAAATCTTTTATTTTTAAATATTGACTTGAATGTTTCAATTAATTACAGAATCAAAATTAATTTACTCAGTCTTTTTTGTTATTTTTCAATCACAATTTAATAATTTTCATTTTTATTATTATTATTATGAAAATTACAGAATTTTACGCTTTACACTTGTCTATTATTAAGTAAATTTTTACTTAAATCGAATTTTTTTTCAATCCAACAAATTTTATTTGAATAAATAGTTTCAGTATTTGGAGCACAAGGTAATTTTTTTTAACTTCTTTAAATTTGTAGTTTTATACAAAAAAATTGTTCTGTATATTAAAATATTAATTCTTAGTTAAGTAAATGTTTAATTTTAATTAGTTTTCTTTTTTATATAATAACTTTTAAAAATAATTTTAATTTAAATAGAAAAAAAATTCGTTCATTTGAACGTTTAATACTTTTAAAAAAACATTTAATTTACTTGAATAAAAATTACTTCATAAGTGACAAGTAATCGTTTATTTAAATCAAGTAAACTGCTTTTGTATGAAATACAGAAATTAATGGTTGAAATACAATTTATTAAAAAAAAATTGAATTTAAAACTTAAAATTAAAAATTTAAACTTAAAATTAGTAAATAAAAATTATTTAATTCAAGTAAATATTTATTTAAAAATAGACAATTAGTTGGTTATATGAATCGATTACATTTTTCCCCAGTTAAATTTATCTCTACTGTAGAACGAATTTCTTTTATTAAAATAAACGATTGTTTGTCCACAGTAAATATTTAATTAATTTAATGAATATTTATTTATTAAAAATATTTATAAATAATTTTATAATAATATTTATTTTTAAATATTTATTTTATCTTATATTTAATTATTTAATTTTTATTTATGTCAGTCAAATGGCAGTTGCTTTAAATACTAAAATTATTGGTTCAAATACAAATTATTTGTTAACGAAAAAATTTATTTAAATAAAAGAACCGATTACATGTCTATTGTTAAATAAATATTTACTTGAATCAAATTATTTTGATTGAAATCATGCCAATTTTTGTTTGATACAATAATTTCAGTATATACTTGAAGCAAGATTATAAATATTTTTTTGATTCTTTTAATTTGTATTTTTATTTATTTATTTTTTTAAAAATTATTTTCTAAATGAAAATTAATTCTTAGCTGAGTAAATGCTTAATTTCAATTATTTTCCTCTTTTGTTTAGTTATTTTATATTTGAAATAATAGAAACAAAATAAAAATTCGTTCAATGAAACGATTACCTGAAAGTATAAAAAAAAATTTTAAGATAAAAATTCAATTAATTTAAGTGAAAATAATTTGAAAAATAATTTATTTCATACAAATGTTTTTTTGACAATAGAAAAGTAATCAATATTTATTTGGATTTATTTGAATAAAAATTAATTACGTCGATGAAGTTTCTAACGTTTATGATCAATGATTTAATCAAATTTTCATATTTTATACAAAGAAGATAATAAAATTTTTTGTATAAAATTTTTTTTCAGAAATAATCGATGAAGAAAAGTATAAAAAAAAATTTCTTTATAAACAGTTTTGTACAAAATAATGTATAAAAATTGAAAATTTGCATAAAAATTTTTCTTTATATAAAGTTTTGCTCCAAAAAAACTTGTTTAATTCAAATAACCGATTTCTTGTCTATTATCAAATAAATATTTACTTAAATCAAAAAAATTTCATTTAAATCAATTAAATGGTATTTGAACCAATAATTTCAGTATTTGAAGCAAATATGAATTGAACCATTTAATTGACTTAAAAAAAAAGAAATTATTTGATTCAATCATTTAATTGATAATAATAGTCAAGTAATAAAATTTTTTTCAGTGTGTCTAAAAAAATAAAATGTATTATTTCATTATTATTATTATTATTATTATTATTATTATTATTATTATTATTATTATTATTATTATTATTATTATTATTATTATTAGAAAACAAAAGAAAAATATTTTTTTTTCATTCTTAATCGTCGATTACAAACGTCAAGCTTCATGAAAATTGTTTTTTCATTCAAACAATCAGTTCTTTGAATCCAATAAATTTTTTCCAGCGAAGTAATCTTTGAAAAATTCCGAAAATGGAATTTATTTATTTTTTTATTTATTTTATTTTTATTTATATATTTATATTTATATTTAATAATTAATAATAATATAATATAATATTTAATATAATATAATAATATAATATTTTAATATTTATATTTAAATTCGAGAAAAACGGAATTATTCTCATCGTTTGCGTATTTAAAAAAATAGGAAAATAGCGAAATAAAATATTTATTCCTACATACAAATCGTTCTCGAGGGATACATTAGAAGAATCTAAAAGGGCAATTTCGCCTTGTTACAGCAAGTGTAGAAGATAAATAAAAAGGGGCGGGGGAATTAAGGAGATATCGAGGTAATTTATTGTCGGTATTATGTTATCAATCTCTTGTTGTGGTCGTCGTTTGAGATGGTAGCATTAAAATTCTAATTACTTGCGCTTTTCCGCCGGTATAAAAGGAGAGATGTATTCGCTATAATGTGGAGAATAGGTGAAGGCACTCGCACAAGAGTAGAGTAAAACTGCCCATCCCCAACGATGTGGCAATTGCAAAGGTGCAGTCGACAGTCGTCGTGCCCATGAAAGCCTTGAACTATACCACGACGATTCACTTTTGCAATGCGAGTTGAGTTGAGTTGATTTTGCATTTTTCTTCTTTCATTTCAGCTACGAGACCGGTAACAACATTATCGCGGAAGAGAGCGGCTACCTCAAGACGGTTGGTGAGGGTGAAGATCAAGTCGAGTCACTCGTCCAGCAAGGAAGCTATTCCTACACAAGTCCTGAGGGTCAATTGATAACAGTTCATTACACGGCTGATGAGACTGGATTCCACGCTTCTGGTGATCATATTCCAACTCCACCGCCCGTTAGCGAGGAGATACAGAAGGGATTGGATCTTATTTTCGAGGGAATCCGTAAACAACAGGTATTTCTTTTATTTGACAACTTTTTTTTATTTCAATAAAATTTGGAGGAGATTTTTCCCATTATTTTCCAAAAGTAGAAAAATTCATTGAGCGGGAAAAGAGGGAACCGAAAACTTAGTCAAAATTTGCAAAAGAAAACAAGAAGTTGATGATTTTCTTGCCGATCTTCTACTACCAAACATCTTTCAATTTTGTTTCAAATTCAATAATTCTAATTTATGAAATTTAAACATTCGATCTTAAATTTTTATTCGTACAAATTTTTTTCCAAACAAAATTTTTTACAAAAAATAATCAAGAATTTGAATCAGAATTCTCAAAAGGAAAAAAATCAAGACGAAGTTTCTCTAAACCAAAATCTTTTTTGTGACAAATACAACTAGAGAATGTTCTCAATTATTTTTAGAAACAAATAAATTTTTCTGGAGGGAAAACGGGAAACGAAAATTTAATTAAAATTTCCAAAGAAAAAAATTTTTTCTATCAGATTTGATCAAAATTGTTTTCAATTTTGATTGGACTTAATTCTAAATTCTGAACCTTAGAAACATGATCAAGTTTACTGGAAAAATCCCTATTTCGAGGGCAAATAAATTCCTTGGGAGAGAAAGAAGAAACAAAAATTTAATCAGAATTAAAAAAAACCAAATAAATTAAGAATAAGATTTTCTACCTGACCTGGTATGCCAAAACTTTTTTAGTTCCAAAATTAAAAACAAGTCTTGAATTTTTATTTGTAGAAATAAAAAACAAAACTTTTTCGTATTATTTTCAAAAGCAAATAAACTCATCGATAGAGAAAAAAGAAGCAAATATTTAATCAAAATTCCGAGAAAGGACAAATCAAAAAAAAATTTTCTTCCGATTTGATACACTAAAACTACGTTTAATTGTAAAAGTTAGAAACAAAATCTAGAATTTCCTTTTCAGAATTTTCAGACCGAAAAGAAGATAAAGATTCTCTGTTTCAAAATATATTTCGATTTAAGTAGAAATTGGATTTTAAACTTCTATTTGGTCTAATGTTTTCAAAATAAATTTTTCACACAGAAAAATTAATAATCTAATCAGAATTCAAAAAAATAAAAAAAAATCGTGATGAAAAATCAAAACTAAATAATATATTTCAAATATAAATATTCTAAAAAGAGTCTTTTTTTACATAATATCGAGTTTATTTTCATCATCAAGTAGTTGTGATGTTTAGAATATTTTCAGACTTAATTTGAAAAATTTTTTATTTATTTAAAATTTTTGTAGTATTTTCATTATTTTTGTAATAAAAATTCAAGACGTTTTTTTATTATTTATTATTATAAATAAAAAAAGTTTCGAATTACGGAATCTTATAATGAAATATATTATTTTTTATTTTATTTTATTTAAAAACATTTTTTATTTTATTTTTTTTTATTTTTGTAGTATTTTCATTATTTTTGTAATAAAAATTCAAGACTTTTTTTTATTATTTATTATTATAAATAAAAAAAATTTTCGAATTACGGAATCTTATAATTAAATACATTATTTTATCATAAGATTCCGTAATTCGAAACTTTTTTTCTTTTCAAATACAAGTTTTCTAGAGAATTTTGCATTTTTATTTTTCATTAGGAAAGAAAAAAACAAAAATTAAAACAGAATTCTCAAAAAAAGAACTTAACCAGATTTTTTTCAAAACTTTCTTCAATTCTAAAAATTAAAAATAAGATCTTGAATTTTTATTTATGCAAATTTTGTCAAAATACAATCTTTTAATGAAAGAATAAAAAATTTAATCAAAATTCTCTCAACAGAAAAAATTAAGATGGAAATTCTCTATCCAAAAAGTTACATACAAGTTTGATAGAATTTTTTCCATTATTAAAAAAAAAATAAATTCATCAAAAGAGAAAGAGGAAAAGAAATAAAAATTTAACCAAAATTCCAAACAAAGATTTTCTATACGATTTGACATTCAAAAACTTCATCCAATTTTGAAATAAGATCTTGAACTTTTATCTGTAGAAATGTTTTTAATTTACAAAAAATACCGACTTCAAGACGTTTTTTTCTAAATTAAGTCTGAAAATATTCTGAACATCACAACTACTTGATGATGAAAATAAACTCGATATTATGTAAAAAAAGAATCTTTATTAGAATTTCTATCCTTTTATTGGATATTTTAATTAGAAGCTTCATTAAATTCCCACAACCTTTCTCACATTTCATGGTCACTTTTCCTTTTTCATATACATTATTACGTAACATAAATGTTAATGAAAAATAAAAATTTCTTTTCCTCTATAAACTATGTTTTATATATGAAATGTGAAAAAGGTCAAGTACTGAAATATTTCACTTATATCTGGAGTCTTTTTACTAGATTATTCTAATCTACTAATGTAAGAAATTAAATTATAAATAAAATTTGAATCTTAATTCGGAAGCAAATTCGAAAATAAAATCTAAACTAAATTTGGAACTAAATAAAGTTATTGTAAACTTAATTCGAAACTAAATTAGAAACTAAACTAAACTAAACTTGAAATTAAATGGGAAAGTAAATTCGAAACTAAATTTAGAGCTAAATAAAATTATAAATTAAATTAAAAACTAAATTAAAAACTAAATTTAAACCAAATGGGAAAGTAAATTTGGAACTTAAATCGAAACTAAATTCTAATCTAAATTTTAAACTGAATTCGAAACAAAAATATACATTAAATTGAAAATACGAAAATTAAATTCGAGACAAATTGGAACTTAATTAAAAACTAAATAGAATTGGAAATTAAATTTGAAACTAAAATCAAAACTTTAAATTCAAAACTACCATGATAATTTGTATGATAGTTTACATAATTCTAAATTAATTTTCAGTAATATTATTACGAAACTAAAACTTACAAAAATTATTTTTAAATATTTACAGGAAGCCGATGCTCGTGACGCTGCTCAAAAATCAAACCAACCACTCAGTCAGCAGGTGGACAGACAACACGACGACCGAAAATATCGACAATAATGATTTAAAAATAAATACCAAATTGCAAATCCTAGCTTAAGTTTAGATCATAAAAAAAGAAACATATTCTTGTAAACACCAATCATCGAAATACTCATAATTTAAAGACAAAAAAAAAATCAAAACAAAACGAAAAGCATTGTTTAAAGATTCATTTTCTTTCTATCGTAATATCACCTCTTGTATCTCTTACCTTAATATTAATATAATTATTGTATTTTAGTATTAGTATTATTATTATTACTATTATTATTATTATATTATTATTATAATTTTTTTATTCTCTGTAAAGACTAAGATGCGAAATGCACCCTTCGATCTGTGCCAATCCGACCATTATTCATCATATAAACAGTAAAGTGAGAAAATTCGTTAAACCAATGATTTTTATTTTACTTCACCACCAACTTTCAAAAAAAAAAATATTTAATTAAAATAATGTTAATAAATATTTTAAATAATAAATATTATTTGTTAATATTTTAAAATATTTTTATAACTATAATTACAAATTGAAACCGAAACATAAAATCAATAAATGAACTTACAATAAATTTCGAGATATTTTCATTTCGCTTTATTGATGCACAAATTAACGGTACATTTTCGTGCTTATTTTTTATGATTTTTTAAGGGCTTTTTATAACATTCATAAAATCCCTTCGTTTTACGGAAATATTTTCTCACTATTGTAGCATTTGAATATATTTTAAATGGTCATATTAATTAAATAAAAAAAAATGATACAACATTATTTCGAGGTATCGGACTACTAAAAGCTAGAAAACTTCTCGCATGATTAAATTCTAATTTCTCCTTTTAAACTATTCGATAAAGCAAAGTAGAGATCAATCAACTGCTCTTATCGCTTTTTATAAATATTGTTAGAAAATTAAATAATTTCGATCAACTAATAAATTGGAAATTACAATTATTATTTTTTTTTATTATTATTAATAATCATTAATCACATACTCAAAATTATTTTAGATTTCGTAAACGAATTTTCTATATTTGAATCAGTGAAAAGTCCACTATTTTAAATTAGTAAAAATTTCTACTAAGTTTAAAAGTAAAATTACTCCGTTATTTAGTAGTTTTAAATTTTTCTCTCAAATTTTTATGGAAAAAATAAAAGAAAACTAAGAATTAGTAGAAATTTTTAGAAAATTCTAATTTAGTAGACGAATTTTCTCTAATTCAAACGTAGAGACAATGATTAAAAAAAATAAAAGTGATAATAAAATAATTTAATTTTCTCAATTTAATATTCAGAAGATATTTGAGTCTTTTTTCATAAAAGAAAAATAGCGATTGAGAAAATGTTAATTTACAATTATAAAAGATTATTCAAACTTATAGTTTAGAAGCGTTTTGACCTTTTAATATTGCAAACATTAATTGGGACATAAATACAACACTGACTGCATTGAAATTCAATTTGTTGGAAATTCTTTAAGGTTTCAATTCTTTTACACCTTAATCAAGATAAATTTATGTTTTCATAAAATTATTTATTTATTTATAGAAAAAAGACCTTTGTGAATACGAGTCATGAACTTTCTTAGAAAGTAAAAAAAATATTGACGCAAACACAATAAAGAACATTTGCACAAACATTACAATGTAATATTGAAATTTTACTTTGGAACGTTTAGAAGAAAATTAACAGCCATAAAATAAACACGGATCTGATATAAATCGTAAAATTGGAGAAAAGATTTCAAATATAAAAAATTTTTTTATTCTTGATTTTAAAATTATTCTCGAATTTTAAATCCAAAAAATTTGCAAATTTCTTCGAAGTGTAAAATATATTTTGCAAAGTTCAAAATTCAAGAGCACTCTCGACTTTCAAATCAGTAAAATTTGCGAATTTCCTTCAAGTTTGGAAATATTTTTGAACAGATTCAAAATTTAAAAGTACTCTCGATTTTTAAATCAGTATTTTCAAATTTCTTTTAAATTCAAAAAGAATTTTGCAAAATTCAAGAGCAGAATATTTGCAAATTAAAAATTAATCGAAATTTAAAATTCTAAATAACTCGAAAACGTATTTGATAAAAATATTATTTACAAAAAGATTGATAATGTGACTGCATTTATAGCAAATATCAAGAATATGTTCAAGAAAATTAAAAAAAAAAATTAAACTAATAAACGTAAAATTGAAGCGCAAGATAATTGCTACAAATATCTACTATAATTATAGTAGTCAATTTGTTATTCTTAATTCTAAAGCGTCTAGTGTTCTAAGCTATAAAAAATATATAATTTATCGAAAATTACAAGTTTCCGATTTTAGTTCAATTTTAATATTTAAAATTATGAAGCGTATTAAAAGTCCATTTTTCCAATCGGCTCAATGAAGACTGATTAGAAAATAATCAAAAATTATTGAAAAATAATTTATATTTTCTAATAAAACTTCAAAAATCTATTTGAAAAATCGAAAGCACCCAAGTCGTATACTTCACACAAAATCATTTACGCAAAACAATAAAAAGTTCAAACAAAAATGTTCAACAATTATTTGAAAATGATTTATTTTCATAAAATCTTAATTCCTTCAATAATACAACAAAAAAAATTGCTCATTGCATTCAAATAAATAAATAAATAAAATTATCGTGTTCTTTTTAAATTATCAATTATTTAAAGGAATATATATTTGTAGTCAAAAAATATTTTGTCACTTTTGTTTGAACTCTAAGCATTTATACATTGTACAATATTTCAATTCACACTCACACACGCGTAGGTTTATTGTCCTACGAAAAACTTAATTAAAAAATAAGTGGATGAAATTCATCGACTGGCACGTCGAGTTTAAGTATATTGTATATTCACTATAGTTTAAATTAACAAGCGTTTTTTGCGTTAAAAAATAATATTTTATAATTAATAATAATTATCATAATAATTGATAATAATCATGAATTAATAATTATTATTATAGACTAATAATAAATATAAATTAATAATTATTATTATATACTAATAATTTTAATGAATTAATAATTATCATCAACTAATAATTATTTTAAATTCATAATTACCATAAATTAATATAATAATTATTCCGAATTAAAATCATTGTGAATTAATAATAATTATAAATGAATAATTATTAGAATAATTATTCTTGCATACAATAATTTTAAACTACAATGTATTATTAGTTAAATAATAGTCAAATTTCAGACTTGACTTTTCATTACTTTAAGACGATAAATAACTAACAAAGAGAAATTAAATACTTTTAATGTAAAAAACGCTCGTTCCTTTATCTCAGAGCTACTTAATTAGGTATCAAGTGGCCCTAAGGAACTAGTTGTCATTTCGTCAGACGATTCTAAACAATCAAGAATCTTTTCTTTAATTTTAAAGTCCACTATCATAGTAGATTTTCACTAATTCTGACAAAAATTACATTTTATGAAATCACTCACAGAAAAAATGGCGTTGGCAAACTAATTGCCAGAAGAACGTAAATTTCAATGTAGAAATACGGCGAGAACTTTTAATATTAATTAATTTTTTTAATTAACATTTTCAATTTGTAACTACAAATTGAAAATTTAGCAAATAATAAAAAAAGAAAAAAAAGAAAAAAAAAGAAAAAAAAGAAAAAAAAAGAAAAAAAAAGAAAAAAAAAGAAAAAAAAAGAAAAAAAAGAAAAAAAAAGAAAAAAAGAAAAAAAATATTCTATAAAATTAAATAAAAAAGGAAAGAACAAACAAATAAAAAAGGAGAAAAATTCTCGCCTTATCTCTAGAAGGGAATTTAGTCTTAAAATAAAATTCGGTCGATGAATTTATTATCAATGTGAACCAGTCGAAACTGGATCGTATGGTTTTGAATTGAAACCAACGTATCTATTGTTTTTCTTGTGAACAAAACCATTTTGAGGATCGGCTTTATAATAAACTACCCTTCTAATACCAAATGGATCGACGTATCCAAAGGATCCAACTGTTTTATCATTCGGCTTTTGTTCCTCTTCGTGATAATGTGATTTGAGGTAATATTGAAATCCATCACCTGTCTGATGATGACCATCGTAGGCAGGATATTCCTGATATCTCACTGATCCACGTCTAGAAATTTAAAAAAGAAATCTATTAATAAAATATCAATGAGAACAAAAAAAATGAAAAAGTTTCTTAAAAATTGTGTTAAAATCTTGTATCGAGTTCATGAGTGTTCCATAAAAATATTTCTCATTCTCATTTGTCCAATAATATGTGATCGAAGAAATGAAGATTCTGTCAATCGATATTTTATCAATTAGCGATCGATTTTTAATTTTTGCAAATATAAAATTCTGTAAACAAAAATCCGAACAAAGAAAAATCCGACGAAATGGAAATTATAATACAGTCATCTCTCAATAACGAAACTTTCCATAAATTAAATTTTTTTATAAATTGAAATTGATTTTTGCTCCTGAGAACGAATTTTGATACCAAAAATATTCGATAAATAGAAACTTCGCTATTATAAATTTTTTTATAATTTTCTTCGAGATTCAAATTATCAGAAGTCAATTTTTATTTCAATACCCTACTCACTGTAATATTTGCAATTAATTGTTAAAACCGTTTTTCTTTTTCGTATTTTGTTATACAAAAAGGCCTAAATATTAGTTTTCAACTCTTTTTACAGTCGCCTCTCGAAAATGCGGAACTTTTCATAATTTTATGTATCTTGAAATTCTATTTATCAAGAATCGACTGTATTGATTTTTTTGTAAATGGTGATAAATGTATAAAAATATTTCAGAAAGAAACAAAATAATTATAACTGCAGTCGAATTGCAGTAAATTTAATCTCAAGGAGCATAAAAAATTCAAATTATCAAAGATTTCATTTATTGAATGTTTTTAGAAGCAAAATTCGTTCAAAATCAATTTCAAGAATAATTCTTTTTAATTTCTTCAAAATTAAGAATTTTTTTTTTAAATAGGTACAAAGATCAATTATTATTTCCCGATAAAAGGGTCACGGAAAAGGGACAAAAAATATGTAAAAGAAAATTAATTAATTCGTTTTTAAATAATTGAAATATTTTATCAATAATAATAAAAATTTTAAAACGGTTGACTCTCCATAAATTGAATTTCAAGGGGAAAAATTCAAATTATTGAAGATTTTATTTATCAAATGGTGAACTCCACGTCAACTCATCACAGATATTTTCTAGACTAATTGGGATTTGGTTAATATTTTGTGTATATGCTCCTTAGGCGATATGAAAAAAGTTCCCCAAACATTTTTTGAAAAAAATAAAAAATTGGCGGAGATATGACACTTTGAATTTTTTAGTACTTTTATTTTAAAAAATTCATAACTTCTACTCTAATAATCCGATTTTAATTTTCAATATCAGAAATTGTTCGTAAAATACCATATTTTAAACTAAAAAATATTATAATTAACAAAAAATATTTTTGCTCTATTTTTGTCAAATTTGAAAAATAAAAATCGTCATTTAAAAAATATGGGGTTTTCAATTTCTTTTTTATTTATACCAAAAGATGCCAAAATTTGTCTGTTAAAAATCTGGTAAGTTTCATTGTGGGACCGCCATGGGTTTATGAAAAAGAAATAAATTTAATGTGATGCATGATACAAATTTATACGTTCTTTCAGGAAATGTAAAAAAAACAAATGACCATCACAAGTAATATGAATTCATTGCTAATTGTTCCCTGTCTTTCTAAAGTTTTTTTTCTATGCATCACATTAAATTTATTTCTTTTTCAAAAACCCATGGCGGTCCCACAATGAAACTTACCAGATTTTTAACAGACAAATTTTGGCATCTTTTGGTATAAATAAAAAAGAAATTGAAAACCCCATATTTTTTAAATGACGATTTTTATTTTTCAAATTTGACAAAAATAGAGCAAAAATATTTTTTGTTAATTATAATATTTTTTAGTTTAAAATATGGTATTTTACGAACAATTTCTGATATTGAAAATTAAAATCGGATTATTAGAGTAGAAGTTATGAATTTTTTAAAATAAAAGTACTAAAAAATTCAAAGTGTCATATCTCCGCCAATTTTTTATTTTTTTCAAAAAATGTTTGGGGAACTTTTTTCATATCGCCTAAGGAGCATATACACAAAATATTAACTAAATCCCAATTAGTCTAGAAAATATCTGTGATGAGTTGACGTGGAGTTTACCAAATGTTTCTTGTATCAAAATTTTTTCTAAGAACTTAAAATCAATTTCAATTTATCAAGAAATTCAATTGATGTAAAGTTCAATTATTATCAAGAGACGACTGTATTTCAAAATTTAGATAATTTACTAATAAAATTTTAATATATTAAAATTTGAATAAATTATATTTGAAAAAGATAATAAACTTTGAATAAATTGAATTTTGGCCTAATTAAAGTGAAAATTAAATTGGAACCAGAGTTTGAATTTAAATTTTGAATGATTACAGTTTTATTAAAAAAATACTTCAAGAACATCAAATCAAAATTCATTGAAATATAGATAAAGTAAATTTTAAATCGATAAATAATAATTATTGATTTTGAAATGACCATATACATAAAATATCAATTTTTGAAAGTAACAACAATAAGAACAAATGAAAGTTTTCGATTTGATGTTGCACTTTGAAATTTGAAAAATAAAAAGAAACAATGTTTGCAAAAAAACGTTTATTGGGAAAATAATACTTTGATAAAAATGGCCTTTGGGGAAAGAAGACTTTGGAAAAAATGATATTTGGGAAAATAATAATTTGGGCCCTTCGGGATTGAAACGTTTGATTCTATACCTTTAATTGACTCCAATAAATATTCAGTCTTTTTTCAGTGATTATGAAAATTACAAGTGTACCCTTAAAAAAATTAATCGAATCATGAAAAAAGAAGAAAATGGTCAAAAATTATTAAAATGGATAAATTTACAAAATTTTAGGTAAAAGGTTCTGGCTTTTAAATCATAAAAAGGTGAATATATGACTAACTATGATTCTTGCGACTCCAATTTATCGAAAGTTTAATTATCGTGATATGACTATAACACAGGCACACAAAAAAAAGTTGTCTGTTCAGTGAACCAGACATACATATCTTATAGTAATTTTGTCCGCTGAAAACGAATCTGAAGTCAGAATTGCTCCATCGCCCTCTGTTTTTTTTTAATCGAGAAAACTACCCTTAACTTCAAATTTTAAAGTAAAAAAATTGAATAACAGATTTCTCTTTAAAACAAAACAATAAATTTATCTACTTTTGCTACAACAACTCAGAAACAATGTCAACATTGCTTAAACACCCTTTGTTTTTTATTAAATCGAAAAAACTACCCCTAAAATGTAAAAATTTAAAATTATAATATAAAAACCCACATTGGTTATCAAAACAACAAAATAAATTTATGTACTTCTCTTTCAAAATTTCAAAAGCAATATCAAAATTACTTTGTCACCCCCTGTGTTTTTAAATTGAAAAAATCACCCCTAATATGTAAAAATTCAAAATGTATAATAAAACAAATTAAAAACCACATTGTTTTTCAAAATAGAACAATAAATTTATGTACTTCTCTTTCAACAACTTAAAAGCAATGTCAAAATTACTCCATCCTTCTGTGTTTTTTTTATTTGAAAAACCTACCCTTAAATTCTCAAAATAAAACTTTAAAGTAAAAAAATTGAATAACAGATTTCTCTCTAAAACGAAACAATAAATTTATCTACTTTTGCTACAACAACTCAGAAACAATGTCAACATTGCTTAAACACCCTTTGTTCTTTATTAAATCTAAAAAACTACCCCTAAAATGTAAAAATTCAAAATTATAATATAAAAACCCGCATTGGTTATAAAAACAACAAAATAAATTTATGTACTTCTCTTTCAAAATTTCAAAAGCAATATCAAAATTACTTTGTCACCCCCTGTGTTTTTAAATTGAAAAAATCACCCCTAATATGTAAAAATTCAAAATGTATAATAAAACAAATTAAAAACCACATTGTTTTTCAAAATAGAACAATAAATTTATGTACTTCTCTTTCGACAACTCAAAAGCAATGTCGAAATTGCTCCATCACCCTCTGTTTTTTTTAAATTGAAAAACCAACCCTTAAATTCACAAAATAAAAGTTTAAAGTAAAAAAATTAAAAACCACATTGTTTTTCAAAATAGAACAATAAATTTATGTACTTCTCTTTCGACAACTCAAAAGCAATGTCGAAATTGCTCCATCACCCTCTGTTTTTTTTAAATTGAAAAACCAACCCTTAAATTCACAAAATAAAAGTTTAAAGTAAAAAAATTAAAAACCACATTGTTTTTCAAAATAGAACAATAAATTTATGTACTTCTTTTTTAACAACTCAAAAGCATTATCAAAATTGCTCCATCACCCTTTGTTTTTTCAAATTGAAATAACTACCCCTAATATGTACACTGAAAGAAAATGTATATTAAATTTTGTAAAAGTATTTTACAATTTGGGGAAAAAGTGCAACAAACCGAAATTTTGATATAAAAAATACTAAACATTAAAAAAATGTATGTAGAATTTAGTAAATTTATATTAAAATATTTGAAATTGAAATTAAATTCTTCATATTTGATATAATTATACTAAATTCGATATAATCTTTTTTAAAGTTTAATATTTTTATATCAAAATTTCGGTTTGTTGCACTTTTTCCCCAAATTGTAAAATACTTTTACAAAATTTAATATACATTTTCTTTCAGTGTATATATTAGGGGTAGTTATTTCAATTTGAAAAAACAAAGGGTGATGGAGCAATTTTGATAATGCTTTTGAGTTGTTAAAAAAGAAGTACATAAATTTATTGTTCTATTTTGAAAAACAATGTGGTTTTTAATTTTTTTACTTTAAACTTTTATTTTGTGAATTTAAGGGTTGGTTTTTCAATTTAAAAAAAACAGAGGGTGATGGAACAATTTTGACATTGCTTTTAAGTTGTCGAAAGAGAAGTACATAAATTTATTGTTCTATTTTAAAAAAACAATGTGGTTTTTCATTTTTTTTATTATACATTTTGAATTTTTATATATTAGGGGTGGTTTTTTCAATTTAAAAACACAGGGGGTGATAAAGTAATTTTGATATTGCTTTTGAAATTTTGAAAGAGAAGTAAGGGAGAGTAGGCTATATTGAACCTGCGTCAACAGTGAACCACTTTAATTTTCTAAGAAATGACTGAGTGGAGTTTTTTCTTATTTAATATATAAATTAGTATTGCCGAAAGCGACTGCGTCCAAAAATTTTGAGCACGTAGGTTTATTATTTACAAAGAAAAACGAAAAAAACTGTTTTTCACGTACAAACCAAAAAATTTAGTGGAAATATAATGAATTTTTTTTATTGAAATAGGAAGTTTTAAAAATTAGTAAACATTGTGATTTATGTCACTTAGGATGTCAACTTCAATATTCCGATGTGATAAAAAATTTTAAGCCTTACATAAATTTATTATAAACAATTTTTGTTGTGAATGTCATGTGAATGCAGTGAGTGCGGCATCATTGAACCACCCGAAAAAGCAAAGAATTTTCAATTTTAAGAGTGGTAAAGTTGTCTGCTCTACTAATTAGTGAGAAAAATACTAGAAGACATGCTTTCATCACAATTGTGAACGAGATAAACTCAAACTGTCACTTTACCTACCTAACCTGACATCAAAATATATTAATCTCCTATATTAACAAATAATAACTCTTTAACAACAATTTTCTATTTTTTTGAGTGAAAAATAATATTTTTTACAATTTGTAAGAGGAAATATTATTTTTGAAGTAAATTGTAGTGTTTTATTAAAGGTGGTTCAATGTAGACACAGATTCTTCAAAATAAGAAAAGTGTAACTTGTTAGAAAAAAATTAAATTTATTTATTTAATCATAATAATTTGTGTTTGTAACGTGTATATTAACTAAAGGAGTACTTCAGCTTAATGTTGATACAAAAACCTGATCAAAATTTGTAAAATTTAATTAGTTCTTGGACTTTAGAAAATACCCGGTTCAATGTAGCCTACCCTCCCCTACATAAATTTATTTTGTTGTTTTGAAAATCAATGTGGGTTTTTATATTATAATTCTGAATTTTTACATTTTAGGGGTGGTTTTTTCAATTTAAAAACACAGGGGGTGATAAAGTAATTTTGATATTGCTTTTGAAATTTTGAAAGAGAAGTACATAAATTTATTTTGTTGTTTTGAAAATCAATGCGGGTTTTAATATTATAATTTTGAATTTTTACATTTGAGGGGTAGTTTTTTCGATTTAATAAACAACAAAGGGTGTTTAAGCAATGTTGACATTGTTTCTGAGTTGTTGTAGCAAAAGTAGATAAATTTATTGTTTCGTTTTAGAGAGAAATCTGTTATTCAATTTTTTTTACTTTTAAAATTTGAATTTAAGGGTAGTTTTCTCGATTTTGAAAAAAACAGAGGGCGATGGAGCAATTCTGACTTCAGATTCGTTTTCAGCGGGAAAAATTACTATAAGATATGTATGTCTGGTTCAATGAACAGACAACTTTTTTTTGTGTGCCTGTGTAATAATCTTTGTGGAATATTAACCCCCTCTTCGCTTTTCATCGAAAACAATAGAATTGACGATTGTGGTATTAAAAATGAATGCTCCTAAAATAAAGACAATTCAATCAAACCTGGCAATTTCTGGTCGATACCTAGAGTATCGTTTGCTATTGACAGTGTTATTCGCCAGCCTGTAACCCCTAAAACCAGTAGGTGCCACTCTCACATGGCTCGCAGCTTGCAGCTGATCATCATTAAAATTCGGCGATTCAACAATCACAGCAGGTTGCGGTACTCGATACGAATACGATCTTTCATAGGGATTGATGAATGGATTCTGAATTTGATGTCCAGTTGAGAGGTAGTTTGAATTAGCATTAAATCCATCATCGTAGGGCGACGGTGTCGTGAAGGGATAAACTTTTGGTCTGAATGTCGTTGGCACTGGATGATCGTATTGCAAAATCGAGACCGCCGGCGACAATGTCGATGGAGAATAACTCCTTAATGGCGAAACAGTATTCACCTCGATGCTGTTGCCAGACACGTCCTTTATTTCTGCTTGCCTGTGGAAAATAAAACACCCACGATTTAAAGGATAATAAAATAAACGAAGCAGCACAACAACAGTGCGTAATTGCGTGTGTTGCTTGGGGTTAAAATATGTGCATGTGTGCGCCTCTCGTTCTGACCTTCGTCAACCTAATATAAAGATTAACGTAAAAAGCCTAAGAAATTTGTGGTGATTATCGATAAATTACAGGCATAGGGTGGTCCGGATGTCGCTTATAGTGCTTTAAACAGGTATCCATACGCTCGAGTTGTAAAATGCGAAAATAGAGAGAAAAAAATGTTTTTATTTATAATGGGGGACTGGATAATGTTGCCAATGAGGTAAAAGAGCTTATGGTCATTCGCAGGATATAAGACATTTACGAACAGTCAAGGTGGACTTTCCAAATGGATATAATATATTAAATTAATAGATAAACTGAGATTATAGAAATAAATAAATTTAAAAAAAAGTAGTAAACAAACTGGATATGCACCTGTTATTTAACAGTTCACTTAGAATCAGTTTCACACCTATTTTTATAAAGCAATGAAAACAGTTTCACTCATGATAGCAATTATTAGTAGATAAAGAAGCCATAACTTTTAAGTACAGGAACAAAATTTTTCATTACTTAAAAATTAGTTAACATTTTTTTCTTTATTTCACTCAGTGTTGTAAAAAAAAGTATTTTATATTTTTCTAATGACCTTTAACAGTATTAAATTCAAATCTAATAAATGAGTATTAAATTCAATTCTTAAAAAATTTACAAATTATAATAAATAAATATTTAAACGAACTTGTTATTTATTTTTCTACTACAATTAATTTGAATTTAATTTTTGAATTTCAATTTTAAATCAAATTCCATTAATTTCACAAAATTTTCATTAAAGTTTTTCTAAATTAATTATTTTTAATAATCTTTAAATTTTAAAATGTTCCTCGAGAATTCAATTATTTAAATACAAAAATTCCATTTTTTAAATAAAATAATAATTGACTGCTAGTCTTTGCTTTTTAAGTTATTAAACTGAATTTTTTCAAAATTTTCAATTACAAAAAATATGAATATAGGACGAAAAGTACAATCCAAAATATCCAAGAAAAAAATCCAAAGTACAAAACATCCAAAGAGAAAATGTCTAAAGTAAAAAAATCCAAAAAAATAGTATGTTTACAAAATATAAGTCAAACTAATTTTACTTTAATAAAATTAATAATTTTAATCGAACATTTGGAAAATAATGGAATAAAACAAAGAATTTTTAAAAATTTTTTTCAAAATAATCTTTTTTGTTCATAATTTTAAATTTGATTTTTCTATTTTATTAAAATTATTTTTGATAATACTTGAATAATTAATTATTTACTTATGAAGTAATAAAAATTTAATTTGCTCAAGAAATAAATAAATATCATTTATTTATAAATTCAGAAATTCAAAATTAAAAAATTTTAACAGAAGTTTAATAATTATAATTATTGAATAATAATGTGTAATATATAATTTTTAGAAGCAAAAAATACCATATTAATTATTTTTCATTAATAACAATTTAGAGAACAGTATAAAATTCTATAAAAATTGAAATAAAAAGCTATTTTTTATAAACAATTTACAATAATAAAACTTTCTTTAATTTTGGACATTTTGACCAAGATTTTGATTAAAAAAATCCAACAGAAAATATTTTATTTGGACTTTTTGTCCAGGTACCCACTAAATTTTAATTATAAAGAAAATAAATAAATTTGGAAAAAAATTATGTTTTACTTTTATATGCAATTTAAAAATTTCCATAAAATTAAAATTTAGTAAATTTCTTCATAAAATTGAAATTTAGTAAATTTCTTCATAAAATTGAAATTTAGTAAATTTCTTCATAAAATTGAAATTTAGTAAATTTCTTCATAAAATTGAAATTTAGTAAATTTCTTCATAAAATTGAAATTTATTAAATAATTTATGGAAAACGTTAAAGAATATTAAAGTTTGTGATAAATTTTAATTATGAATGGAAAAAAATGATTTTTAGAAAATTTCAATATAAACAATAAGACTTTTTTTTAAATTTAAATTTTTTGAAAATAATTGAATTCAGAATTACAAATATAAATTGCAACATAAATAATTAAATAATCGTTATTTATTTTTCAACAAGAATTTGAATTTTCTCAATTTCCAGTTTCAAATTTTCCGAAATTCAATTATTTCCAAAAATTACAACTTTGCAAAACTGTTTCCACTCCCAAGTCTAATTATTTTTAAGAATTTGTTAACTAAACTATTCTTTTGCAAATCAATTATTTTTAATAATTTTCTGAAAATTTTTTCACAATTTAATTATTTAAACAAGAAAATTCAATTTTTATAATAATTATATAAATGTACCTAACTTTTTTCACAGTTCTTTTATAAAAAAAGTTTTTACGGTGAATTACTAAAAATATGCAACCAAAAAAGTGGAAAATTGAAAAAGTTTCAAATATAAAATATTATTAATAAGTTTCAAAGTTTTCAAATATTTTCATTGCCCTAATTGAAATTTAATGAAATAAAATCATGATAAAAATTTCGAAGAATTAGTTTTTTTAATAAATATTCTAGTTTAAATTTAATAAAATAATGATTTCTGAAAAGATTATTTGAATACTTGGAGGAAAGGTATAATAAATGTTTTGAAGAAATTTTTTTGTTAGAAATATAGAAAATTTTCTCAAAAATCGTTAAAACTTGTGAAAAATTTGAATATTAAATCTAAAAAATTAGAGTTTTTAAAAAATCCTTACGTTTTTATTGTTTAACACTTACATTTAAATTTTCGGAAACATGTAGCTTAAGAAAATTAAAAATAATTGAATTTAAAAAATTGTTTTATGGGTAAAATTCTACAAATATTATTTATAAAAAATATTTCAATATAATTTTTTCAAGATAATTTTAATTATTAAAATTCCTTGAAATTTATTTTTCAAAAGTTTTAATGAAATATTTGAAACAAAATTAATTATTTTCAATAAAATTTTACAAATAAATTTCAATTATTTACAAATATTTATAATTTACAATTTACAATTGTTTAAGTAGAACATTTAATTATCCTAAACAAATAATTAAAATAATATTTTTTAAAAATATTTGACTACAGTTATAATTTTCTCACTATTGCACTGAAAAAAAAATTATTTGATTCAAATAACCGATTATTTGACTATTATCAAATAAATATTTACTTGAATCAAATAATTTGTATTTTAATCAAATAAATCGTATTTGAATTAAATATTTGAGAATTAAAGCAAATATTATTTAATTAATTCAAATAAAAATTATTTGATTCAAGTAAATATTTATTTGATAATAATCAAATAATCGGTTATTTGAATCAAATAAATTTTTTTTTAGTGTAAAATCGAAACAAGTTGCATTTTATATTACAATAAAAGTGTGTTTTTTATTGCAATTTTTGGATGAAAATTATAAAAAGTTGCGTTTTTTTCAAATAAGTCGAAAAAGGTCATACACGAAAAAAATAAATTTATAACAGATATTACAAAATTAAAAATACTTTATTCTGAAAATATATTCCTTACATTTTACAAAACTTAGTTTCGTTAAAAGCTGTATCCTCTACTCAGTAACAGTTTTGTAAAATCTGCTAAATTTATTTTTTCCGTGCAATATCCGAGGTCTGCAATTAGTAAATAATAATTCGCCAAGTAACTGTTGAGAGTTGACTATAATTATTTTTCGCAGTACGAAAATCGTAAACAATTCTATTTGACACCAAAAAAATGATATTTTGTTGCTATTTTTGAAAGAGTCGAAAAATCGCGTTTTTGGGAAACAAGTAGAAAAAGTTGCATTTATTTTAAATATTAGGTAAAAAAGTATTAAAAATGCCTACAGTCTACAAGCGCTTCCTTGGGCTGCAATTATTAACCAACAATTTAACAAATTAGTAAAAAAAATTACCTGAAAGGATTAGGCGGCCTTCTCGGCCTCACCAAAATTCCACTCTGAGGAGGCACTTTTTTCGAAATTGAAACCGCATCCTGTATCGGTCGGTCTTTGCCAACAAACACCATTTTCGATCTACAAAATGAAAAAAACACATTAAATATAATTAATGAAAAAAAATAACATCTTCTGCCTCCTTTTGATACCTTAATGAGAGTTTTTAATTATCTCTCTCTCTCTATATATAGATAATGTTAAAGTTGCATGTGAATTGAAAGAAGCAAAAAATGTGTGCTTTAACTAATTTCTTACCGTGACAAATATAATCACATCTCTATAATTAATTTATATGACAAATAGAGATGATGGTAATTTAAGATGGAAATTAATAGGACAGGAAATCCTGTAATCAACAAAACTTGATGTGTCGGAAGCTGAAAAGAAAAGGATCCAAACAAATTGCAGTGTTGAGTGTAACGAATTGCAGTGTCGATTAATATCAGGACACGAGGTCATTGCGAAATCACGGCAAAGATCATTCGCTATCCTGTGCATTTATATTTATACAGTACAATAAACGTATGCGGTTACAAAATACCAATGGTATATTGTTAGGTTGGGTTCTCAGGAGGATTTATGTTTGACACTATTTCCTTACTATGTCCTTCATTGGGTTTCTTCTTCTTCTTCTTTTCATCGAATTCACAGAAAAAGAATTTCATTATTCATAATGTGATGAAGTTAAACTGTTGGTAAAAAATTTAAACAAATGTTTTGAACAATTTTTTTAAGTTTGAGGGTCAAACCATTATATTTCGAATAAAGTCGTTGCGGCCTAATTGAGAAAAAAATTGATACTTTTAGAAATGAATCTGTATTATCTCTGAAGAACGAAATGAAAAGAATTATATTAAAATATTTATTACTTTTCTTAAAATATTTTAATATAATTCTTTTCATACACAGTAAATCGTGAGGTATTAAAAAGTGTTGTAGATTAAATTAACACCAAAAAAGATTAAAATAATTAATTTTGGCATTATTTTTTACAATGCATGAAACTTTAGTTTATTAAATTTTTTTATAACTATAAAACATGTAGATATTAATAATTCCGAGTCGAAAACTCGGAGTGATCGATTTCATCATATTTTATAATAATTAAAGATGACCAAGTAATAAGTAAACCATTATTTTATATGATAAGAATATTATACTTCTTCAAAATTATTTTCATTATTTCAATTCAATAATTATTTTCAAAAAATTCTAACTTCAATTTTACTTTATATCTATTATTTTTAATAATAATTAATTTATCAATTTCACGAAATTTCTATTATTCCTAAATTCTTCAATTAAATGCATATTAGAAAATAAAAACTTTAAATAATATTTAAAAAATTTAATTAAACTTTTTCAAAAATATTAATTTCAAAATTCAATTATAATCTAAAATTTTAACTAAAATTCATTTTTAAATCAATTTTTTTTAAATTTTACAAGAATTTAAATATTTAAGTGCAAAAGTAAATAATTTATTGAATAATTCAATGTTTCTCAAAATTCAATTCTCATAAAGAATTTTAGTAACAAATTTTTTAATAATTCAATTCTTTTGTCGAATTTTATTAAAACTTGAATGAACTTACATTTTTCAAGGAATTCAAATATAATTGTATGAAAAATAATTGAAACACTGCGATAAGTTTTATGAGAATTTTCAAATTTATTCGTTTACAATTCAATTTTGCAAAATTTCAATTATTCAAAAATTCATCAATTAAAAATATATATTGAAAAATAAATACTTGAAATAATTTCAATAAAATTCTAATTAAACTTTTAAAAAGAATTTATTCTACAGAATTTTATTTCAAAAATATGAAAAATTTAGAATTTCTATTATTTCAGTTTGAAACTTTTTTAAAATTTAATTATTTCTACAAATACACGTTATAATGCTTTTAATACTTAAGAATAATCTAAAAATTTAACTAAAATTCAATTTTAAAATCAGTTTTATTAGTAATTTATACAAGAATTCAAGTATTTAATTACAAAAATAAATAATTTATTAATTTCATGTTTATTAAAAATAAAATTCTCATAAAAAAGTCAACAACAAATTTTTTAAATCTTTGAATTCTTTGGACGAATTTTAAAAAAATTTTTAAAAATAATTACGTATTTCGTGAAAATTGCTTAAAAAATAATTGAAATTCTGCAATGAGTTTTATTATGTATGAAAATAATTGAATTCCTAAAAGAATTTTATTATTTAAAAAAATAATTGAATCCCTGTAAACATGTTATAATTTATTAAAATAATTGAATTATTGCGAAGAAATTTATTAAAAAATTGGTAAATAATTGAGTCCCTGTAGAAATGTTATTATTTATGAAAATAATTCAATGCTTGCGTAGTTAATAATGTAATTCTTTTAGAAAATTTTATTGAAATAGTAGAAATTGAAAATTATGGAATTTTAGAAAACTTTTGAAAATTATTTAAATTTTGACAAGAATTTCATATTAAAATTTTGTAAAATAATTGAATATCAGAGAAGAATTTTATTACTTATTAAGAGAATCGAAATTTTGACGAGAATTTAAAAAAAAATTTTAACACAATTGAATTTAGTAACTATGTTACTAAGTTAGTTAGTAACTAACTTACTATTCTCCCTGGAGAAGCTAAATTCGTTGAATTTTTCCAAATCGTTGACTTTGGTGTTTTATTCAAAATAAAATTTCATTCATAGTTAAAAATAACACAAAAATAGATTATTTTAATCCTTTTTGGTGTTAATTTAATTCTAGAGGGATTAAACTGTTGCAGATTATTTTAATCCATTCTGGTGTTTTTTTAACACCTCACGTTTTACTGTGATTTCGTTCTTCAGAGATAATACAGATTCATTTCTAAAAGTATCAATTTTTTTCTAAAATTAGGCCGCAACGACTTTATTCGAAATATAATGGTTTGATCCTTAAAAATATTTTTTCCAGACCGCAAGATTACAGGCTATTTGGACTATTCGGGTCTCTCTCAAAATTTTGATCGAATTAATTATTAATTAAATCGAATTGCAAAAATAAAATTCGATTCAATTAAATATTAATTCTGTAGCTATAGATCTTTAGAGTTTTAAGCTTAAAATTTTATATTTTAACTGCATAAAATTGCAAAACATACTTAAGAATTCGGAATCCTTGTTGATCGGCGATGTAATCTTTGATTCGTAAATAACCTAGAGGATCGAGCCATCCCTCAGTACCGATAACAGTACCGTCAGCTAATCTCTTTTCCTTCCGGTACTGTCCATTCAGAGTTTGGAACCGGAAAAATCTCTCGGGACCTTCGTCCGTTTGAATGTGATATTGCGTGTTTGGAGTTAAATTCCATCCGCTCCTTTCAGCTTCGATTTCGTCTGCAGTCAAGCAGTAAACCGAAACCTACAAAAAAAGTAATAGTTCTTGTTAAAAATAGGTGAATAAATATTTAGACGAAATTAATGCGAAACTTATATACCCGCTAATAGAAAAGAAAGGAAACGAAATGAAAACTTACTAATGGGAAATTAATTATATAGATACTATTCCTTCCGGAATAATTCATTATTATTGACATTTGATTGTTCAATAAATCACTTTCATAAATTCACTCTTTAGTTCTATACAAAGAACATCAAAATTTATTGTTGAACTATTGGAAAAAAGACAATATTATAATATTTATGTTTGGGTTAAAAATTGTCCAGTGTTGCCACGCATTTGCTTTTTTTAAATTCTTGGACCTTTCCAGGTTATCCAGGTTAAAAAATGGAATTTTTCCAGGTTTAACAAAATATACATTTATTATTATAAAAACTAATTCCAAAACATTAATAACTTCATTTTTAAATAAATATTTAATCAGTATTTTTTTCACACATAAATTAGAATTTTAAAAAATTCAATTATTTCTTTTATTTATTCTTCAAAGAATTTTTTTTTTCAAAAATAAAAAATATTTTTTCAGAATAATTTGTCAAAATTCAATAAATTTCAATGTCTACTATTTCAAAAAATGTTAACTAAATAATTCAATTATTTAAATAGAGATTTTAATAAAATTCCTCTCAAGAATTCAATGATTTTCAAAAGTAATATAATTCTTTTCAAAAATCCAATTATGTTAAAAAATTTATGAAAATTATCGTCAATTTTCAATTAATTTTATAAATAATAAAATTTTTCTCCGACATTCAAATAATTCTGAAAAATTTTAATAAAATTCTTGTCAGAATTTCAATTATTTTAAAAATATGTACAATTTCTATCAAACTTCTTGAAAAGCGAAATTATTTCTGAAAATTTTGATAAAATTCTTCAAGGGGTCAATCCATTTTATTTCAACTAAAGTGGTCGCCGAATAATTTTAAAAAATTCTAATATTCTGCAGGAATAATTTTGATGTTACTAAAGTCACGAAATAAAAGGAGTTTTTCAAAATAATTATATATTTTTTATGAAATATGAATTTAAAATGTGAGAGAAGCTAAAAACTGTCAGTTTTCTGCCAGTAGAAAATAATGTAAAAGAAATACAATTTAGTATAAAAATATAACAAAAATTATTGGCATTTGTTAAGAATGTTTAAATTTATTATTACAAATTAATAAATAAAATATTGTCCCAAAGTTCATCATCAAAGTAACCTAATTTTGGGATTTATATTAACAAATAATGGGGAAATGGGATTATAAAATTAAATAAAAACTTACGGAATATGGCGAATTTTCGATGAACTTTCATTTTCTGTTTAACGTTTTCTTCAATTTTCTACTTAAATAGAAATAATATCGAAAATAAAAACGCCACTTTGCCCATTTTCACGATTTTCAAATGCATACAACTTTTTTGGAGAAAATCGGAAAATTATGGGACTTTCAGGAATAATTCACTAATTACTAATTAAATGAACACTACAACTTTCACTTTGGTCCCGGGCCAATTTGAAGAGTTATAATTTTTTTAAAAATAGTACGTTTTTAAAGGTTAATGAAAGTAATTTCTATAAAGTTGAAGTTAGATGAGCATTGATAATAATAATAAACCAACTTCAACTTAAAAAAAGTTACATTCATTAACCTTTAAAAACGTACTATTTTTAAAAAATTTATAACTCTTAAAATTGGCCCGGGACCAAAGTGAAAGTTGTAGTGTTCGTTTAATTAGTAATTAGTGAATTATTCCTGAAAGTCCCATAATTTTCCGATTTTCTCCAAAAAAGTTGTATGCATTTGAAAATCGTGAAAATGGGCAAAGTGGCGTTTTTATTTTCGATATTATTTCTATTTAAGTAGAAAATTGAAGAAAACGTTAAACAGAAATTGAAAATTCATCGAAAATTCGTCATATTCCGTAAGTTTTTATTTAATTTTATAATCCCATTTCCCCATTATTTGTTAATAAAAATCCCAAAATTAGGTTACTTTGATGATGAACTTTGGGACAATATTTTATTTATTAATTTGTAATAATAAATTTAAACATTCTTAACAAATGCCAATAATTTTTGTTATATTTTTATACTAAATTGTATTTCTTTTACATTATTTTCTACTGGCAGAAAACTGACAGTTTTTAGCTTCTCTCACATTTTAAATTCATATTTCATAAAAAATATATAATTATTTTGAAAAACTCCTTTTATTTCGTGACTTTAGTAACATCAAAATTATTCCTGCAGAATATTAGAATTTTTTAAAATTATTCGGCGACCACTTTAGTTGAAATAAAATGGATTGACCCCAAGAGAATTCAATTATTTAAAAATTTGTTGATAAAAATCTTAATAAAAATGCAATTTTAAAAAATATTCGATTATTAAATAAAAATTTTTAAAATATTCTACACCAACATTCAATTATTTTTACAAAAAAAAATTTTTTATTTCAAAAAATTATTGCAGAATTTCAATTATTTTTAATATAATTTTAATCGAATTTCTGAACAAATGTAATTATTCTTTAGAATTTTATTAAAATTCGTCGAAAGAATTCTATTATTTAGAAAATTTGTTGATAAAATTCTTTATGAAAATTCAATTTTAAGAAACATTCAATTATTAAACAATAATTTTAATAATATTCTATACAAACATTCAATTATTTTTCCAAAAAATAAAGATTTTAAATTTAAAAAAATTCATTGCAGAATTTTAATTATTTTTAATAAAATTTTAATCGAATTTCTTAAAAAAATGTAATTATACTTTAGAATATTATTTAAATTTGTCGAAAGAATTCTATTATTTTAAAAATTCTTTGATGAAATTCTTTACGAAAATTCAATTTTAAGAAACGTTCAATTATTAAACAATAATTTTAATAATATTCTATACAAACATTCAATTATTTTTCAAAAAATAAAAATTTCAAAAAATCATTTCAGAATTTCAATTATTTTTAATACAATTTTATACGTTTATGAAAATTCAATTTTAAGAAATATTCAATTATTAAACAACAATTTTTATAATGTTCAACAGAAACATTCAATTATTTTTCTAAAAAATAAAAATTTTAAATTTAAAAAAAAGTCAATGCAGAATTTCAATTATTTGTAATACAATTTTAATCGAATTTCTTCAAAAAATGTAATTATACTTTAGAATATTATTTAAATTTGTCGAAAGAATTCTATTATTTTAAAAATTCTTTGATGAAATTCTTTATGAAAATTCAATTTTAAGAAACATTAAATTATTAAACAACAATTTTTATAATATTCTACACGCACATTCAATGATTTTTCCAAAAAATAAAAATTTCAAATTTAAAAAAAATCATTGCAGAATTTCAATTATTTTTAATACAATTTTAATCGAATTTCTTAAAAAAATGTAATTATACTTTAGAATTTTATTAAAATTCATCGAAAGAATTTTATTATTTAAAGAATTTGTTGATAAAATTCTTTACCAGAATTGAATTTTAAGAATAAAATTGAATTATTCAATAAATTATCTTTGTTTGCATTTAAATAACTGGATTCTCTTAGAATTTTTTGATAACAATTATTGATTTTTAAAATGAATTTTAGTTAAATTTTTTGATAAAACATAAAGTTTAAATTTCCTTACATACATTTAATTAAAGAATTTATAAATAATTAAAATTTCGTAAAATTGAATATTGTAAACAAATGTATTTGAAAATTGTCAAAGAACTTTTTCGAAAATTAGTAATATCAATTGATTTAGAGAAGAATTATTTTAGTTAAGAATTTTAAAATAATAATCTTAATGAAGAAAATAATTTTTGTAGAAGTTGCAGTAAAAAAGTAGCAAGTAAACTTAAAAAAAAATTAATGCAACATTATTGTTTCTTTAAAGGTATAAAAAAAATTCTAATTTTTAAAGATTTTGATTTAAAACCTTTTAAAAATTTCATTTCTAAAAATTTAAATAATAATTGTATTCTCTTAACAAATTTGAATAAAATTTTTAAGAATAATTTCAGTTTTCGAGAAAATTTATAAAACGAATTTTATAAAATAAATTGAAAATAATTTAAATTCTGCAAAGAATTTTATTACAATTTTTCAAAATAATTGAATTTCGGAGAAAAATTTTTTTATGTATAATGATAATTGCAATTTTGACTAAAATTTTTGTTAATTTTTGAGCATAATTTGATTTTTCGAAGAATTTATTACTTTTGAAAAAAATGTTTCTTAACACGATAAAACTAAAAAAGAAATTTAAAAAAATTAAACACAATTTCAAAGGGAAACGAAACTATTACTGGTTGCTTAATAAATCAACTTTTTTCTGCCAATGTTAAGTTAAGTCTATAAAAAAAATTCAAAGTGCCAAAATAAAAAAATATAGAATAGATAATATACTATTTGATCCCTAGATTTAAAAAGTAGTCTAATCACTATAAAAATATCTGAGAAGAAAAATGTAAACAAGAGATAATTTTCTAAATTCCCGTAATGCACATAAGTAAATTTAAAATTCATTTTTCCGAGCAATCTATAGTGCAAAAAAGTTCGGTGAAACAAGATTTCTCGAAAGAATTGTTACGCAAACAGAGTACAATTTTGTAGGCTCGGTTAAGGTGAGGCCACACAATTAGTGTCATCATTAAACCATTTTGCGTTCTAGTAAAGCGCGTCATCCACTTAATTTTTTTATTCCCATTTTCATTGCTTCAAATAAAAGTAAACTACATTAATTTCAATTTACATATTTACCATGCGTAAAATTAAAATTTACATTTTTTGTAGAAATAAATTTTAAAATATTTATTGTGTATGTACAATTGAATTTTCTAAAAAAAAAGAAATAAAAGTGGAAAAATTGGTTTAACTCCAAAAGAATGAATAAAAAATTAATTAAAATTCTAATAATAGTAAACTAAATTATGAGAGTCGGTAATAATGAAAACTAATAATAATAATAAAAACAAGACTTCTAATTTTTGGAATTTTTAGAAGTTTTATAAAGAATTTATTTCTAAAAATTTTAATAAAATTCGTCAAGGGAATTCAATTACTTAAAAATTTGTTGATGAAATTCTTTATGAAAATTCAATTTTAAGAAACATTCAATTATTAAACAATAATTTAGATAATATTTTATATAAACATTCAATTATTTTTCCAAAAAATAAAGATTTCAAATCGAATTTATCAAAAATTGTAATTATAATTTAGAAATTAGAATATTATTAAAATTTGTCGAAAGAATTCTATTATTTAATAAATTTGTTGATAAAATTCTTTATGACAATTCAATTTTAAGAAACATTCAATTATTAAACAATAATTTAGATAATATTTTATATAAACATTAAATTATTTTTCCAAAAAATAAAGATTTCAAATTTCAAGAAATCATTGCAGAATTTCAATTATTTTTAATGCAATTTTAATCGAATTTCTCTAAAAGCGTAATTATTTTTTAGAATTTTATTAAAGTTCGTCGAAAGAATTCTATTATTCAAAAAATTTGTTAATAAAATTCTTTTCCAGAATTGAAGTTTAAGAAAAATTGAATTATTCAATAAATGATCTTTGTTTGTATTTATAAAAAATTTATGGTATTTTAAAGATAAGTTTTTAAATTTTTTTAAAAATATTTAAAAGCCTACAAAAATTTTATTATACCTAAAAATAATTAGATTAATAACAAAATTTGTAACAATTGTAACAATTACAATTCAATTTTTTTTTGCGGAAAAATTGTAATTGATAAAGTTAAATCACAAAATTCAATTATTGTTTTAAAAATTTTCAATTAAAATAAAATTATAAAATAATTATAAAAATACAAAATTTAATTTAATATGAAACTAAAATAAAATTCTTTAATTATTATCAAAAGAAAAGTAAATATAATTGAGGTTTTTTTTTGAAATTTTGTAAATTATAGCAATTTTAAGTTTATTAAAGTGATAAAAATAATTCAAGAAGAATGTTGATAATTTTCAAGAATTTTCTCAATTATTATATTATTAAACACCAAAAACAATAACTTTGGAACCAAAATGTAGAGAAATTTGATAATTATTTTTTTTCCTTGCTCAGACATTTCCCTCGCCATTTTCACTTTCCCTGACTTTTTCCTTGATTTCCCTGACCTGCAACTCAACCCTATTTACATGCTTTACCTGAAAATTCATCGACATTGAGCCAAATAACTACTATCGAACAAAAAAATTTGAAATTCACAATTTCATTTTCTATCCAGAAGAAATTTTCTAACCGCACATACAAAACGATTTGAATAATATTAAAAAAATAATAACCAGGTACTTAAGAAAGCCATCACGCTTCTCTGAATCTCAATATATATTCACATTGTTTCCTATTTCGCAAAGCATTGAATCAAGACCCGTGCACCTGTTATTAAAATTTCAAATCTTCCCGAAAAAAAAACAAATCAATTTTACATAACGTCTATACGAAATAATCGGCGAAAATCTTGTCGATTAATATTCAGCATTTATAATGTTGTATATATATACAGACATACATTCAACTTTGCAATTGAGTCGAAACGGGAGCTAACGGCGCAAAACGTGGGCGCTCTCACGGTAATCTGGTAATGTGGGCGAAATCAACCTCGAAATTATTTCTTCTGTCATCGAGGACAGCCATGAAAATTCTCATGGGTCAATGACGAAAAAATAAATGAACCATACCAAATAATTGATTAAATTAGCCACGCGCGAGACAAAAATGAATTACACCAAAATATTTATTGTACATTATTTTTAATCTGTGACACATGTGTTGACATTCTTGTAAATAAATTAACATCAATAATAATTATTCATATTTCATTGAAGAAGAAAAAAATTTAGTTGCTTCAAATATAAATTGACTCCAAGCTAAACAACTAAAAATAAGCTAAAACAAATATTTACTGTTCTTTATCAATACTGTCGGAAAAGTTATACACAATTTCTATTTTACTTTAATTTTTTTAGTAATTTTGCATTATTAATTATTATATTGAAAAATTTTTCTTTATTCCAAAAATAAGTCGACCAAAACAATATTTTTGAATTAAACATATTTTATAATTGATTGAAAAGTAATTTCTATTGATTAATTAATCAAAATTAATATTATATGGGTGATTCTCCTGAAAGGGATCACTTCACGTGTCTCCAAAGTGAGATTCAATATTTGCATTAACTTATTATTGATATTTTGCTGAGTATAAATTTCGAAAAAAATTTATCCATAATCTGCGAAACATTATTTATCTTTACATAATCTTGTAATGTTAAAATTTAAAGTTTTTCTTAGTAAAAAAATTTATTTAATTTTGGTTTTGGTGAAATATGATACATATTTTTAATTATTTTTTAATATAATTAAAAATTTTGTAATATAGTCTTAATATATATCAAATTGAAGCTTAGATTCTACCGTTTATTTTTCACTTATATTTAGTTCAAAGAAAAGAAAAGAAATTTTTTAAATACTTAATTAAAAATTACTGCAATGGGAGTAAAAATTCAAATTCATCTCCGAAGTCTCGTTCTTTCAGTTAATACAGTACCGGCCAAAATTGTCAGTCCACCCATTTTTGAAGGAATGAAAAAAATTTTTTAACATGAATTTTATGAAAACTCAAATTTTTTTTTATTTATATTTTAAAGACGATAAAATTTTGAAAAGAATAAGACCTTACAAATGTCATTTGGCAAATATTTTTTCAAGATATTCTTAAAAAACTGTCATTTTTAATGTTTTACAAAAATTTGAATAACTTCTAAAATAATAAACGCTTTTTAATAATCTTAGGCTTATTTTAAAGGTCATTTTCTATGGAATAAAAATTACTTATAGTCATTAACCTGTAATTTTTTTCTTGAAATAAGCATGACGTCAAAGTTGGGCAAAAAAATTGTGAAAATTTGAAATACATGTTTTGTACTAAAAACTATTCTAGAACATAGATAAAATATGATATGGTACAGATTTTTCAAGAAAATTTAATAAAAAACTATGTTTGAATATCAAAAATTATTTTTCTTTTAATATTATTTCAAATTTTTTGAATTTTTTGACCAACTTTGACGTCATGCCTAAGATTATTAAAAAGCGTTCATTATTTTAGAAGTTATTCAAATTTTTGTAAAACATTGAAAATTACGATTTTTAAGAATATCTTCTACAAATTTTGGCCAAATGACTTCTATAAGATCTTATTCTTTTCAACATTTTATCGTCTTTCAAAATGTAAACCAAAAACAATTTTAGTTTCTAAGAATTTTATGTTAAAAATTTTTTTTCTTTCCTTCAAAAATGGGTGGACTGACAATTTCGGACGGTACTGTAACATCATATTTTTAACATGTTTTTTAGTCATACGAAATCTATATATAAATATTTGAAGTTGTATAGCCCAAACAATTTGTTAAATTATGTTTCAATATTTTTAAATTTAATAAAAACGTGAATTTTTTATTTAACAAACCATTCATCTCCGAAGCTTTTTTCATATTTGGTAAGCGTTATTGTTTTGTTTTTAATTTTTTTAATAATTATTTTCAAATACCTAATCCTTGAATTTTAAAAAAATTTTCCGTTTTATTTAAAATAAAATATTTTAAATTTTTTAAAATATAATATGTTATGTAGAAATTTAGATAAATAATAAAATTATAATTAAAAGTAAAATTTTTTTTACAGAAAATATAAATTTTGAACTTAAAATGATAAATTAAAAAATTCATTATAATTTTTTTTCCGTTCAATATAAAAAAATATATATTAGTTATTTTTGAAAAGATAAAATAGTTATAAATAAATTATTAAATACACAATTCATTAAATTGTAAATAAATAATGTTAAAAGTTTAGTAAATTAAATAAATTAAATTTAAAAGGAATTTTTTTAAAAAAACCCCAATATTGATTATAGTATTTTTAACCGTCAAAACACTTAATATTCAAATGATGCTGGAAGGCTTATTTTTGAAAATTAATTTTGCGCAACTCAGATTTTTATCTTTAAACGTATTTAAAACCCACCCATTACAAAAAAATCCAGAAAGTGTAAAAATTAATTCTTTTTAGTTTTTGGAAAAAACAGGTGCCTTTCAGGAGAATCATCCATATATATTTAATTCAAAAATAATTTTTGGTTATTATTATTATTATTATTGGTTATTATTATTTTCTCAATGTAATAAAATGCTAATTTTATTATAATATTAATTTAACTTAATGTAATATATTATTTTGCCTTTAATATAATAATTTCAAAATTAATTAGTATTCATAAAAAAATATTTGTATGTAAATTTCTACCTAGTATGCCAGTACTAGAATTCAAGTAGAAATTCTATTGAATTCTTCCAGAGAAAATCATGCATATAGTCTACACAAAATTCTACATAGAATCATTGTAAAAAAAAATTCTACACATTTTTTTTTGATAAACACAATGAATGATTTGTGAATCAAATAAATTTTCCCAAGAGAAAGAAGAAAAAATCTTAATTCGATTTTAACGATCCTTCATTTCAAACAATATGCATTATATTTTGCAAAATAATAGATTACTCAAGATACAGGTTTCTCTTTTCTTTTTCATTTTTTTTTTTTGCGTACCAGTGTTCATTCAGACAGAAATCATTCAATAAAAATTACGGACTTCTTAATTATGATGTATATACTATCAAGATATTGAATTAAATCTTGATAGAGAATGAGAAAATGATTTATAGATCACGATGAGAACCCTTTTGTCATTACAATGACTTTATTAACGACAGGACAGAGTTCATTGCAACTCTATATACAATGTGTATACCGATAATTATGTGCAATGAGATTGAGGTATTGGGGGAATTTTTAATTTTTTTTTCTATTTCAAACTCGATTTATCAGTTCCGTTCCGCGTGATTTCATATATATCCCGCTGTATTAGTCAGTCAATTTAATTCGAAAAGGAAATATAAACAATTGCTTTCGTTTCTAGCATTCGTTGAATTCTTGTTGCTCACAAATTTTTGCAAAAATATTTTTAATATTTCCTGTTTGATAATTAATTGCTGTTCATATATCTAATTTTATCAATTTCTGTGTGGGAACTTCCTTTTTTTTAAAAAAACACTTTTTTTTCTTATTGCTTCCTTATGGAAACATTGTATTCTTTCTTTCATTCTTTTTTAATTATTTATTCATTTATTTGTATTTTTTTATTGATTTATTTTTTTTCAAATTATTATTTCATTTATTTGTTTCTATTTATTTACTTTTGTTGTTATTGTTTTGAAAATCGAAAATAATGAAGTAATTCCAGAAGGGAGTAAAGTTTATCGAATAATATCAGTTTCAGAAAATAAAAAATTGTTAACAAGTTCTTTCTTCAATAGAAATTAGAAAGTTCAAGTACAATGGTTAAAGAGATTTTGACAGTCTGTCTTTCATTACTCACTTTCATAATTTCTTCCTAAGCTGTTTTTCTTCATTGTTAACAATGTGTCTAAAATTATGCTTCCTCATTCTTAACGATTCAAAGCTGTTTATTGAAATAAAAGAAGTTATTTTGTAACGTAAACATAAGAGTTTCATCTGCGCTATTATAAATCCAGACATAATTGAAGAACACATAAAGCACATTTCTGGAATCTCCTACTGGAACTTTGAAATCGTTCCAAAATTTGCGATATTAATCTCACAGACTGAATTTGACAGAATTTTCCTGTCTTCGAATTCTAAATTGTCAGAAATTTTGTTTTAAAATTTTCTAAAATAAAATTTAAAGTCCACTTTATTTCACCCAAAGTCGTTGCGACCTATTTTTATAAAATTATGATATTCAGGAATAATGATTTTTATTATTCGAACAACACATTTTTGGGAATTATTTTTAGGAATTTAATCCATTTAATTTAGAATTTAAGTTTTTAAGTTGAGTTGCACGGAAAAAAGGTTATTTTAACAGCTCTACAATTTACAAAAAAATCACATAAATAATTTAAATAACATAAATATTTTTGTTCTTTACTTCTAAACAAATTAGAAAATTATTAAACAACTGTGATTAGGAAATAAAAAATTTTTTATTTTCCACTATTTTCTTTTTGAATCAAAATCTTTTAAAGAAAATTATTATTTTGTTTTAGAAAAAGAAGAAAAATATTTGTACAATTTATATTTTAATCTTCTCTTTGGAACAGGATTTCCCATAGGAATTAAGACATTCAAAAAATCTAAATTCAAACCTTTTTTAAATTAAAAAACTTATAAAAGTATTGTTTATAAAACATGAAGATATCAATTGCTCCGAGTCGAAGACTCGGAGTGATCGATTTTTTCATGTTTTCTAATAAATTAAAGATGACCGAGACATAAAATCATTATTTTACATTATAAGAATATTGTTACTGTAACTTCATCAAAATTATTTTCATCATTTTAATTAAATTACTTCTTTCTAGAATTTTAAATTATTTTTTATGAAAATAATCATTGAATTACTTAAGAAATTTTATTATTTATGAAAATAATTGAATTCCATGTGAAATTTTAATTATTTTATGAATATAATTAAATGTTTGAGCAGAATTTCCATACAATTTTTTATAATTAAATTCTTTTGAAAAATTTTAGAAGATATTATAAAAATCATTGAATTGAGGAAAATTTTTGAAAATAATTGGAATTTTTGTCCAGAATTTTTTCAAAATTTTTAAAAATAATTTAATTTATTCGAAGAATTTCATCAAACATTTTAAAAATAATTAAATTTTTGCAACGAATTTTATGAAAATTTTCAAAAATAATTGAATTCTTATGAAGAACTTTTATTAATTTTTTTGTTATTGAATTATTGCGAAAAAATTTATAAAACATTTGCAAATGATTGAATTTTTGCAAAGAATTTTATCAAAAAACTTGATAATAATTGAATTCCTGCAAAGAATTTTATCAAAAAATTTGATACTAATTGAATTTCTTCGAAGAATTTTATTAAAAAATTTGATACTAATTGAATTTCTTCGAAGAATTTTATCAAAAAATTTGATACTAATTGAATTTCTTCGAAGAATTTTATTGTTTATGAAAATAATTGAATTTAGGAAGAATTTTATTAAAATTTTGCATAATCTTAATTAAATTCATTTGAAGAATTTCTTTGAGTTTCTTTAAATTAATGGACTTTCTTTAATCATTTTAATTACAAGTTTTCAAAGTAATTGAATTTTATATGAATAATTTCTTTCAAGTTTTTTTAATAATTCTCTTTCTTAATAATTGAAATTAAGCATTTAATTCATGAATTTTATTTACAATTTTTGAAAAATAATTGAATTTTTTTGAAAAATTTCTTTAATTTATTGAATACAATCAAATTTTTCAATAATTTCTTGCGATGAATTTTAATATATTTCTTTTTAAATATTTGAATTCTTTTGTGAATTTTTAATGAAAAAGTTGATATTAAAAATAATTGAGTTTTGATATAATTGAAATTAATTTAATTCTACGAAGAATTTAATTCAAATTATTTTGAAAAAAATCGAATTGTTAAAAATTATTTCATTAAAATCTTTAAAAATTAATTTTGATAAAAATTTTAATAATAATAATTACATTTTTTAAGAAATTCCATTAACATTCCACCAAAAATAATTGAAATTCTGTGATGATTCTGTGATGATTCTGTGTTATTCATAAAAATAATTGAATTCCTGATTAAAAAAATGTTATTCTTCATTAAAATAATTGAATTATTGCGAAGATATCTATAAAAAATTTGTAAATAGTAGAATTCCTCTGAAATTTTTATTATTTAATTCATTCATTCAAATTTGTAATTTTCTGAAATTTAAAATTAAAAATTTTTTTAAATAATTGAATTCATTTTGGGAAATATTTTATTAAAATTGTAAATATTGAAAATCATTAAAATTAGAAAAATTTCTGAAAATAATAATTATAATTTTTAAAGAATTTTTGCAATTATTTTTAAATTCTACAAAATTTAATTTTTTTAGAATTTTCAACAAGAATTTAAAGTAGAAAATTTTCAAATTTTTTTATTTTTAAAATTGTTAATTTTATTTTAAAAAGGTAGTAAAATGTAAGCTACGCGCTTTAGCGCGCGATTTGTTGCTAGTTAATAAATTAAATAAACGAAATTAAATTAATTCGAGACGACCATTTATAACGTATAATTAGTTAAATTTGACATATACAGATTTAAAAAGTAATTATACTTATTATTATTATTTACAATATTTTCAATAATACTTATAAATGTAAGAATGATAGTAGAAGCAATACAGGCTTTAAGGTTCAATTGGAAATTAAATATTAATAATATATCTTTTTTAAATAAAAATCTCTTTTTTATTACATATGCGGAGAAAAAAGTATTGTTAATCAAGATCTAATAAATTATTTTTTTGTTTTTGTTACAAAATTTTTCTTACCTCAACAATTTTATTATTATTAGAAAAAATTTGAATTTTTATTTAATTTAATTTTAAATTTTAGTTAATTCATTAATTAATAATTTAATAATTAATTTTAAAATTTAAAAAAATTTAAAATTAAAAATTTTTTTTTTATTTTTAAAAATTTTTTTTCTAATTTCTTAGGGCAACAAAATAAATTTGTTAGTTCTATATTAACAATCTTTTTGTCAACGTAACAATCTTTATTCTCCGTGTTGTCACGAAATTCAAATTAATAAACTTTCTTACTAAATGAATAATTTAGTTTAGAGAGAATTTATAAATTTTCGATAAGAATTTTCTTTCACTGTAACAGAAACATCTTGCCAAGAATTTAAAAATAAACCAACGACAATTTCTAACCAATCGATTTTAAAAGTAGAAAATTTTTCCAAAGGATATTGCTCCAAATATGAAATGTAGCAGAAAATATTTAATACGCTCTAGACTTGTATATGTATCTATTTTGATGAAATACACAAATAATTATAATTCAAAATAAATTCATATTTTCAGTTGACGAAAATTTCATTGACAAAAAGGATCAAATAATAAAGAATGTAAGACACGTAATAAGGATTAAATAAGAGGGTTCTTCGTAAAGTGTGCGTGCGTGGGATTACGGGAAAGTATGAAGTCGGCCTCTCGAGTCCATATTAAGAGATCCGATATCACCGCGATACTTCGGTCCAGTGTGAGGTATATTCTCAACGATGTAATACACGAGTCAAGATTTCTTTTCATGTGTTGTGTGCAATTTCGTGTACGCGCGTGCTCACACTCTCTCTCTTTCTCATATATATATATGAAAGACTCAGCAAAAAAGCGCGCGTCTTTCATTTATCCAGAATATATCAGTTCTATATTTCGCGAGATATTGGGTCTGATGAGTGGGCGGACAACTAGGTACTTTGAACCTTTTATAATTTACATTAAAGCAAAACTAGTTTTTGTTTGATCGCTTGGGAACTCGAGCCATAAGTGACGACAAAGGCGCCAGCTGATTTATTGCATTTTTTTTTAATGATAGCTATGCATAATGAGAGGGCAAAGTGAGCCGCAATCAAATGCGAAACTTTGATAAATTTACTTTACATATATACATACAGTTTCTTAATTACTGAATGCAATTAATTTTACTTTAATTAATAATACCTTAATTTCAATAACAATCTTAATGATCCACTTGTTTTGTAATCGATGGAAGAGAAATAAAAGCTTACGACTAACCCGTTAATTGATAATTATATCAAATAAACGGTAATTAAACAGCTATATTCTATTTTTGAATTTCTGATCAACTTTAAGGTGAAAAAATAGTCGTCTTTGTCGATTACAAATGCAAAAAAAATAATTCTAAGTATTTTAGTAAAGTATTTTCGTATAAGTATTTTATTCAATCTTGTTAAAGAAAATTTCAGATTATATTTAATATTTTTTCACTAACTATTTAAAAAAGTAATAATATTGTTAAATACTTATTACATTTTTCACTAACTATTTAAAAATGTAATAATATTGTTAAATACTTATTACCTTATATACCACAGAAATAGAATTTTCTTGAATATTTTCAAACTTGCTAATAAAATTTATTTTTTCTCAAAAATATAACTGCGTAATGCTTATTTCAAAATTTTCTAAACTTCCTAAACTAGACTTCATCTCTAAATTAATTATTTTCAATACTTTTCTGAAAGTTCTTCGTGAAACTAATTTAACAACAAAAATATATTGACAATAATTAATTTCAAAAAATTACAATAAAAAATTATTAAAATTAGTTTTTTAAAAGAATTATATATATTATAATAATCGACATAATCTGTCCTCACCTGAAGTTAGCGTTGTTTTATTACAATGTTTTGTACTTTAAATTGATATGTTCTAGAAAATTAATTGAATTTTGGAATAAGACTTGCAGTTTAAATTTTTAAGTAATTTCAATTTTTAAGCGATTCAAACACAATTTATTTGATTCAAATAAAAATTATTTAATTCAAGTAAATATTTATTTGATTATAGACAAATAATCGGTTATTTGAATCAAATTAATTTTTTTTCAGCGTAATCAATATTGGGGGTTTTGTAAAAAAATTCCTTTTAAATTTAATTTCTTTATTTTATTAAACTTTTAACATTATTCATTTATAATTTAATGAATTGTGTATTTAATAATTTATTTTTAACTTTTTATCTTTTCAAAAATAACTAATATATATTTTTTTATATTGGACGGATAAAAAATTGTAATGGATTTTTTAATTTATCATTTTAAGTTCAAAATTGATATTTTCTGTAAAAAATTTTTATTTTTAATTATAATATTGTTATTTATCTAACTTTCTACTTAATATATTATATTTTAAAAAATGAAAAATATTTTATTTTGAATAAAACGGAAAATATTTTTATAATTCAAGGGTTAGGTATTTGAAAAAAATTATTAAAAAATTAAAAACAAGACAATAGCGCTTACTAAATATGAAAAAGGCTTCGGAGATGAATTGTTTGTCAAATAAAAAATTCACGTATTTATTAAATTGAAAAATATGATATTACAATAATCGACATAATTTGTCCTCACTTGAAGTTAGCGTTGTTTTATTTCTATTTTTTTCATAAAATTGATAAATCGAAAAGAAGTAAAGTTAATTTGTAGACTGTGTGTAAATAAATATGTAGAAAATTGTGTTAAATGTGTAGTAGTTTAATTTGTTAGTTTCCTGAAAAATTAAATTTTGAATTACATTACTCGAAAATTCTAAAAAATTAATTGAATTTTGGAAGACTTGCAGTTTAAATTTTTAAATAATTTTCCATTTTTAAGCGAATAAAGAACAATAATTAGTTAAATATTTATTTTACGAAACTTATTGAAATTTGAAAAATTTAATTTGGAAATTTTAAAAAAATTAGGTTTTTGAAAAATAGTAATTAAAATTTTTTAAAGAAAAAGGTACTTGAATTCACGATAATAATTTTAACAAATTGAAACAATTGTGAATTCTGTAAAATTTTCTACTTTAAAGAATTTTATTTTTTCCTCTTTAAAAATTGCTTTTATAAATATAATTCTATTTTTTAAATTATATCATTTTATAAATTTACAAAAATCATTCTATTTAAATAATTCAATTCTCGTAGTTAAATTCTAATAGAAATTGATTTAACAAAAATTTCAGTTCACATTTTAAAAAATAATTAAATATTTAATCCGTTATAACAGGAATTTTAGGAATGAATTAAATTTTAAAAGGTTTTTAAATTAAATTCCTTAAAAATTTAAGAGAAGCAAAAGTTTAAAAATCTTTGAATTTTTGCTTTAAAAAATAATTAATAACATTATTTTTCTTCAAAAATTATTAAAGTTTTTCAATAATTTTATTCAAAAATTCTAAAAAATAATTGAATTTTGAATGAATAACAGTTGCAAATTTTAGAAATAATTATATTTCATGAGGTTTTTCATGGAAATCATTAATTAATTAATTAATTAATTAACTCAAAAAGTATTAAAGTTTTGAAAAATTCAATTAAGAAATTTCCTAAAATTGTTTCTTGAAAAAATGAAACTAAAATTTTATAAAAATACTTATATTTCTGAAAATAATTTTAAAAAATTAAAACAATTGAAAATTTTGCTAAGTTTTATTGAAATAAATTTTGAATCTTAATTCAAGTTCTTTTAGAAATATTTTGGCATTTACTATACGAGTTGTTCAAATAATTACATTTAATGAAAGACCGTAAGAAAAATTATATTTTTTAAAAAATTAAGAATTTTTATTAAATTTCGAATAGCAAATTTTTCAAACCTTCTAATTAAATTTTTTTTAAATATAACTGCGTAACGCTTATTTTAAAATTGTGTTATTTTCTAAAATTCATAAACTAAACTTTATCTCTAAATTAATTATTTTTAATACTTTTCTGAAAGTTCTTCGAGAAATAAATTTAACAAAAATTTAATTTTTTATAATTGTAATTCTTTATAGTTTAAAAAAAATTAAAGTAAAATATTGAAAATTATTTAAAAGATATGACCAAACATATTGACAATAATTAATTTCAAAAAATTACAATAAAAAATTTTTAAAATTAGTTTTTTACAAGAATTTTTGAATAATCTTGAAAGTTAATTGATTTTTAAAGTATGTAAATTTGTCTAAAACAATTTAATTTCTTCAAAGAATTTTTGAAAAGTGTTGAGAAATAATAAAGTTTTTAAAGACTTTCAATTAAAAATATAAAGACATGATTTCTCACAAATTGTAATATGTATAAAAAAAACATTTTTTTAAAATATTTAAATTAAAATTTTTTCAGGATAGTTAAAATTTAAAAATTTTTTATATAAACATTTTAATATTAAGAAATAATTTTTTTATTAAGAATCATTTAATTTTTAAATACAGGAAAAAATTTTTAACGGGAGTATCTATAAACACTATATTACTGAAATTTTTAGATGTTTCAGTTAAGAATTTCGATTTCCTAGAGAAACTTATTTTTTCCATTAAAAATTTCAAATAAAATATTTGAAAATAATTGATTTCGCTAAATTTTGCATATTTTTCAAAATTTAGACTTTTTAAAAAATTTTAATGTAATTATTTCTTGATGATAATAGAATTTTTTGGAAATATTAACTTAAAAATATTGAAAATAATTAAATTTAAAAAATATAAAGTGAATAAAAATGCTATTACTTTTTTAAAAAATATTTTAGTACAGTTTTTTTAATTCAACTTTTATTAATTTTTACTATTTGAAGATGTTTCATTAGATTTTTTAGGCATTTAATTATTATTTTCAAACTTTACAATTAAAATTTTTCATATTGTATTTTTAAAAAAAATTATAGGAAAATATAAAAAAAATAATCAAGTTCTTGAAGAATTTAAATTACAATAATGAAAATACATGATTTCTTCAAAATTTAACATTGAAAATAATCAAATTTTCGGAAATGAGTTATTGAAAATGTGGAAAAAATTAAAATTTTTTAAATTGTTAGGAAAATTTCTAAGAATTACTTTTTTAAAAAATATTTTAATATGATTTTGTGAAGCTAACTGTCATTAATTTACAATTCAAATTCTCATTTCAAGATTTAATTTTAAAATTTTGGAGAATTAGATAATTTTCCAGCATTGAAAATTCTTCAAAATTAGATTTTTTCAAATTTCAATGAAATACTTAATAAAAATTAATTATTTTCAAGAAATTTTTGCAATATTTTGGAATTATTTACAAACTTTTGATTACATATTTCATTAATTTAATTATCTTTTTTTACTAATTGAAGTTTTTACAACGAAAAAATGGCCTTAACTTTATAGCATTATTCGTAATAAAAGTAGAAAAAATTGGATTCTTTGATGAGTTAAAAATATCGCCTATTTTAGAAAGAGTCCAAAAAAATCTCAAAATAGTAATAAATTCCAAGGTCTGTATTCTATTTATTATATACATTCTATTTATAACAAGAATAGAACATCAAATTTTTATATCAAAACAAAGAACACTAACTAAACAAAGAATTATACTTCTCAGCGGCAAAAATCGTAAAATAAAATCTAAACCTATCCAAAGATTCAACTCAACAATGAAAAGAAAAAAGGAAAAAAATTCTCTTCCCGAATAAAATTTAACTTGCTGATTTTGTTTTTATATAACAGGAATTATTTGAAATTTTATTCAATTTCAAGAAATGAAATACTTCCCAGAAATCCGATTAGAATCGGTTTTGATTCTAACATGTTTCTCGTGGGATTTAAAACTTTTTGTATTCAATTTCACTTTCATATGCGGCAAAATATATAGCTTACTTAAATTAACGCATCAGAGAAAATCTGTTGGCATAATAGTATGCAACTCATATGGTAGCCGCGTGTGCATTAAACTTGTTCGGAGAAATTCCATACTTGTTTTAAAGAAACAAATCGCTTTTCGTAGATTGGAGCAGCGAAATTGGCATAACCAGTTTCAGTGTCATTATATATACCTACGTTCACTTAAACTATATACGAATCTATAAATATAGATATTACTTCAATAAACTTCAACGCATGAATATACACGCTGCTTAGTATAAAATGTTCACAGGACATTTAACCCTGAACTTCAACAAGTTTATCGTCAAACTCCATTTCTTTAATACACTTTTTATAAATATAATAATTCTTTTTCTTTCTATTTTTTTTTTATTGAATAAGTCTTAGGAATATAAATTTCAAATATTTAACCTTTTAATTACAAAAAAGAAGAAATTAAATTAATGCAGTGTAGATAGAAACTGTATGAAGTTCTATAAATAATATGGATACAATAAGAGAAGGAATAAATAAATAAAATTAATTTTAAATAAAGAAGCTTTCTATATCAGGTAGACTTTCAGTGGAACTGGAGGACTCGGGTCAGACACAGAGTCTAGAAAATATTTTCAGGGATTAGGGGAATAAGTAGAAATGTCTATATTTGTCCAGACAGAAGACAAAGTACGAAAATTTTTTTATAATTCACTTCTTCATAAATAATAATATTTTTTTACCAAACATTTCTTTTTATGATCCTCGTTTAAAAACTTTATGATTCTTTGTATATTATTTGTATTTTATTGTATATTATTAGTATTCTATTTTATTTTAATTTAAGGGCATTTGAACCATTATGACGTTACAATTGATGCAAAGCACATATTTTAATTTGTTTAAATAATTAAATAATTAATTGTTTCATACATTTTAATGCTGTGACGTCATAAAGGTTCAAATTCCCTTAAAAAAGAAATTAAAAAATTCTATTTATTCGCACATTGAGAACTTTAGGAATATTATTTTTCAGAGTAAAGTTAAAAATTTATTTTTTATTATTTTTTTAATATTTAAATATAGATTTTACTGTCAGTAGTCAATATTCCAGAGATAAAAGAATTTTTTTCTATAAAATAGGTGACAAAAATAAGGCAAAAAATATATATAAAATACATTTAAAATTATAAATTATTAAATAAATTAATTAAAGGGAGCGAATTTATGATTCGGTAATTAAATATTAAATTTAATATTTATAAATTATTTTAATTTAATAAATAATGAATTCATAAAATAATAAATACATCAATTAATAACAATTAATTAACATTTTTATTAAACTTTATATAAATAATAAATAATTTGTCGTTATTTAGAGATTTTTATTAAAGGAAATTATTGTCTCTAAATTAATAATACCATCAAAGAAAAACCTTACGGATTTTATTCCACTAATATTTTCCAATCAGAGATTTTTATTAATTTAATTTTATTTTTCTAATAATTCAAGATTAAAAATATGAAAATTTATTGATAGAACTGAAAAAATCTTAACAATTAGCAAATAATTGTGTTTAAATTTGATGAATAATTTAATAATCACATTTCAATTATTTGAAAATTGGAATCTTTGAAATAAAGAGCAAATTCTGTTCCTAAAGTTTTAAACATTTGAATTAACGAAATTTATTTATTTCCTTTTCAAATTTTAATTTTACGATAACAATATTGCATCATATTTGAATGAAAGACTTTATAAAGTTAAAAAATGTTTACTCTGAGTTTTTAATTTTTATTGAAAATTAATACTCTTTGAATTTGAAAGGGTAAAAATATTTATTAATTTTAATTAGTGGCTGTCTTTTTGCTTTTTAATTAATAAATTTTTTTAATAAATTAGTAGAAAGTACTGTTTATTAGTAAAATTTACTAATTTAAAACTAAAAGTCACACGGAAAAAATACGGTTCATACACTAATTTAATTTATTAAAAATTTTAACTAATTAAAATTAACAGAGTAATTTTAATTTGTTGATACACTGAAAAAAAATTTTATTTGATTTAAATAACCGATTATTTGTCTATAATCAAATAAATATTTACTTGAATCAAATAATTTTTATTTGAATCAATTAATTAGTATTTGCTTCAAATACTGAAATATTTGATTCAAATACAATTTATTTGATTCAAATAAAAATTATTTGATTCAAGTAAATATTTATTTGATTATAGACAAATAATCGGTTATTTGAATCAAATAAATTTTTTTTCAGTGTAATATTTACATTTCAAAAAGACATTATTTGTTTTATTCATTCATTTTTTAACATAATTTTTAAAAATCATATTTAAAAAAATACATAGTTAATCAGTCTTTGCTAAATTATTCGTAAAATGTAACTAAATAAAGTAAATAAATTGAAGATTAAAAAGATTAAATTTGAGAGTGACCAGGTTAAAAATTACATTTGAAAATTTGAAATCTACATTGTTTTTAAATTCGGATAAATAAAAAATTTAGATGTACTGAATTTGAGCTCAATAAAGAGTATCAAATGAATTGGAATTCGAAACATTAAATTTTTATGATTTAAATTTAGAGACAGTAAAGATTTTAATCGAGAAAAGTTTTAAGCAGTTAAAATTACGATTTATTAAATGATAAATTAATAAAATTATAAGGTTATTATTATTATTATTATTATTATTATTATTATTATTATTAATTAACATTTTAGTAACAAATATTAAGTGGAACGAAAGTTATAATTTTTTATCCAAAAAATTAAAAAATTGTTGGGGCACTATTCGTATGGCTAACTTTTCAAAATAAATACAACTCATTTTCATAATAAAATTAAAAAATAAACAATAAATCAGAATTTATAAGCCAAAAATAAATTTTTGATTTTTAAACATTTAAAAATTAAAAAAAAAATAAATTATAAAATATAAATTCTGAAAAATTAACTGGTTGACAATTTCAGTTTCTTTTAAAGATCATTAAAACAGGTAAATTATTCCAGAAGATTTCTTTTAAGAAAGGAAGACAATTTAAAGAATTTACTTTGATTTAAATGCAAAAAAGTCAGTCACTAATTCGAATAGTATTATTTCTACTAACAATTAGTTCAAAAAACTTATTGTCAGTTAAAAATATCTGATATTTCTGTATAAATTTTTCTGACTCAATCAATCAATCAAGTTTAACTAATTTTTCAGTTATATTTTTTAATGAAAATTATTTTTTCACTGAAAATCAGTTATTTTTGACTGATTCAGAATAAAAAATACTGTCACTGATTTTCAGTTAAAACCATGATTTTCAATTGATTTAAATTAAGAGAATATTTTAAGTTTCTAGAAAATTAACACAAAAAAACGAATCATTTTGATTCGTTGTTTCGTTTTTTTGTATCAATTTAATATCCATAAAAAAACTGAAAATAAACCCAAATATTAGTTTCAACTTTTTCGCAGTATTATTTATTAGTAACAACAATTAAAACAGCCACAAATAATTAATATTAATACCAAAGAAAAGAATAAATAAAACCTAGACCTCACTGCTATATATATATGACAATAGAAGGAAGAGTTTTCAATCGGTTGTTGTTTGTTTTAAAAAGCATGCGTCCAAATTGACTCATTATTATTATCAGTCAAATTACTGCCAATCTTGATCTATTGTTCTATAGGAATTATCCAGAGCCTGTTGAGTTTCACTTTCACATTTGGCGGAAGCGCATTTCTTTCGTCCAAGTCTTTCGGTCTGCCGAGCATATAATCGTGACTTGACAAAACGACTGACAAGACAAATAATAAAAAATGAAAATAAAAAAAAACTAGTGTCTTACAGAACTCTCAACGACATATCATGTAATGTGTCACCATTTTTTGCACCGCTCTTCTAAATATGGACCAAGACATTGAAAATGTGAGTTCTCCCCGATAAATCTTTAAAAGGAAACCATAATATATATAGGTATACAAAAGTCGCCCAATTGTTTGTACACCAACTTGTCCGAATTCTGAGAAACGTAATCTGCACGAAATAATATATATGTGCGCCTTCACCAAAAAAAGAAAACCACATTTTATATATTTATATATACTTTAAACGAGTTATATTCCTGTCACATTGAAATTCCAAGGGGATATTGGACCAGAGCAAGAAATGTACGAATATCGAAAGTATATCGACGCAAAAAAAATTGCGTTCACTGAACTCCACGCAAAGTTTCATTAAAGGAATTAAGAGAATAATCAATCTTTGAACGAGTCAAGTCAATTTTTTTTTTCTGAAAAAATAAGTGAAACTACAGTTTCACTGATTCTCCATAATTAAAAAATCTGCAGTTACAGTATTTTTCAATTCTGCTCTACCTTTTTATTTTTTTTGATCATATTTAATTTTGTAAACAATTTGAATTAAAATTCATATGGGTGATTCTCCTGAAACGGACTACTTCACGTGTCTCTAACGTGAGACTCAATATTTGCATTAACTTATATTAATATATTTATATTATTATATTTTTATTTATATATATTTTGTTGAGTATAAATTTCAAAAAAAAAAAATTATCCATAATCTACGAAACATTATTTATCTTTACATAATCTTTTAATGTTAAAATTTAAAGTTAAATGTTAAAATTTACTTAATTTTGACTTTTGGTTTTAGTTAAATGTGATACATATTTTTAATTATTTTTTAATATAAATCCTAAATATAAAGTCCTTATAAATATAAGTCCTTATATTTATCAAATTGAAGCTTAGATTCTACAGTTTATTTTTCACTTATATTTAGTTCAAAGAAAACAAAAGAAATTTTTTAAATAATTAATTAAAAATTACTGGCAATGGGAGAAAAAATTCAAATTCATCTCTGAAGCCTCGTTTTTCAGTTAAAAACATAATTTTAAACTGTTTTTTAGTTATACGCAATCTATATATAAATATTTCAAGTTGTAGCCCAAAAAATTTGTTAAATTATGTTTCAATTAGCAAAACTAAACGCGCCCGTGACTTTTTCTTTTCCATTTTTACTTTCAAAATTTGCTTTCACAAATTTAATAAAAATTCTTAATTTCTTAAAAAATATAATTTTTCTTACGGCCTTTCATTAAATGTAGCTATTTTAACAACTCGTATAGTGAATGCCAAAATATTTCTAACAGCAACTTGAGTCAAAATTAAACACTTATTTCAATAAAAGTTGGTAAAATTTCCAATTGTTTCAATTTTTTAAAATTAATTTCGGAAATAGAAGTAATTTTAAAAAATTTTAGTTTCATTTTTTCAAGAAAGAATTTTACGAAATTTCTGAATTGAATTTTTCAAAACTTTAATACTTTTTCTTAAACAGAAATTTAAAAACTTATTCATATTTGTTTTTCCTGAGGAAAAAAAATGAATTTAAAATTTCAAATGATTTCCATGAAAAACCTCATGAAATATAATTATTTCTAAAATTTGCAACTGTTATTCATTCAAAAATCAATTATTTTTTAGAATTTTTTGATTAAACTTATTGAAAAACTTTAATAATTATTTTTGAAGAAAAGTAATGTTATTAATTATTTTTTATAGCAAAAATTCAGATTTTTAAACTTTTGCTTCTCTTAAATTTTCAAGGAATTTAATTTAAAAACCTTTTAAAATTTAATTCATTCCTAAAATTCCTGTTATAACGGATTAAATATTTAATTATTTTTTAAAATGTTAACTGAAATTTTTGTTAAATCAATTTCTATTAGAATTTAACTACGAGAATTGAATTATTTAAATAGAATGATTTTTGTAAATTTATAAAATGATATAATTTAAAAAATAGAATTATATTTATAAAGGCAATTTTTAAAAAGGAAAAAATAAAATTCTTTAAAGTAGAAAATTTTACAGAATTCACAATTGTTTCAATTTGTTAAAATTATTATCGTGAATTCAAGTACCTTTTTCTTTAAAAAATTTTAATTAGTGTTTTTCAAAAACCTAATTTTTTTAAAATTTCCAAATTAAATTTTGCAAATTTCAATAAGTTTCGTAAAATAAATATTTAACTAATTATTGTTCTTTATTCGCTTAAAAATTGAAATTACTTAAAAATTTGAACCGAAAGTCTTCCAAAATTCAATTAATTTTTTAGAATTTTCGAGTAATATAATTCAAAATTTAATTTTTGAGGAAACTAACAAATTAAACCACTACACATTTAACACAATTTTCTACATATTTATTTACACACAGTCTACAAATTAACTTTCTTTCTTTTCGATTTATCAATTTAAACTATGAAAAAATAGAAATAAAACAACGCTAACTTCAATTGAGGACAAATTATGTCGATTATTGTAATATCATATTTTTCAATTTAATAAATACGTGAATTTTTTATTTGACAAACTATTCATCTCTGAAGCCTTTTTCATATTTAGTAAGCGCTATTGTCTTGTTTTTAATTTTTTAATAATTTTTTTCAAATACCTAACCCTTGAATTATAAAAATATTTTCCGTTTTATTTAAAATAAAATATTTTTAATTTTTTAAAATATAATATATTAAGTAGAAAGTTAGATAAATAACAAAATTATAATTAAAAATAAAAATTTTTTTACAGAAAATATCAATTTTGAACTTAAAATGATGAATTAAAAAATCCATTACAATTTTTTTTCCGTCCAATATAAAAAAATATATATTAGTTATTTTTGAAAAGATAAAAAGTTAAAAATAAATTATTAAATACACAATTCATTAAATTAGGAATGAATAATGTTAAAAGTTTAATAAATTAAAGAAATTAAATTTAAAAGGAATTTTTTTACAAAACCCCCAATATTGATTACACTGAATAAAAAATTAATTTGATTCAAATAACCGATTATTTGTCTATATAATCAAATAAATATTTACTTGAATTAAATAATTTTTATTTGAATCAAATATTTCAGTATTTGAAACAAATACTAATTAATTGATTCAAATAAAAATTATTTGATTCAAGTAAATATTTATTTGATTGTAGACAAATAATCGGTTATTTGAATCAAATTAATTTTTTTTTCAGTGTACAGTATATTTAACCTTCAAAACACTTAATATTAAAATAATACTGGAAGGCTTATTTTTGAAAATTAATTTTGCGCAACTCAGATTTTTATCTTTAAACGTATTTAAAACCCACCCATTACAAAAAAATCAAGAAAATGTAAAAATGATTTTTTTTTAGTTTTTGGAAAAAACAGGTGCCTTTCAGAAGAATCAACCATATATACAAAAAAAGAAATAAGCCTCCAACTAAACAAGTACTGCCACTAATTTCAGATAAAACGGAATTTCATAAAGACCAAAAATTCATAATGTGTGAAAACACAAAAAGCCTCCGAGTAACAGAAAGATTCGAATGGTACACAACAATAAAGTAATAACTTTCATCTAAATTACAGTATCGTATTTCCTAAAGGAAAGTATAACCACCGAGGGAGTATAAATGCTTTAATGAGTAAACTATCCACGTTTGCAATCATCAGTCAACGATACCACGATTAAGTTGTTCATGAAGTGCGAGTCATGTTCAAGGGTATTGAACGAATTGATATTCACTGAATGGCAGATCGTAATCCACACGGTATTTTATGTCTATGGGATACCAATGATGACTACTCCATTTATTATTCATATCGTACTCGCAACTCTTCCCATCAAGGAATTGCCTTGACCTTGAAAAATATAAAGAGCTATATGTATATCTATACACAATATATATTTGAAAGTCGTAACAAATCTGATTGAATCATGTTGTATAATGCATCTCGCATTAAATTTATTGTATTACTTTTTTTACGCCTTGATAAATCATTACTAATAACAATAATAACTTGATCCTCCCTCAAAGGAAATGTACTCTACATTCGAGAGAAAAAAGATTTAATTAAAATATATTTATATACTGGAAAAAAAATTAGAATACATAGAGTTTCTAGAAATTTCTCTCATTTCTCTTTTTGCAAAATTTCGTTATATTTCCTTGATTTCTAGAGGTGATATATAAATGATAGAATTTCTATGATATATTGGAAGTTAATATAAACATAAAACAGTTAAATCAAGGTTGGCACAAAAATTAATTTTCTTTTTCAATGACTTTTCCCTAATTTCCAGATAAAATTTTCACTTGTCATCGCTAAAAATATTATAATTCAATCTAAAACTACAAAAAAATATATAAATACAAAAAAATGTTATATTACATTTATTTACGAATTTCTTTAATAATCTAAATTATTCGCAAATATTAATAGTTTTATTTTAAATAAATATTTAATCATTATTATTTCTCCATAAGAATTAGAATTTTTAAAAATTTTAAATTTTAATCTTTTTAGAATTTAAATACTTATAAGAATATTATTATAAAACATAGAGATATCGATTTCTTCATATTTTATGTTAATTAAAGATGACCGAGTTATAACATCATTATATAAAATATTATAAGAGTATTGTTATTGTAACTTCCCCAAAATTATTATCATAATTTCAATTAAATTATTATTTTCTAAAATTTTTAACCATAAAACTCTTCTTTAAATGAATTATATTAAACAATTTTTGAAAAAGTTCTTTAATAATTTTCAAATCCATTTCTTTACAATAAAATTTTACCAAATTTTAAATAGATAGAAATTCTTTCATTAAATATATATTAGAAAATATAAATTTCAAATAATTTCAAAAACAATTTAATGAAACTTAAAAAAACGAATTTGGAATTTAAATACAAAAATAAATATTTTATTCAATTATTAAATGCTTCTTACAACTGAATTCTCATAATGAATTTTATTAATAGAATTGTAAACAATTCAATTGTTTTAACGAATTTTATTAATTTTTTTCTAAATAAATTAAATTCTACGATGATTTTAATTATTTCTAAAAATAATTGCGAAGAAATTTATAAACAATTTGAAAGTAATTGAATTCTTGTGACGTTTTTATTATTTGTGGAAATAATTCAACACTTACAAAGAATTTATTAAAATAAATATATTTAAAATAAAATAATTCTTTTGGAAAAGTTTAATAAAATAACAATAGATATTAATATTCACTGAAATGAGAAAAATTTTCTAAAATAATTGAAATTTTACCAAGAATTTAATTAAATTTTTTTAATAATAATTGAATTTCAGAGAAGGATTTCATTGTTAATGCAGAGAATTGAAATTTTGATGAAAATTTAAAAAAAAATTTTCAACATAATTGAATTTCTGCGAATAATATTCTAACTTTTGAAAATAATTAAATTTCTACAATCACTTGCAACTTCTCCAAAATTTAATTTTTTTTAGTTTTCTTAACTAAAATTCTTCTATAAATCTATTATTTTTAATAATTAATTAAAAATATATTAAAAAATATAATTACAGAAGAATTTGAATTATGAAATTTTAAAAAATTAAGTTATTTAAAATTCCCAATTAAATTAATTCGAAATTAAAGTTATTTAAAATTTCTAATTAAATTAATTCAAAATTTTAATTTGATAAAATTTCAAATTGTAATCTTTTGAAATTCATCTATTTATAAAAAATGTAAACGCTATTTTTTTCGTTTAATAAAATTTTTGTTGAATTGAATTTAAATTAACCCCAACTTTCACTTAATTCAATTTTAATTTATCCCAATTATAATAAAACGATGTAACAGCCGATTATCTCAATTTTGTTTTACAACATTATGATTTAACCAAATTTTTAAATGACAAAATTTCCTTCTCACCGAATCTTCAATTATTATAATTCTTATTTCATAAAAAATCATAACAATTTAACTCATTATTGTAATATAATAAATACGAATTTAATTTTATTTGATAGAATTCTGAAAATGCTAAATTTTTCTTTGATATGTTGTAACATTTATTTATCCGGACAAATACTTGAGAAAAATATTAATTTACAATTTAAATAAAAAATTGGATCTTGCTGTAAAAAATTTCTTAAGATATTTATCTTAAAAATTTTTTTACAGCAAGTTTCCAGTTTTTTCTTAAATAATTACTGTTAATTGTAAATTCTATTATAGATAGAATTTAATTTAATTAAATTAATTAAATTAATTAATTTAATTTAATTTAATTTAATTTATTTTAATAATTTATTAAATTAGAATTAGAATTATTTGCAACAAACTTACAGGAATTTTGCAGCAACCTTACTACGTAATATTGCAACAAGATTACATACTTTCTGGGAATTAAATGAAATTTAGAAAAAATTTATAAACACTGAAAATTCGAAATTACAGTTTTAAAGAATTTTATCGCAGAATATTTATGAGATTGCACGAAAATTAAAAATAAAATGAACTAAAAATGAACAAACAAAATGAAATTGCACGAAAATCCCACGATTTCCAGAATTTTCCACGACTTATAAAAACCCTATGATTAAAAGAAAAAATACCACTACCGACTCTTAAATGTTGTTCATTAGGTAATAAATGATGTCACAACTTTCAAAACAGTAATAAAAATCAGTTTCTCTCCCATAGCGTAATGACAACGAATCACTATTTAGTTTACTCATTGATCAATTATTTGCCAATTACTCGCGTGTAATCATAAAACTCCGTTAATGACTATATTTTTTGTCAAAACCCTACTTCTAAAAAGGAACTAAACCTCTCACAATTTTCACAGTAGTCTTAAAGTATTTTTCGATAAAGATATTTTTTTAACACTTCCGATATGTATATATAAATGCAACACAATTTCGACATCTATATGAAGAAAACAATGGAGTGAAATCGACAAATTGAATAATAAAACGAAAACTTCCATTGCATGTATACATGTATAAATTCAAAAACGATAAAAATTCCACTAGCCTATTTTTTTTATTTCTTTATATTCTATATAACAATAAGGAAAAAGTGTAAATCGTCTGCACAGCCGACAATTACGTGCGGAAAGGGTAGATATTATTATAACTGTAGACTTTCCAGGTGAAGGTGAATGTCAAGGAATAATCACTCGACCATTGAACGTTCAATTACGGTTCCAGATTTATATGAATTTCTGCGCATATTATAATTATTTTCCCACAGTTCTTCAAAGTTTATATATATATATATATATATATTAATTGAAAAAAATCTTTTATTATGAAAAACATAATGTAATGCCTAGATGTGTGGCTATCAAGAAATGTTAATAAGAAAATTAGCATAAATTCCCCATTCAAATGTATTTTAATTATGAAATAATTATTTTATTAACTGAACGTATTCTTACAATAGAAAGAATTTTAAGTGAAAGTTGTTTCTTGAAAGCAAAGTGTGATAAAAGTTTCAAAAATTTCAATATTCATAAAAGTTATTAAGTTCACAAAAGAATAAAAATACATCTTAAAATAAGGCATGTAAATAGTCACATGCCTTAGACATTTTTTTTTTTTGCTCCGTTTTGAAAAATTCACATGCCAATTACAATAAATGTCAGATCAGTGAATGATATAATTTCTTGACAGAATTTCGCAACTGATGTATATTAGACCTATGATTATAGAGCATAAAAGACATTGAAAGAAATGTTGCGAGTGAAAATTTTTACTCTTTGGTTTTCAATTGTTTATCCTTGCACATACTTAGATAATTACTTATGATATATTATAAAAATGAATCTGAGATTGAATTCGCTACAATTTCTGTTGTCATTACTCAACAATAATTATATCTTAGTCTTTAATATAGCGCAACAAAAAGAATTGTCTTTGAAAAGAAGAAAATACAAAATTTTTAATTTCAGTTTTTCAACTATTTGAATTATTTTCTCAAGTACTTAACATATTTAAATTAATAATTTTACACTGTAATAAAATGACTCTTAAATGAGAGATACTTATAAATATAAACTTCTCAAGATTATCATCTGTTATTATTTTCTTTAGAAAGGCTTTTCTCTGAATTAACAATAGGAGAGAAAATATATTTAAAATTTAAGTACCTGGTGGTAAAATTTAAAAGTCTACAAATGAAAAGTAAATAAAATGAAAATAGTAAATAAACATAGTATACTAAATAGTACAGTAAACGATGGTAAATAAAAAAGAGAAAAAATTCGAAAAAGTGGAATTAAAATACAGGATAAAAAATGAAAGAAGTGGCATAAAAATTACGGAAATAGGAGAATTTTTAATGTTGTAAATGTAAGAATAAATTTCTATTTAATTTTATCGTTTGTAATTATTTAATTCTCCAAAGACAAGAAGTTTACATTCCGCAATTGATTCTATATAAATTTTCTTCTTTTGGTGAAAATTTGTCTTTTTATTTCATGTTACTTTTTTTTCCAGAGTAATGGTCCCTAATTAATGGTTTGCATTGTGTTTTACGTCCCGTCGTACTTATTACATAAGAGGTCCAAAAACCTCGTCGATCCCTATTGAGTTGTAAAAATTTTAGGTCACCATTGTTATGAATTCTTATCTCCCTTTTATTAACAATGCAACATTTAGTGAAACGAAATTCATTCATTTTTCACACGTTGAGCGTGCTTCATTCAGCGTGAAATTTCAAACAGCAGGGACATTAAAGTCTATTTTTTGTTTACTACGCAGTTAAAGAAAAAAGGCAAAAAATAAAATACATCTACTTTTCTCTAAATACTTAGTTACAAAAAACAGTTTTTTTACTAAGAACAATTTTTACTAGGAAATATTTTTAATGATAGAAAAAAAAGTTCTGTTCTAAAACAAGAAGAAAATATAATAAATGTTGCTTTAAAGAAATAAAAGACGAATCCTTAGTGCTAAATTAAAAATGAATCCGAGGATGAATCCTTAATGTTGTTTTAAAAAAAAGTGGAAGTCGACCTCCTTTTTATTTTTTAATAGAATCTTAAATTTAAATACAAAATAATATTGAATAGACAATAATCGTTACATTCGCAGAGCTCTAATGTGCAAAATGAAAATAAATTCTGAGTCAGTCGCGAATGTTTGTAATTCGTATGCATGTATGTTTTCCACCTACTCATTTATACGACGTTCTAACCGTAATAGGAAGTGCGTGAGTGGCTTTTATATATCTTCGATGGTTTAGCGTCTATACACATTGTGAGTGTGTGCATATAAATGCATTAATGTAATAGTAAGTACTGCTTAAACGACACATAAACGCATCTATGACGCGTGCGTCTATCAGATACATTCACTAAAACATGTCACGCATACTTGCATAAACTGTACACATTTATAAATTTATTTATCAAACAAGCTAATGTACTCCGTTTAGGAGCGCATCGGCCAAATTCAATGTGAAGGTTACTATTCAATTGTACCACAATAGACTTTAATTTTGTCATTAAATATTTACACTCATTGTCATATCATTATTCAATTTTCCAATTAATAGCAATATATTTCAATTCTTTTATGTTCAGAAAGAAAAATGTTACATATTAATATTGAAAATACTAGTTTCTTTCTACAAAGGAATAAGAATTAATTTATAAGAATTTAAGAAAAATTCAAGAAGAGGATCAAGAATTAAGAAAAATTCTTATTTATTCTACTTTGCTGCATACTATACAGAAATGTGTACTTTTCTGTACACTTCAATATGTTGTTGCAAAAATTCATCTTTCTTTCTGCATACTATGAAGAAAAGAGTATTTTTCTGCATGCTTTTCCATGTACAGCATAGTAAATACTGTTATCAACATAGTATTACTTTTCTTCATTAAAAAAGTATAAAAATTACATTCTTGCTATAAAAGAAAATTGTAATAGAAACACCAGATACAAAAATTCTACTTTCTGCCCTTGAAGTCTAATATACAATTTTATGTAGTCTAAACAACATGCTCTCTAAATTTGAATCCGTTAAAAATAACTGATTTAGAAGCAAAAAGTCAGTCACTAATTCAAATAGTAATATTTCTACTGACAATTAGTTAAAAATATCTGATGTTTCAGTAAATTTTTTTTATACTAATTCGATAAGCCAAGTTTAATTAATTTTTCAGTTATTTTTGATTGAAAATCATTTATTTTTAACTAATTACGAAGCAAAAAGTTATTCACTGATTTTCAGTTGAAACCATGATTTTTAACTGATTCAGATTAAAAGAGTGACTGGTAGAATTTCAATGATAATTTGTCAACCACTTTTCTCTTAAAATATTAAAAAAATAAAGTTTGTTTTTTTGTGAATAACAAAATATAATGACAAGAAACTATAATGAGGAAGAGCACTGAGGTACATAATTTTTAATAATTAAAAAATTAATTCTTATTAATCACTTTAAAATTATCAATTGAGCCTCCGGAAAGTAAAACTACATATCAAATTTCCTTAGTCGTTTTCATTGGCCTGTACAATCTACAAAATTAATGTTTTAAACATAAATTTTAACCATGTTTATCTTTTGAAAACAGAAAAAATAAATTAAACTGAAATTTGTATTTAGCACATTAACTTTTAGGCATTAGGTAATAATAAGAATGTTAGTACAAATTTTATATGTGATTATTCTTAACCCTCATATTTTTAAAAAACTAAAAAGTGTTTTATAATAATAAATTCTTTAATTATCAAAAATTTGGCAACACAGTGGCTTTCCTCATTATATTTTATAGTTATTCACAAAAAACTACTTTAATTTATTTAATATTCTAAAAAGAAAGTGGTCGAAAAATTGATACTGAATATTTCTAACAGTCACATGTTGTAAATTCAGGGATGTCACAAGTTAGGGAAATTAGAGAAAAGTCAAGAATTTTTATGAAAAGTATACTGGATAAAATAAAATTTTTAGAATTCATAAGAAAAATCTAAAGTTTGTTTATTTTATTGGCCTCATAAACTATGAAATTACTAATAGTTCTAATAAAAAAACATTCAATTTTTTCTATATTTCTGACGAAAATTTATTTTTAAATCTTAATTTTTAAAGAACTATCATAAAATCATTACTTATAAATTTTTTAATGCACAATTTTTTTTAAAAATATTTCAAAATTAATTCAATTTGATAAGGGCAAAGAATTACGTTTACAATGTTCATAAATAAATGAACTTTAAAAGATTTCAATTTGCAATTTGATAAAATTTTAGTTTTTAAAGAATTTAATTAAAAATGTTAACAATTCAAATTCATATGAAATAAGTTAAATTTTTAAAAATATATTTGATTAAATATTAAAAAAAGGGATTAATAGAAGATTTTTATTAATCTTTATTTATTTTTTTAAAGAATTTTAGTTAGAAATTGTGTAAAAAAACTTGAATGTTTGGAGAAGTTACATATGTTGGAAAAAATTTAACTATGTTCAAAAATTTATAAAAAATTCTCGTGAAAATTTCAATTTTTTTTAAATAATAAAATTCTCATTGAAAAAATAATCATTTTCGAAAATTTTTATAAAATTCTAAGCAAAAAAAAAAAAATAAAATAAAAAAAAATATGAAATTATTTTCAAAAATAATAAAAATTTTTAAAGAGAACCCGATTTCTTTATAAGAATTCAATTTTAAGAAATATTCATTTATTCAATAAATTAATTATTTTTGTATTAAAATAATTGAATTCTTCTACAATTTTCTAATAAAAGTTGATTAGAATAATTGAATTCTTCTACAATTTTCTGATAAAAGTTCATTAAAATAATTGAATTCTTCTTCAATTTTCTAATAAAAGTTCATTTAAATATAAATTACAGTTAAAACTTTTAGATAATAATTGAATATTAAAAGCATTATAACATGAATTTTTAGAAATAATTTAATTTTTGAAAAATTAAATTAATTTTTTTTAAATTATTTCTAGATTTTATTCTTTAAACATTTAATTGAAGAATTTTCGAATAATCAAAATTACGTAAAATTGAAATGTAAACAAATGAATTTAAAAATTCTCTAGGAAATTTTGCAAAAATTATTAAAAATAATCTGTTAATTGTTAATTTCTTTCTTTCGAAGAATTTTAATAAAATGTGTTAAATTAATTACATTTTTTGAACAATTTACTAAAAATTGTATTAAAAATAATTTTAAATCCTACAATGAAGAATTTTTTTATTTATTTAAATAATTGAATTCTTGCAACGAAATTTAATTACATTTCTTTTAATTACAATTGAATTCCTCAGAGGAATATTATTATTTATGAAAATAATTGATTTCTTTTCAGAAATTTTATTAAAATAGTAGATTTTAAAAATATTCGAATTTCAGCAAAAGATTTAATTATTTTGTGAAATTGTATTAAACATAATTGAAATTCTCTGAAAAAAATTATTATTTATGAAAATAATTGAATGTTTATGTTTTATAATAAGATTCTTAAAAAAGTTATTGAATTCAATAACTTTTTAATAACTTCAATACTTCAATACTTTCAATTTAAAAATTTTTTAAAATCGTAATTAGAGTAAATAAATGTAATAGAACTTTAGGATCAGGGAAAAAGTCAAAATTTTGTCTGGAAATCAGGGAAAAACAAAATTACTTATGCACATTACAAACAAATACAATTTTTATCTGAAATATAATCTTTGTCTGCACAAGAAGTTTTATTATTCACAGATTAGAAAAATGCTACATTTCTAGTTAATGTCTAGCACTTTGCACATTGCGAACAAAAAGAATTTTTATCTATTATTTTATAAACAATTTTTTTTTAGAATAATTTTATTTTTTACTCACAGAGACAGGATGAATTATTAAAGAAGAGTGAGATAGGTTTTTTTCATCGGCTATATTAATGGATTTCCTTCCAGCAATGAATGCTGAATATTTAAATTCTAACATTCCATAATCAATGAAAAATTAACTATAAAATAATCATGAAAACGTTATCATATTCTTTATTATGTACGTCAGAACTGAGAAGCAAATTGAAGTTTTGAAATACATTGAAAATTCTACGCACAAATTGATAAAAGCACTTCCACTAGGCGCCACTCATGTATAAATAAGAATTTTATCACATCTAAAAAGGAATGCTATGGAAAAAGAATGGTATATATAATCAAAATAATTTCCATATATTTGTATTTATATCAAAAAAGTTATCGAAAAAAATGTGCGCATTTTGTCGTATATACAGTACTGGCCAAAATTGTCATCTATTTTTGAAGGAATGGAAAAAAATTTTTAACATAAAATTTATGGAACTCAAATTTTTTCTGATTTATATTTTAAAGACGATAAAATTTTGAAAGGAATAAGACCTCATAGAAGTCATTTGGCAAATATTTTTTCAAGATATTCTTAAAAAATTATGATTTTTAAGAATATCTTCTACAAATTTTGGCCAAATGACTTCTATAAGATCTTATTCTTTTCAACATTTTATCGTCTTTCGAAATATAAACCAAAAAAATATTCAATTTTTATGAATTTTATGTTAAAAAATTTTTTTTTTTCATTTAAAAATGGGTGGACTGACAATTTCGGACGGTACTGTAAATTACATTTAACACAACAATTATTTGACATAAACCTTATTCGATACAAATATTATTTAACAGAATTTTTACATTTTTAATATTAAAGTCACTTAATATAAATGTTTTGCAGCATAAAAATCATTTAAAATCATTCCCATTTGATTCAGAAATATTTACTTGATATCCAATTTATTTGACATACAAATTTCGAGGCGAATTTTAAAAGTAACCAATGACAATTTTCTCTATGAAATATGATTTTATATCAAGTGATTCTTTTGTAAAATTGAAATTATGTGAACTGAAATTTATGTTAAATGATTTTAATGTCAAATGAATTTTATGTCAAACGATTTTAGTGTCAAATAAAGTTAATTTCAAGTGATTTTTATGTCAAATTAGTCTTATGACAAATAAATTTCAGGCCAAAGATTTTTATATCAATGAAAACATACGTTAAATGATTTTCTTGTCATAAATAGAATTCATGTTAAAAAATGTTGCATTTAAATAAAACTTATTTAACAAATCTTATTTCATCTTAAATGAATTTCGGGTTATAATTATTTCTAGAACATAATAAAATATGATATGGTATAGATTTTTCAAGAAAATTTAATAAAAAAATGTGTTTGAATTTCAAAAATTATTTTTCTTTTAATAATATTATTTCAAATTTTTTGAATTTTTTGTCCAACTTTGACGTCATGCCTAAGATTATTAAAAAGCGTTTATTATTTTTAGAAGTTATTCAAATTTTTGTAAGACATTGGAAATTACGATTTTTAAGAATATCTTCTACAAATTTTGACCAAATGACTTCTATAAGATCTCATTCTTTTCAACATTTTATCGTCTTTCGAAATATAAACCAAAAAAATTTTCAGTTTTTATGAATTTTATGTTAAAAATTTTTTATTTTTATTTTTTTTTTTATTTATTTATTTTTTTTTTATTTTTAGTTTTTATGAATTTTATGTTAAAAATTTTTTTCTTTCCTTTAAAAATGGGTGGACTGATAATTTCGGACGGTACTGTATATAAAATACGACAAAAATTAACCCGGTAGTATAATTTAAACTATTCATAAAACATCTCTCATCACTAGAATCATCGATTTCTCATTATCTATAATTAATAAAAATCCTTGATCTGTGACTACTTGACAACATCATAAACAGAAATAATATACAATATGTATGACTTCTAAAAGAAACATATAACGATTCATATGTAAAAACAAACTACATAAAATACTTATTTTCCACTGATAAAAGTCGATATAAACATCTAATAAATTATACCCTACCAAGCAAGCAGCAACAACTCTGAGAACAAATTCTTTTTTTTTTTAAATGAAAATCCCGCAGATTTCCCTACTGAGAAATAAATTCTATTCCACACAACTTGAATTTATTGAAAATATCTTTTTTGAAATTAAATTATATTATGACATGCGTATAAAAAATTGTAAAGCATGTAGAGTTTTGTATAATATGTTTGTAAAGACATAAAGGAAATAAATTTCGTTTTAATGTGTTGTTAAATATAAGGATGTTTGTGTATATGTTAATTTGTCGATGGTTCTGACTCCTGTAAGCCATAAACAAATTACTGGGGATCTTTCGCGCGCAGCTTGTGTGCCGAGGGTGATTTAAACTAACTGACTTTCCAAGGGTAAATTCTCTGCGATTTATTTGCGAACTCCTCTCTCACCATACAATGAACATGAATTCCGTTCTCGCGGCGAACGCTTTGACATGAGAGTGGAAAAAAAGTGTCACTGTGAAGTCTCGACAGAGCACTGAATAAATTAACGACCTGATAATAGTGATAAAAAGCGAAAATTTTAACGAGTACATATTGTGTATATTGTATGTTGGTACGAATGTGTAAGAAAGAAAACACCATACATAAAATTCGTTAATTAATTAATTACAACATTTTTTCATTGCGAAAAAATTTGCCCGAAGATGTTTACGGCGTTTAAGAAATTAACTTTCCAAGATAAGAATATTGTTTGTATTCATTTCTTTTTAGCACCATTAAGAGTATTTGACAATTTTTATGTCATCGAACAGGAGACAGAATAAATAAAATCGCTGACGTTTTACTATTCCGTAGTTGAAAGAAAATAATTATCTTACTTTTTTTCTTTTTTTGGGATATGTTCAATAACAAAACCATAAGAATTCATAAGAATCAATAAAATAGTAATATAATATCTACAATTATTAATACACTGAAAAAAATTTATTTAATTCAAATTACCGATTATTTGACTATTATCAAGGAAATATTTACATTAAATAAATAATTTTTATTTGAATCAAATAAATTGAATTTGAATCAAATATTTCAGTATTTGAAGTAAATATTATTTAATTGATTCAAATAAGAATTATTTGATTCAAGTAAATATTTATTTGATAATAATCAAATAATCGGTTATTTGAATGAAATAAATTTTTTTTCAGTGTAATAATCCTGATATTCCGGATGTCTCTTCCCAGTTTAAAATTAATTGGTTTTTATTTCTAATATTTAAAAAAAATTTATTTTTAAAACCAATTGAATTTTTTTAATTGTTATGAAATTCAGTGTTTAATATTTGGAAAATTATATATCAAATCAATTTAATTAAACAAAATTGATTTGAATTAAATAAATCACACATTAATTTGTTATTTTAATAATTAATATTCTGAAACGTAAAAATAGTTGCAAATAAATTATTGTAAAAATAAATGTTTTTTCTACGGTTAATTTAACTTATTTTATGAAAAAACTGGATTTTATTTATTTTAATAACTTGTTCTATGTAAAATTATGTAAGATATTAATTTTTAGTAATTTTATAATAAATTTATAATAAATTAAGTTCAATTTTTTACAATCTCATACACAATTTTATTCTCTCAAAAATTGAATCAGTGGAATATCACTGATAATCAGTGATATTCTTGCGATTTGAATTAAGTGGAATTTCACTAAAAGTCAGTTAAAAATGATTCAAATTTCACTCACATTTCACTGATTGACCAATAAAAAAGTTACTGAAAATTTCTGTCACACATATTGAAAATTTCATTTTTTTTAAATGGCTCATCTTCAGTGAAATTTTACTGATTAAAATCGCGAAAATAGAGTCACTGATTCTCATTCAAATTTCACTGATTCAGTTTTAGAGAGATGATATTTTTTGCAAGAAAAATTCAGAAATTGTTTAATTTTTTTGTGTTAATAAGTGAATTTTTCAAATATTAAACGACATCTTTTTAGTTGAAATTAAAAAAAAAAAGTTATATTATTTGTAACTTTTATTAATTTGAATTTTAAATACTTTAAATCTGGCGCATACGAAATTTTAATAAATTCTTGAAAATGATTTTAATTTTGAGCAGAAATTTATTAATGTTTTCAAAATAATCATATTTCTACGAAGAATTTAATTTAAATTTCATTGAAATAATTGAATTCTTATAAAGAAATTTTATCGCAATTTTTGAAAATAGTAAAATTTTTTTGAAGGAATGATTTAAATAATTGAATTTCAGTCTTGAATTTCATTACAATTTTTAAAAAACTGAATTTCTGGAAAGAATTTTATTTTTCTTAAAAATAATTAAATTGTTTCAAAGAATCTAATAAAAAATTGACAGTAATTTAATTCTTTCGCGAAATGTAATTAAAATTATAGACATTGGATATATAACTAAAATTAATATTTTTTGTAAATAATACATTTTCGTAAGGAATTTAATTAAAATTGTTAATATTGAAAATAATTGAATTTTTAAAAGAATTTTATAAAGATTCTTGAAAATTATTGGATTTTGCAAAGCTTTTTATTAAAATTCCTGGAAATAATTGAATTTTCCAAAGAATCTTATTGAAATTCTTGAAAATAATTGAATTTTTGAAAGAATTTTATAAAACTTCTTGAAAATTATTAGATTTTGCAAAACATTTTATTAAAATTTCTAAAAAATTGAACTCCACAAAGAATTTTACCAAAACTCCTGAAAATAATTGAATTTTGTAAAGTTTTTTATTAAAATTCTTGAAAATAATTGAATTTTCCTAAGAATCATATAGAAATTCTTGAAAATAATTGAATTTTTTAAAAGAATTTTACTAAAATGTTTGACAATAATTGAATGCTTGGTAGGGATTTTATAAAAATAAAATAAGAATTGTTTATAAAAATAATTGAATTATATCAAATAATATTATTATTTTTGATAAAAATTAAATTACTTCAAATAATTTTATTAAAAATTTGAAAATAATTCCATTTTTCCCAACCATAATATTGTAGTAAAATTTTGAAAAATAATTGAATCTTTTTAAGAAGTTTTGTTTGTTTTTTATAGTAGTTTTTCGTCTTTTACTCTTGTAAAAATTAATTTTCCATAGATTTTCTTCAAATTTTGAGGAAATGTTTCTTGTGATGTCTTTATAATGTGGTAAAAATTCCAAATCTCTTTGCGTTCCTAAATTTTGAGTTAGGTATTCAAGTTCAAACTTTCACTTTTACATGCGATTATGTTGAAAATAAAAAACTTTAACCACAATGTCTTGTTTTTTGACATGGCAAAGGGTTTTGAAATTTTTACCACATTTAAAATGCATCCAAATAAATGTTTCGTCAAAATTTGAAGAAAATCTATCGAAAATCAATTTTGACAAAAGTAGCAGCCGGAAAACTACTATAAAATGTTACTGTAAATAATACAATTCCTCAGGAAATTTTTTGTTTAAATAGTGCAATTATAACGAGGAGTATAATTAAAATTTTTTAACATACTACATAATAAAATTAATTACTTAATTTTTAATTAGTTAATAAGACACTTTTTGAAATTTAAAATGTGAATTTATTGATAAATTGTATAGTAGATATTTAAAGACCAAAAAATTTTCCAATTTGTAAGATGATAATAGTGAAATGAATGCCGCGCCTCACGCCTATCATTTTTCAGTTCGAAATAAATTATAAATAGAATCTGTAAAATTTATAAGTCAATTTCTTTCAGTCTCATTAAATTGTCCGTCAACAGTAAACGATGCACCCAATATTTACAGACATATGTTTGAATTATCAGTGTCTTAATATGGTTCACGTGCGGAAAAAAATTTTTGTTTTACGGATCATATATAACCTGTGAATCGTGACTTTGAAAGCTGTAATGGACCAAACGGGCAATGCAGTAAAAACAGCCGTAAACCTTTTGAATATATGGAATGTCATTCAGAAGTTACTGCAGGTCTTGTCAGGGGTTAAGGGTGTAACTGCGGGTAAGAGTTGCACTTAGACTCTAGAGATGTAACTCGAAATGTACGACTGTAACATCAACTGATATACTGAATCCAATTAAAATCAAATTTCCTAAAAGCATCTTCCAACTGAATAAAAATATCAAAATTTCTAAAAGAAGCAGAAGACAATTTCCTGTATCCAAAAATAGCTTCCAAGTAAAAAACATTAAAATTTTCAAAAGCAGCATAGAAGATAGAGCCCTACACACCAAAAAACACAAAATTACAAAATTTTCCACAAGTAGCAAAAGACAATGATAAAGAAATGATACAAAGTTTTGTACCACTTTTTTCATTAATAATTACTCATCAAAGGGAACTAATGATCTTTCCTACACATATACGTAGAAAGATGTTGTTCGGTTTGCGATTCATTTTATATACAAATAAATGAGAAATGCAACTTGGTCCCTTGTACACGTCCGCTTCATCGTAACATCAGTTGAAACGAGTTCGAGATTTTTGAAACGATAATTGCAATCGGGCAATAAAAATATTTTGAAAACTCATTCGAATACTTTACGACACTGAGAAATCTGATCAAGTTAGCAAGTACTTATAATCTCACAGTAAATCAAATTTTCGATCTTCGTTTTATATTACTGCAAACATTATTTATTGTTGTACTTAAAAACCTTTATCTTCACTTATGTGAGAACCATGTATATATACAGGTGGAAAAAAAAATATTTATAAAAAATCATTAAGCCTCAAGTCCTTTGTATATTATTGATAAAGATTAATAGACTCTAAAAGGCTTTGAATTATACATTTTATGCGCGTTACAATTACAAACATGGTATATGCATAGCCATTAATATTTTATTTCCACATATAAATTTTATTCTATTTTTACGGCATCGAAAACAATCTGTTTCAATCGTATGAAAAATCATAGTTATTTTAAAAGATTTTCTAGTTTTTTGTTTTCTTTGCGATATGGAAATATATGGCAGAATGGATGCATGAATAGTTAAGAGGATGTATTACGTAATAAAGGGTTAGCGCCATACGCAATTTTTTGGGGCAAAGAATCGTAAATGAATCATGTCGAGAGGAGATTTATTATCTTGTGCGTTATGAGGTTGGGTTTGTAAAGTGGTTTCCCCTTGAATGTACTCAAGAACAATATTTCCCTGTGCAAAAAAATTTTATGGTAGACTTAAGATCGATGGGATTTAAATCTAGTTCCGTTCACTCTTTAATCTTTTATCTAGATTAATTTAATCTATTTGCGCATCTGCATTTTTCTTTTAGCCATAAAACATTCTTTAAGAATCAATCAAATGCTTTCCACTCATTTATTTTCTATATGCAATTCTATATTCAATTTTTATTTATATTTATAAATAGAATTGTATGTAGAAAACAAACAAATAAATAACTAAATGAATAAAAAATTTTATTTTGTAAACGATAAATTTACCAATTTTATCAATTTTAAAACACAATCGACTAAAAAATTACCACACACGTTAGACAATCAAATGAATTAACTTGTTACATAAATTTTGGAATTTTTTTGATAAATGTGTTTTTTATGCCTTTATGTGATGAGACGAGATTAAGAAATGAATTCTATTTTGGGAAACGGAAATTTTATGGAAAAATGTATTTTTACTTTTCAACTTTCTCGTGAAGATTTTGTAATTCACAAGACCTTCAAAACAGAACAAATTTTTACTAAATAAAAAGAAACAAAAATCTTCAATTTCTTTTAAACGTTAGAAATACTAAGAATCTATAAAATAAAAATCTAAAATATTAAATTAAACCTAAACCTTATTAATAACTGAAATCAATCATTAGTTTTCAACACACAAAGCAATTATAAGTTTCAATCACTGCAGATGTGGAGTAAAAAAAAATTATTCCCATTACTTCATAACACCTTAAAGAATCATTAAATTGCACAACTTTTGCAAGTACCACATTATTCATTATATATTCACACCATATAATGGAATTTTTTACACCAATAGAAGTTACTTATGCAAATAAAATTCTACCAAACGAAATATCTGACACTAACGGTTCCTTTCTATAATAAAACAATGCCCACACACGAAACAAAATCTAAATCCATTTCTAAAGCCAATATATACATATTGCAAAAAAAAAACAATTTCGCTCAATTCTCTATAATGTCAAAAACCAACATTTTCAAATACCGATTATATCACGAGATTAAAAGCGGAAATGTCAATTCAAAAAAAAAATCTAAAACATGTCTCAAGTCCAACGGGGTCAATACTCTAGAAATCAAAACAAAACTTCAACGAGAGTATAAAACCTGAATAGTGAGAAATAATCTGAATAGAAAGCCATGGAAAGAATCCATTCATTTGTAATCCTAAAATCGATGCATACATAAACACAAGTTAAAAAGATCGAACAGTGAATCTAGTTTGCATAGTGAAGAGAAACATCGAGCGAAACAGTCAAAATAAATAACGAGTCCAATAAGTTAATTATCCACTTTCGCCGGCAGTGAGAAATCAGCTGCACCGGTATTTCACTCTTGGGAGCAATCGACATAGAATTTCACAAGCCGGGTATTTGCCGTACCTGTATGAAGTTCAGTGCCAGGAACGTCCAAATCACCGTGTGCATATTTCCAACAAGATCTTCCGAATGTGATAAAAAAAAAATTAATGTCTAATTAAACGACAAAAATTTTTCAAAAAAAAATTATACTATCAAACTAAAAGAAAATAAAAATAAAATAATCACATCATCACTTGAGTAAAAATAATAATTGTTTATATAATAAAAATCAAATAAAAAAAAAACTAAACAAAAAGTATCTAATCAATTGTCAATGTATTGCCACCAAATGATACCGGACGCGGTTTGTCGATACGAGAGGAAAGGACTATGGAGACTGAGACTGAGAGACAACATTTCTGGGCTATCACTCGGAACTTACTGGGCGATCCACCTCCGCAGTAAGTGAGTCTCAGAGGTTCTAACTCTGCATGCCACAGTTTTCCAAGTGGAGAACGCCTCAACGCCACTGGAGAACGTTTCAATGGTACCGCCTTTGATGCAAGAGTGCGTCATTCTGGTACCAGAAGTATAAGGGTGACGTGCGACGCATCCTCTCTAATGTGTAACACGCGCCAGAACGTATAATTGCTTCACTAACGAGCCATATTCATTAAAATTACTTTTTCTTCTTTCATGCATGCGTATATAAATAAATATAAAATTGAATTCCGCTTTGTTCAAAAAAAAAAAAAAAAAACAACAACTCGGCTTCTGGACGACAAGAACAACATTTTCCTTGTGTGTTACAAATAATTTGTTCATCTTGCCGAAGAAAATTTTCAAATTCATTCGCAATCTATAAACATTAATTGACAAGAATTTCATACTGCAAAAACAGATTCTTCAATGAGAAAAACAAAAATCTTAATTATTTAAGTAATCCTTAACGTCCAAGATCCTTTTTATAAATTAAGGCAAAATTAAACGAAAACATTCGGACAATGAATAAAATATTTATTTACTCCAATATTTCGAAATCTAAACGATTTCCTCTTCAGGGAGTCTATCCAAAAAAAATATACAAAATTAAAATAATAAAATACACAGTATAAAATAGCCAGTAGCGTTAAGAATTAATTTATTAAAATTTTATTAATTAAAAATTATATACATAATGAAAATAATACACGGAGAGAGAATATATATTAAATTTTGTAAAAATATTTTCAAATTGGGAAAAAAGTGCGACAAAGCAAAATTTTGATATAAAAAATACTAAACTTTAAAAAAACTTATGTGAAATTTAGTATAATTATATATCAAATATCAAGAATATTAATTAAATTCTAATATAACTTTAATCAATTTCAAAAAACTATTTTTAAAGTTTAGTATTTTCAATATCAAAATTTCGCTTTCTTGCACTTTTTCCCCAATTTGAAAATATTTTTACTAAATTTAATATATATTCTCTTTCCGTGTAAAAAATAAAATTAGTTTAAAAATAAATAAATATCTTACCAAAAAATAATAATTAAAATAGACGAAGACTTAAATTTTTATGCCCTGACGATGGAGTAGTAAATTCTCGAGTCATAAAATTATAAAGGAACTTAATATTCAAAATAATTTTAAAAATAATTGAAAAAATTTACATATAAATGACAAAAAATTATTTAAAATTGTGAAAAACAATCAATAACAAAAATTAGTAACAAATTAATACAAATTTTTTAAATAAAAAATTTTTAAATTGATGAAAATTAATAATACAATTATGAAAATTAATAAATAATAAGCAGTAGGAAAGTAGTAAATAGTAAAAATAATAATTTGTAAAAGAAAAAAAATAAACAAAATAAATAATAAACGTACCATAAATAAATAATAAATAACACATAGATAATAAATAAATAAATAACAGTTCACAATATAATGATTCACAATGAAACAAAATTTGTCAAATTAAATAAAATCGTATTGCAAACTGCAAAGTCAAATTTAAAACTCAGCTCCAATTTCTATCGAGTCATTACAATGAAAATTTATTGAACGGAGAAAAACAAAAACAAATAAAACAATAAGTTAAATAAGAACAGAGAATAAAACTCAATGAGTATTAATTACAATAAATTGCTGGAAATAAAATTCAAAATCATTTCGTACGATTTATCAAAATTATCCAAGTCGGTCTTAGATTCTTGGGGAGCAAAAACGATATTTCTGAATGTTCTCATAAAAATCAATTATGCTACAGTTTAAGTTTAAAAAAACTTAAACTGTAGCATAAGTGTTGTGAAATACAAATATTAAAATGACATGAAATGTTTATAAAAAATGTCACTCTTAGCCTAATACTGAAATTAATTAATTTGAATCACACATTTCTTGAAATTAGTAAATAAATAACAAAAATATGCACAACGAAATGATATTGATAATAGAAATTTGGATTTAATTATAACATATTTTTTGTATCAACTTGTTGCAATTGATACCAAATTAAATCAAATTGATACCAAAGATTTGGATCATATATAAATAATAATTTTAATTGAAAATTTGGAAAATAATTTTTTCAATTTTTTAAAAATAATCTTGTCCTTCTATAATTATAATTGGAAATTTTTTTTTCAAGTTTATTACAATTCTATTGATAATAATTGAATTTCTGCAAAGAATTGTACTACTTACAAAAATAATTGAAATCCTTCCAAAGAATTATATTATTTATGAAAATAATTCAATTCTTGTGAAGAATTTTATTACAATTTTAAAAAAAGCAGTGGTAATTAATTATTTACTTAATAGGTAATAAACATTAAATTTGCTTAAGGGCATTTGAACCTTTATGACGTCACAGCATTAAAATATATGCTTTGCATCAATTGTGACGTCATAATGGTTCAAATGCCCTTAAGAAATGATAAAAATCATTTATTTGAACATTCAGAAATTTGAAATTATAAAAATTTAAGAGAAGTTCAATAATTATAACTATTGAATAATAATAGAATAATATAATTTTTAGAAGCAAAAAATTGATTTAAAACTTTAAGAGGGACTTTATATTTTAAAAATAAAATTATAATTACGGTCACTAACTTCTCTTGATTATTTACGAAAAATTTAAATTAAAATTCTTTTAAAGAATTAAATTATTTAAAAAAAATATATAAAGAAATTTCAGTTATTTAAAAAATTTTTAATTACTTGTTTAGAAAAATTAAATTATTTTGAAACAATGGAAATGAAATATTTCAACAATTTTATTTTTCAGAATTAAAAAAAAAATTTGACAGAATTCAATTTTAATCAAAAAATTTCAAGTTCATATCGTTTTTTTTTAAATTAACAAATAAAAATTTTAATTATTAATCTTCGCACTAAGAAACATGAATTCATTAAAATGTGACTATAAAATCCAATTATTAATTATGAAATTAAAATACTTTAAAAATTTTATTTGTTAAAAAGTTTCTAAAGAAATTCTTTAACAAATTTAATTACATATATTTTCAGACGAATTTCAGAATATTTCTATTAACTCTATAATTTTTTTAAAATTTATTTACATAATCTGTTTGAATTAGTGCCTCACTTTTACTATCAAATTAATTTTTTTTAACTAATTCAAAGTTAGAGAAGAGTATAAATATCTATAAAAATTGAAATAAAAAGTAATTTTTTTAAAAACAAATGAAAATAATAAAAATTTTTTAATTTTGGTGAAAAAATTCCCGGTTTTGTATAAAAATCCCGGTTAATTCCCGGTTTTCCCGGTTAGTAGTGCTAAAATGAATTAAATTTATATCAAATATTAAGTTCAAATTATGACACAGTCAAACATTTTTGTTGTAGTTTATACCAAAACTTTGTTAAAATTATTACTTAACCCTCATTTTTTATATCAATTCGTTGCACTTGAAACCAAAAATATACTAAAAAAAGAAAAAAAACTTCTTAAAAAAAAGAAAAACAAACTTTCTTTTTCTTTTTTTTTTTTTTTTTTTTTTTCTTCTTTTATTCTTTTTAAAGAATCTAAAATTTTTCTTGAAGGTATTAAATTGGTACCAAAAACTTGAATAAATTATTGTAACTTCATTCAAGACATGATCCACATTCTTGGTATCAAATCAAATCCAATTGATTTAAAAACTATGAAAAAATCTATTAGTTCTCTGGATGGTAGCAAATTGATACCATAAATTAAATTACAACTGTAACATGATTTAAATTTTTGGAATCATTTCATTGTAATTGACACCAAGTTGGATCACATTGATATCTAAAATTTAGAAAATATAAGTTTTTTTGAAAATATCAAAATAAAACCACGTCAGAATTACACATCTAATTGCAAACAAAAATTATGTAGGATTAGAATAAGATTCAGTATTCTAATTCTGCTACCAAATTTTGGATACAAAGTAAAATTACCAGCTCATTGAATTTTTAATTTCGCTAATAATTGTAGTAGAAATAATATATTAATATTAATTTTTGCACCTATTATATAGAACTACTTTCAATTAAAATGAATCACTAGTTGCATTAGTCACATATTGTGTAGACCAATATCTTCTAATTATATCATCACCTTTTACCTACTCATTCGACTTCTGATGAATTCATTAATGAATATACAAATAAGGAAAATTACATTACTTCATCTATCTTGTATTAGTAAAACGCGATCGATTAAAAAATCGTTGATTTAAACGCAGAAGCATCAGAGTGTTTAGCAAAGTGTAAAAAATAGCACTAATACGTCGGAAAGAATGTTTGTCACAATAAAATCTCAGAAGACTGATTATATCATTGTAATCAAAGTTTATTATTAGATTTCCTCAATTTCAAAATTCTTTTGTATCATTAAAAAGTTCTCTCCCATGCATTACATCAATTTTAATAAAAGAAAAAGTGGAATTTAAATTTTGTAACGTCAATCGTTGTTGGATCATATGTTACATGGAAAACTTTTAGCAAATGTTTAGCAGAATCACTTTCATTGTTATCTAACTTCTGCTCTTTCGAATATTACCCTAATAATAACGGCTTAATTTATTTAATAACTTATTTAATTTTTTATTTTAATATTCTAATATTAATTTAATTTACTTTAAGCTTCATTTTAAATTTGTTTCACTTTTACCTAGAAGATGCAGTTGCATTTGCATGGAAACAAAAATTGCAAATAAAACTAACGAGATAAGATAGAAAAAGAGAATAATTGTAACTTTTATAACAAGATACTGTTAAAGACTGATGAAATATTCAGAAAAGAAGAAGAGTTAACAATGTACATCTTGATGTGTAGCAAATACACGTTTATATACTACTGTTTTGTACACGTGTCACGATTGTATCATTGATGCTACTGTCATCAGAACGTACTTAGAATTATTACGAGCCTAACGTCTGTGATGATTGCGCATTAGCAATTTGATGGAAAAGGGAAGGAGACCTTCAAATAGATTAGAATTGTAATAAATGCAAAGTTAGCGAACGTTAGAAAATTTCAATTTCTTTCAATTGCTGAAAAGCTACAAACCAAAACCAACAATCTAAATCTAAATTACAAGGAATATAAATCTTTCAAACAACAAGTATGGAAGAATACAGACCAAAGATTACAATTTTTAATAAACTGAACTATTCTGCATTCTTCTTCATTACGAAATGAGGTTAACATTAAATTCATATCTAATAAATATTGTTTATCTAAAAAATTTTCCAACCTTATTTAATTATATTTCAGAACATCTTCTATATAGAAAAAGAATATGATTAACAATAACAATTTTTCACACAATTTCCTAACAAATGTAATTAAACACTAAATTAACTCAAGAGCGAAAATGATTCACTTAACAATGAAATGTTTCTTAATTAAAAACAACAATAAACTTCATTATATTAATTTTACCCCCCCCCCACGTTTATAATAACGCGATAAATTATTTTTCGATTTTTTCAAAAGAACATCAGAACAAAAACTCTCATTTCCCAATTCTATGAGTAATTTTAATTTATTACTTCTTCCAGAAACTTTCGCAAAAAGAAAATATTTGTGTTTTACGAAACAAAAAACGGAAATAAAGAATGCCCTTCTCGTATACAAGTATTTTGAGAATGAGGATTTAAGAAAAATGGAGGATTGAAATTTGCTGATTAATTGGAGGAACATTCTTGTGACACATGTCAGTGACATTGTTAAACAATGTATTGAGGATGACAATTTGAAAAAGAGAATGCGGCCTGAGAAAAAAAAGGAAGGAAAGAAGAATGTCTCAAGTCTTATAGGATGCGTCGCGTGCAAGAAATATATAACGCAATTTCTTTCATCATCGCGTTCACGGACTGGATAATCAGATTCATATCATATCCATAGAAATAAGAGAAGACTAAATAAAGTAAAAACTTATAAAAGTTGATGGAGTAAAAGGAAAAAAGATTCTTCAGCAATTTAACAGTTCTTTAGCAAAAAAAATAAAATTGATAAAAACCAAATTTTTAAATTAACTTATAAAGTTAACAAGCCTAATAATAAAAAAAGTTTTCTGAAATTTCACTAATAACTAAAAAGTTTGGACAATCGAAGTTCTACTAGATTAAATAAATCTAAATAAATTAAATACTCTAATAAGAAATAATAAGTTAAATAAGTTTAAATACTCTATAAGAAAAGTAGGTTTAAAACATATACAAAAAAACTGTTTTTCTAATGCAATGTACCCAATTTTGTTGTTAAAATGTTTCCCAAACTGAGAATAACAGTAAATGTTGAAGCTAATGATATTAAATCAGTAAATAAAGTATAAAAAATTACCAGAAACATTTGACCACAGGAAGCCGTATAAGGAGTAATTATGTCTTTAAATACTCTTAATTTCGTGTTGTGTTACGTGCAACAACTGGAATTGACTTTCATGCTCAATTTCTCTTTAATTTAAAAAGAGAACTTTACCCGATTTTTATAGGCAATAATCCCATATAAAGAAATTGTAAGAAGGTGTTACCCCATGTGGGAAAATCGATTTCATCAAGTTGAAATTAATAGAAGAATAATGGAAAATCTGTAAATACTAATTAAACAAATTGTTATACATTTAAGCAGATAATGCATATACACAAAAATAATAATGGTCAAATGCTATATAGCAATGTTCATTCTCTCTTTATGTAGTTGTTGACTCAACTAAAATAGTATATTGTGCATCAAGTACAGAAAGAAGCTGTTTTCCGACGAGTGCTAAGTTTGCTGCTCCGAGCGAAGCGAGGGCAGCAATTTGCACGAAGTCGGAAAATCTTCTTTCGTACGTGTTGCACACAGTACTTTGTGCAACACCTGTTTACCGAAAAAAGTTATTTTTATACATTTCTAATCAATAAATATAGTTTTATGTTGATTATAGTGTATATTATACTGTTTACAAAAAAGTGTGCAGGAAAGTATACTTTCCTGCACACTTTATCAAAAGTGTGCGGGAAAGTACACTTTCCTGCACACTTTTAAATGTGCAGAAATTTACCACTTTCTGCTGCATTTATGTCAAAGGAAAGTAGCTCTTTTCCAGCAGGGGTTGCACAAAGAGATCATTATTTCCTTTTACAAACTCTACATGTAATAATGGAAACAGTACCACATTTACTTTTAAATGAATCATTCAATATTGAAATATGTAATAAATCTTCTTAGTTGGATTTTATCATTTATTCGGAAACTTACATTTTTTAAAACAACAGGCCTCGGGTCGACTTTAATGAACAAAAAAAGTCGCTTTAGTTGATTAAAAATAGAAAAAAGGCGAAAAAGTCGATTATTTAATTTAGTGCTATCACAAAAATTCAAATTAATTAAAAATCAAAAAATTGTATAATTTTGCTAAATAAATATTCAAATACTTCTTACTTCTTTATTCACAAGAAATACAATTTTTAAAATTTCAACTTTTGAAATTTAATAATTTCCAAAAATTAAAACTATAACCCTTTTATAGATTTAATTACTTTCTACAATTTTTAACTATTTATCTCTAATTTATTTCTAAATTAAATATCAATATGAATTTTTAATCATTTTTTGCAATTTCTTCAAAAATGTAATTATTTAAATAAAAAAAATTCAAATTTTTCATAATAATTTAAACCCTCTATTTTTCTATTTAAAGATATTAAATAAGCTAGAAAATTTTCAAAAGTTTTAATAAATAAATTCGTAAAAATTAAACTTTTAAAAATATTTCTAAATGATTTATTGAAAGTACAAAAAAGTTTTACATTTAAATACAATTAAAAAGTCTAAAAAACTGAAATTTAGTCAAATCTTTGCAAAATTAATTTAAATTTAGTAAAACATTTAAGAAAAAAACAAAATTTGTTAAAATCTTACGAAAAATAATTCAGTTTTTTAAAAATACAAAAAAATTAATGAAATTTTTCAAAGAATTTTAATTCTAAATTAATTATTTCTGAAAAATTATAAAGTAGTGCTGTATTAAAAATTCTATTTTTTATAATAATTTAAACCTTACATTTTTCAATTTAAGGGTATTTGAACCATTATGACGTCACAATATTAAAACACATGCATTGCCTAAATTGTGACGTCATAATGGTTCAAATGCCCTTTAAAGATATTAATTAAGGTAGAACATTTTCAAAAATTTTAATAAAGAAATATGTCTAAATAATAATCTATTGAAAATACAAAAAAGTTTTACAATAAAAAAATAAATAAATACATTTAAAAATAAATACATTGAAAATAAATACAATTAAAAAAATATCTAAAAAACTGAAATTTAGTCAAATCTTTGCAAAACTAATTTAAATTTAGTAAAACATTTAAAAAATAATTCAAAATTTGTCAAAATCTTACGAAAAATAATTCAGTTTTTTAAAAATATAAAAAAATTAATGAAATTTTTCAAAGAATTTTAATTATAAATAAATTATTTCTGAAAAATTATAAAGTAGTGCTGTAGAAAAAATTCTATTTTTTATAATAATTTAAACCTTACATTTTTTTATTTAAAGATATTAATTAAGGTAGAACATTTTCAAAAATTTTAATAAAGAAATATGTCTAAATAATAATTTATTGAAAATACAAAAAAAGTTTTACAATAAAAAAATAAATAAATACATTTAAAAATAAATACATTGAAAATAAATACAATTAAAAAAATGTCTAAAAAACTGAAATTTAGTCAAATTTTGTCAAATAAAGTTTTTAAAAATTTTTAAAACATAAGTCAAGTTTTTCCAAAAAAATTGCAATTATAAATAAATTATTTCCAAAAAATTCTAAAGTAGTGAATTTAAAAAAAAATTCTATTTACTTTATTCGAAGGTATTTGAATCTTAAAAAATTGTAATAAAGCAATTGTCAGAACTAATTTTTTATAAATATTGTAAAGTATAATTTTTCAAAAATAATTGAAGAATTTTTGTATAACTTAAAACAAAATTGTTTTCAAGAATTTTAACTGAAAATTTGGAATATATGTGACGCGACACGAGAAAAGGGACCTATCGCCTCAAAAAAGAATTTTATAGGGGGAGCGTTTAAAGTAACGGCATAAACAGAAAACACGTGTATTTACGAGGACACGTTCAACTTTCAGGCTTTATATTTTTAAAACTATTTCAGATTTTTAACTTCTGATTTTTTTACGTGAAAGAGCAACTCAAAATCTATGGAATACGACTAAAAACTCAAAAATGTTTTTTTTATCGATAGGTCTCTTTTCTCGTGTCGCGTCACATATGATTATTTTCTCCAAAATGTTGAAAATAATTTTGATCAATTTTAATTTTATTATTTTCTGAATGAATTTTAATTTTCCGAAATATTGAAAATAATTGATTAAAAAAAAAAATTAGAACTTAATAATTCAGAGAATTATTCTTTTCTAAACTATTTTAATATTATTTTTAAAACCTATTTTTCGTTAATTTTCATTTTTATTGAATCTATACACTTGAAGATTATTTATTATAATTTTTGATAATTTAATGTTATTTCTTAAATTTTCAATTAAAATTCTTTAAAAGTTAATTTTCAAAAATTGGAATAAAACACTTGAAAAGATGATTTAGTTTTAATTAATAATTTTACAGAATTTTAATTATTCAAAAATCTTTTTAATTGTAATATTTTGAAACATTTAATAAGAAAACTGTTTGAAAAATAGACATCCAAAAGTTTGTCTATAATAAGTTATACTGTGCACGGTATAAAAATCCAAATATAAGTTGCATTTTATACCAAAAATATTGTATTTTGACGGAAAATTTGGAAGAAAAATCGAAAAAGTAACAATTTTTTAATAAAAGTCGATAAAAGTGGCATTATTTGAAAATAGTCGGAAAAAGTCGAAAAGTCATAATATCCGGGACCTGAAACTATTTTTGTAATTAGTTTTTTAAATTTTGGTTTTGTAATTCTTTTGTTACTCTTATGTTACTCTTATGTTACTCTTATGTTACTCTTTTGTTACTCTTTTATTATTCTTTTCTTATTCTTTTCTTATTCTTTTCTTATTCTTTTCTTATTCTTTCGTAAATTTTGGAATTTCTTTGCAATTCTTCTATGATTTCTTTGAATCACGGTAAATCGTTAGATATTAAAATAACACCAAAATGGATTAAAATAACACTAAATTGGATTATTTTAATCCTTTTTGGTGTTATTTTAATACCTAACGATTTACCGTGATTCTTTTGTAATTTCTTTGTATTCTTTTGTAATCTTTTTTTAAAATTCTTTTTTACTTTTAGCAACCACTTTTTGTAACTGTCCACCATGTTCGTGTCCAATTTTCAAAAATCCTTAATAATAGAGTAAATATTTTATCAACTAAATGCGAAAAGTTAGAGAGAAGTACATTATTACTAATGAGAATTGAGTGTATAACAGTAAACGATACGAAGACAAACATCACCCTGAACAGGAAAAAATGCTTCTAACAAGTACAAAGTTGTTTCAAGACGTTTAAGGTAATTTCAAAGATGATAGGTTAACAGAAGAGGATAAGTGAAGCTGCATGTAACTCTATAAGTACCATGCAACTGTCACAAACGATCCATTGCAATTACCAATTTGCGATTAGTAATTCATCTTTAATCTCTTGGTAAAGGAATATCTTTCTTCACTCGATGTCGATACCATAACAGAATCCAGAGAAGATATTATATTTGCCTCTAAACACCTTAATTATTATTCAAGTAGCTTCTTTGCATATCCATAACAATAAAAACACACCTGACGTTTATATCTTCAAGGCACAATTAATATTTATGCTTTGTTGTTTAGGATAAGTTGCTGATATTATATGTAGAACAAAAACGGCAAGGACATCACTAGAAGACACTGAAAGACGCTGCAAATAGGTTAAGCCACTTTTACAAACTATGAATAAAAAAAAAACGCCTATAACGCAATCTAAAAGAGACGAAATTAAAATAAAAAAACAAACCATTCTTGCTTCTGTAAGAAAACAATAAAAGTGAAAAAGAAAGTACTACGATAAAATAATTTAATAACTGATTACATAAAAGATGTGTTTGAAAGAAAAATTTGAATTATCATTTCGATGAATGTAGTGCATAAATAGCAAGTCACTCTTTTTGTGAATAGAATAAAATCATCGAGGTATCATTTAAGAGTTAACAAAAGATGCGATCGTGATGATAATGTCCTGTATTAAATCATAATCTCCTTTTAATTATTTCTCCTTTATCAAAACAATTACCACTATTAATTATTTTCGAAACGAATTTGTATAAAACTATATATCATAAAAACAATAAAGTATCCCAAATTTTTAAAGAACAAAACAAGAAAGAACAGTAAAATTTTGTAATGGTATGCAAATTATCAAAAACGGGTATCAAAAATCATACATATCGTATCCATTTACAATTCTTATCACATGCATCTAATTTTTCGCCATTAGTCATAAATAGAAAATAGACCAAGCTTGTATTTCAAATATACGTGCGCTCGAAACTTATGGTATCTTTTTCTTTTGTTTGAAAGCAGGCACAATATTATGCAGACGTACGCATATGTAAGTACATTCCAAAACTGTTGCACTATTATCGAGGAACGCATCGCGAATGAAAATATACTCAACGAAAGAGATCTTATACTTCCGCGATGTAAGAATGTTGCGCGACAGTGATCTATATGCACAAAATATGTACATTATGATGCACTGCAAAAATACACTGGGACTCGACACAGAAAATTCAGCATTTACATTCATCTCCAGCAAAAGAAAAAAAGATTCGCGCGATTATCTCTTATGTTTTTTTGTAAAAATTTTTTTCTTGCAGATATTACTCAATAGATTAAATTCCAAAACATTTGGTGTTTTTTTTCAAGAAACATATATAACTGTGCGCAAACATTAAAATCTTTAGTGTACAAGTAAAATTTTCTGTACCAACAATAAATTTTCAATTTTCTAATACAATTCAACTTTTAATTATTTTAGCTATAAATGTATAAATAGAAAATAATAGAATTAAATTTGAAAAAAGTAAATAATCTTTCATTTCAAAAGATTGAAATGTAGAATTCGATGAAATTCAGACCATAAAAAACAAACATTAAAAGAGATGAAAGTAGAAGACTTCCCATCGACAGCATCACTTCCTCCTTTCATCTCTTTTCCTTTTTTTTCTCTCGAAAGTAATAAGATTACGAATTTAATTAAAGTTTTCAAAAAGGAGAATTTTTTTCTTTCAATTCAATTACATTTATTATCTTCTCAGTTCTTACGTTGCAGAAAAATTAATATCATTTTACTTTTCACTTTAATTTCATCCAATTTGCTCTTTTCGTTGGTCCTTTAAAAAAATCTGATTGACATTAAGTTTGGAATTTTAAGTATATTAATCTTTCGAAAGGCAGATTATGAATCGAGATATATCAGAGAAGAAAAAGGATGGAAAAAAAATTTTTGCTGGAGTTGACTATTTAATTTCTTTTCAACTATACAGAGGATTAAGGAATTAAAAAAGAAATAGTAGATTTTAATTTCAAGATGAACTTCGCTTCGTGACAAAACAATTACAGACTTCGACTTATAAATACAAACACAGAGGGCATTGTGATAAAAAAAAATTGGAAAATTGGTATTGTATTAAATCAGCGAAACCTGGAAAGTAGAAGCACTAAATTTGAGTTCAGCAACAGGTTATTTTGCATCTACGATCTACAATTAAGATTCCATGGAGTCTGTAAAATGTCTCGAGGACATCTGAAGGTCCGAAGTAGTACTTTAGGTAGTTACAGAACGTACTATCATAAGACATTGGTTTTTTTTAACGAACATAGATAAGCCGGAAAGGAAACTTCACGTGAACCAGAGAAAAACTTGAGAGGAGACGCTACTTTAAAGATCTTGTGGAAAGATTGTTTCTCTCTCGATTTGCAAAGGCGCGTGAGAGTGTGCCCGATTCTTTGCGGAATACGGACACACATATATATATTTATACAAGTACATAACTTTATATTTTCCAGAGAAACAAAGGCGAAGTCAATTGCAAACTCACTTTTAAATAGGTACACACATGTACTGTACGGGTGTTTCTGTCCTCTAGGCTTCTGTGTTTTGTATTATATGGCTATGTGCGTATACATTGTGACACTGAACGCGTACATACAAACATATATACATTTTCTCTTTCATTTACAACGCCTCACTCCAAATTGCTTTCACTTTTACGACGACGTGTCTTGATACAGTTTTACATTGTGAGGGACGCAAAAAATTAATACGCCATACATTCCACTCTTCCTAGGGTGCCAATAAAAAAATCAACTTACGTTTTTTTTTACTCTTCTAGTATAGAGAAATAGGTCATTGACGCAAAAAAAATTTTATCAATATTCAATTCGTTGATGGTATGGAATGGAAATTAAAATTGAAGAACCAGAAATATTTGTCGTCTTTATGACAATTTTTCACAAATTGAAAAGAAATTGTTTAAATTCGAAGTGAAAGTTTTGTTAAATGTATCAGAAATTATTTGTTATTGATGGTATTATATTGATGTCGAATTGTAAGGAGATAAAGAAGAAACAGTTAATGTATTGATGATAATAATAATAATTTAGTAATCATTAGCAGAAGCAGAAGTTGATGCTGAATATGTTGCACCAGTTGATACAAAATTATTAGCAGTTTTAGAAGCATATTCTTTATGCAAAAGATGTTCCACATGTTGTATAAAACAGTGTGCAACTTAATTCAGAAAAATTAGAAGTTGCAGAAGCACTAGCATAATTTTTACGAGATGTAGAAGAACTACCTAATGCTGAATTATAAAAATCAGAAGCTTCTCTTGGTACTAGATTTTGCAGGAACTACTTATTGCAGAATAAACAGAAGCAGTAGAACATTTATCAGATACAGAATTATTAAAAATAGAACTATTAGTTGCAGCATTATTGCGGATGCATCATCACACACTCCTTAATTTAGAAATATTAGCAGTAGACTCTAATGCAGACCCATTTGCAAATGTCGCAATTTCAGCTTAGATGCTAGACTATTTTTTACTTCAAGCCTTCCACATAAAAAGCAAATTTTACTTTAGGACAAGTCTATATTTAAAATCATAATGTTCTCTGCATTTTAGAACATTAAGAACTTTAAAGTTAAACCTAAAAATATTCTTCGAAACTCAATAAACAATCTTAAAAAAATATGTTGCAAGTACAAGAAAAAATCTCTTTAACGACATATTGACAAACTGTCTAATTTAATATAATTGGCTCAAAAATTAATTATCTGCAAGGTATCTAATTGCTTTCAATTTTCTTCGGCAAATTCGAAACATGAATGGATGTTGCAACAAATTTTTAGCAAGAAGAACTATTTTAAAAATAGAATAATATAAAATTAAACAAGACTGCATAAAATTTGCACAGTTCAAAAAAAAAGGATAACGAGTGAGGAAAAGTGTTTCCTAAACTACAATAAAGAGTTTTCTCAAGAAAACCATAAAATAAGTGCAATAATTGATTGGTTACGGACTTTAAGCAGAAAATTGACTTTTCAACGGCTCCTTAAAAGCCATGTAATTAGTAAAATTATTTACCACGTGTACCTACTTTTTTTTTCTCCCCATTTACAAATGTGTATTATTTTTTTCAGTACATAATATAGTAATGGACATTTTTTTTCTATTTTTCTTTAAAAATATCAATTCTATTGCCTAATCACATTTGTACGTGATTCTAATTGTTCATTGATTGGAAATCAAGTGGGTTACGTTAAAGAACGCATACACACGACATTGGTTACATCCGCTGTGAGTAACATCCAAGACCTTCGCCGATCGTAAAACGATCAAGATTCTTGGCGTAGATCTCGATCATTGTGAATCGGGAACAACGAAAAGCGATTTTCTCATGCCGATCTATACACATTAAAAAATGCCAAGGTCCCATATAAATACACCGCCAGTGCTTTCACCGCTACACTTTCTTTTCGTCAAAAATTCACACGTGAGTCGATTCCGATTGTAAAGAAATAGCATGAAGATTATAATCGCTCGCCTATACACATATATACATAATAAAAGGACTATAAACTCCCTATATAATAGCGACCATAATATCGAATTGTCCATATTTTTGTCGAAAATCCCATAAAGAATTATCCTTTCACAGATTATGTAAAATATTTTATGAAAACACATTTTTAAACCTAGTTTCGTGAAACAAAAGTATTTTTGTTATGAAAATATTGTGTTGGACTTAATTTTGTGTAAATAATTACATACTTTACTTTAGTGGCAGGAGTTCTCTATATGATACGAAAAAACTGACTGTACCTACAATTTGACAGAAAAAATTCAAATGACTTTCGACAGAAATTCGATAAATTTTAAAAATTTGCAAATATTTGCTTTTCTAATTATCATTTCAATTAGCAGACTAATCTGACACTCAATTGATGATAATAATCAATTGTCACCAAAAAAAAATTAGAGTTTAAAGTTTGTTTAAAAAAAATTGTAACATTTGACTAATTGTGATTTTTTCCGAAACTTCACCTTGAGTATACTTTATAGAAAGAAAACGAAATAAAAAAAACTGAAAGACAGAAGAGAAAGAAAACAAGAATTTGTACAGTTAGAATAATAATTTTGGAATACCTTATTTAAAAACCATAATCAAACATTACATCAGTTTTGAAGAGAGCAACTTACCAAAATAGCGAATATGTGATTTCGCATTTTGGTGCGATGTTATAAAAGAAGAGACGAGAAGAAGGCGAAGAAACACTTTGAATAAGACACTTAAATGAGATAAAGATAATTATTCACGATAAAAATGTTAATCCATGATCAACACTTCAGGTAAGAAGGAGAGACACTTTTCCAATGAATGTACTGTCTTTAATCGTACCGAACTTACTAAACAGTTTATCCACTCTGCTGCTGGACCAGTGTCATTCATGTGGATATGGGGGCCGTGTGTTGGCACGCCTTCGCAATTCTCCATCAAAGTGGGCTCAAATCGAGTAACAGAAGATGCTAAGAGGCTGTCTACGATCAATTGTTTTATTTCATACACCTGATCTTTCAACAATGACAACAGAATACGAAAGAAAATCAGGAGGACATTTCAATCTATCATCTATATATATATATATTATTTCATCACTTCGAGAAATATTTTTAAATGTTATGAAAAACATTTTATATAGTAGTCTACTAAATGATTAATCAGTCGATAAATTATGAATAAATATTGTCTTTATTATTATCTTCATTATTCAATAAATTATCTTCATCAATAAATTGACAATTAGCTTCTCAATTTTTAGAAACAATTGTTCAAAAACTATAAAATTAACTATAATAATCTTCGTAGTATTTCGTTCATTAATTCTGTCCGCAGATTGAAATTATAGTTACAGTTATTCTTATGTTTTTCATACGTTTTGATAGAAAATAGAAATATACATTATAATGATCGTAAGTTTCCTTTCCGTTAGCAAATTATCTGTATTCATTTGTTTTTTTTTAAATTCATTTTTGTGGGTTATTGTCATTTTTTTAATGTCAAAAAGAAACAAAAAAACTAGTTTTATTCACTTCACAAAATTGACAAAAATTCCATTCCGTATTTTTTATTATCCTGACTTTTTCCTAATTTTCATCAAAAACATTTACTTTTTTCTTATCCTGCTAATAAATTGAATTTATGCTACGATTTTTATTATTCATGAAACAATTTAAAATAATTTAATTCTTGCGAAGAATTTAAAAAAAAAAATATTTGAAAATAATTGAATTTTCAATGAAAAATATTATTATTTATAAAAATAATTGAATTTTTCAGAAGAATTTTATTATTTACAAAAATAATTGATTTCTTTAGGCAAATTTTCACAAAAAAAAGGTGGTATAAATTTTGTTGCGGGTAATTTTAACCAATGCTAAGTCACATAGACAGTGGCGCCCTCACCTAGGTGAAATTTTGTTGCAGCGAATTTTTACCCCAAAATCAGGTTAAAATTTAAACTTTTTTTTCTTGTGTTGTTATTTATGAAAATAATTGAGTTTTCTTGAAATATTTTATTATTTATTAAAATAATTAAATTCTTGCGAAGAATTTTTTAAAAAATTTTGAAAATAATTGAAATTTTTTGAAGAATTTTATAAATTTTAAGAAAAATTGACTTTTTTTGAAGAATTTCATAATTTATAAAAATAGTTAAATTTTTTGGAATATTTTTTTATTTTTATAAAAATAATTGAATTCTTGCGAAGAATTTTTAGAATTTTTAAAACAATTTAGAAAGTCACTTTTAGGAAAAATTGACTTTTTTTGAAGAATTTCATTCCGTCAACCGGGGCTATTTTGTGCACCAAATAGCATTTTTTTGATTAAATGATTTATTAAAATTCAGAATTAAAAGAAAAAAGAAAACCAATTTTTGGTGTGTGTTGTGGGCATCCTTCTGAAGATTTCCTATGAGTTGAGCAATGAAAAAAAAATTTTTTGACTGTGTTATAGTCATTGAAAGTCGTGCACAGAATAGCCTCCTGGATGGGGCTATTTTGTGCATCAAACTTTGTCTTTGTATAATGTTGCCTAAACATTTTTTTTATCGTTTCTGCTTCATTACATCTTTTTGTCTAGATACTTCAGAGTAAATTAAAAAAAGAATGAGTTAGAAAACACTTTTTTTGAAGATATTATACATCAAAATGTCAAATAAAACACTACGATTTTCCGAAAATCTAGATTCACTAAAAGTTAACAATCTTTATTTGAATTATTTATTACTCTGGCATTAAATAACATTTTTTTTCTTTTTTAGTATATATTTTATAATAATATATTACAATAATTATAAAATTATAATTTAAACACTTGTAAATAACTTGAAAATATCATTTCAGTAGGAGCTTTTTTAAACATTTTTAATGAAATTTTTCAAAAACTTGAAATTAATTTTTTTAATGTTAAATAAATAACAATTTAATATCTAATTTACTTTTCAAGTTATTTTACGAGAAATGAGAGAAATAGTTTTCAAACTAATTTTAAAAACTTATAAATATTAATAAAAGTTATTCTCTTGAGGTGGTGTTGAGCACCGGTTCAAGTTTTAAGCATTTTAATGATTTTAGTTAAAATCATTTATGGTTTTTTGACAAAAAAGTAAGACAGAAATGTATAAAAATGATGAACAGAACCTTCTTTACTTACTAAATAAGAAATTTTTGAAAAATATTTGATTTTTTGAAGTGCACAAAATAGCCCCATAGAATCCTGGTTTTTCAGTCTTTTCCACTTTTTTCTTAAAATAATCAATAAAAAGTTAGCGCATTACGTATTTATCATCACAACACAATGGACAATAAATATCTAGCACAGTTTATGAGCCACATTAAAACTCTAGAAGATCTGGTATAATTTTTGAGAACTTTCAAAATTTTTCACACAAATTTTCCGTTTTTAGGAATTTTTTTCTGTTAATTGACAACGAATTAAATAATAAAATTTATTGCCCTCTATTCTCATGAAATCAAACTTTCATTTCTTAAAATAGCAGATTAAAATAATGCATTTTAATAATTTTATTTATTAAAAATCTCGCGTGCACAAAATAGCCTCCGGGTGCACAAAATAGCCCCGGTTGACGGTAATTTAAGAAAATTGTTAAATTTTTTTGGAATATTTTTCTATTTTTATAAAAATAATTGAATTCTTGCGAAAATTTTTTTTTAAATTTGGAAAAAAATTGAATTCTTGGGAAGAAATTTATTATTTATAAAAATAATTTAATCTTTTCAAAGAATTTTATTAATTAGGTAAATGATTAAATTCTTGTGGCGAATTTTATTAAAATTGATGAAAATAATTGAATTTTTTCCTAGAATTGGTTATTTTATATAAAAATAGTAGATATTGAAAACAATTTAAATGTGAAAAATTTTTAAAGATAATTAAATTTTACAAAGAATTCTATTAAAAAATTTGGCAATAATTGAATGTCGGTGGGAAATTTTATTAAATTTTTTTGAAAATAATTGGATTTTCCAAAAAAACCTTTTATTATTTATAAAAATAATTGAATTCTTGCAAACGATTTATTAGAATTTTTTAAAATAATGTAATTTCCAAGAAATTTATTACTTTTAATAATAATTGAATTATTGTGATGAATATTGTTATTTATGAAAATAATTGAATTTTGAAAAGAATTTTATTGAAATACCTCAAAATAATTGAATTTTCGGGAGTGATTTTTACTAAAATTATATTTAAAACAATTAATTTCTTTCGAATAATTTTATTAAATTTTTGAAAATAATTGAATTATTGCGGAAAAGTTTATTAAAATGTTTTAAAAGAATTGGATTTTTGTTGAAAATTTTATTACTTTTGAAAGGAATTGAAATCTTCATAAGAATTTTATAAACATTGTTTTAAATAATGAATTTTTAAATGTTATGAAAATTTTATTAGTTTAAATAATTGAATTCTTGTCAAAAACTTTATTTGTGAAAGTAACTGAATTTTACGATTATGAAAATAATTAAATTCATGCTTAGAATTTAATTAAAATTTTTTTGAAAAAATGGAATTTACATGAAAAATTTTATAATTATTAAAAGTAATTGAATTATTGGAAAAAATAAATTGCATAAAATTTTGTTAAATGAAATTGATTTTTTTCAATATTAGCGAATTAAAAGTAGTGGAAGTTCTTTAAAAAAATATTGTTTATATTCTTTGTTCGGATAGTTAAATACCTATATATAGCTAATAATTTTTTTACCTTCTCTATTCTTTAGAATAATTAAAATTTTCGTAATGAAGTTTTTTTTTAATTTAGGTATCAGATAACAATTTTTGTGAAATTCAATGTTCCTCGTACAAGAAAGTTTAATTATTTTCAATTTTGAAAATCTGATGCCAAATTTGAAATTAGTATCGAAATTTGTTAAAATTTTTTTTATATACTTTAAAGTTTAAAAATATAATATATTTTGTAAATTTAATTCTAATTAGTTTTTCATTTATGTGTCATAATAAGTATTTCTTTAAAAATTATTTAAATTAAAATGATTTGAAATTGTTTACAATAAATAAATTTTGCTAGTAGAAGTCATAATTTGGAAAGTTGTTTTTCTTATTTTAAAGGTATTTTCCTAAAAAAAAATAATTTCAACTAACAAGCACCTTAGAAGTCTAGAAATTTTTTATTTTTCTTAAATTCGAGAAGGAAAATAAACCAAATGTCAGACAAAACGTTTGATTGATGTAAAGTTTTTGGATCGTCTTAAAAGCATTTCGAATTTTTGTCACTAATACTGAAATACAAGGAAGAGTAGAAATCACCCAATAATTTAAAATCTCTGTTAATTTGAAATTATCAATTTGCAACGATTTTATACCAAAAATATATGCATAAAATCATAAATTGATCCAAATTTTTGCTATCAATTTCATCTGCTTTCGTATCAATTTGATCTATTCAAGAAAACAGTGAGTTTAATCAAAGCTGCAAAACTTTCATTGAATGAATCTGAAATTAACTAAAATATCCAGAAATTTTGTTATGTCAGCAAAAAAATCCAATCAAAATAGTTAAAGAAATTTATCGACACAAACATCGAACGAAAATTCTGAAATCTCTTCGCAAAAGAAAAATAAAATACATTCCAAAAGTGAAAGGAGAATCTCCTGTTTAACAATTTTACGAGATACAAACACACTGAAAAAAATTAGTTCAAGTAAAAACTTAATTTTCAAACACATTTTTTTCTAAAATCTACATAAATTATTATTATTAAAAAAGTTGGTCAATCGCTAATTGATTTCTCAAAATGGCTACATAAATTAAAAATGAAGAAACCAACTAAACGACCGTTCAGGGCCTAAAAATGTTTTTAATATATCTCATCTCATTAGGTAGCCTCGCTCTTGTTAAATAATATATGGGTGAACAAGGTTAATATATTCACTATTATTAAATTATTTATATCGATGATATGAAACTTGTTGAAGAAGAAATCACCAAAACAATTTATAGAAATGTTACACCGATTAGTTATATCAAATTCAAGTGGAAATGCATCACACATATATTTCAAAGAAAGAGAAAAAAAAATGTAGGCGTATTTTGATCTGATTAGCATAAACATTGACAATATTTATGGCAGATACTATTGTGTAATAGAGCGTATAATATTTAACATAGCATAATAACGGACAACCAATTCAGGTAATTCGTCACCTTCACTTTAACCTTGCTCGCATTCACGCAAAAATTCCCGTCAGTTCAAAATTATGAATATGCACTCTACTTTCAAAATTCTACCAACTTTTTTTAAGCAACTATAGTGGAAGGAGAAGGTTGAGTTGATACTTGATGTTCACTTTTCATTTCCTCCATTTCAAGGAAATAAAAGGAGTTCACTTCAAAAATCAAAAATACTTATAAGAATTTTGAGACTAATGATTATTGTCCTGAATTTATGGCATGAATCTCATTTGACATAAAATTTGTTAAATTAGAAAAATTAAAAAATTTCTTGACCTGGACCTCATTGTACATAGATTACAGTTCACATAAAAATTATTTGATCTGAACTTTATTTGACATAAAAATCACTTGACCTAAACTTTAATCGACATAAAAATCACTTGACGATTGACCTAAAGTTTATTAGGCATAAATTTCATGTAACATAACATTTATTTAAGCTGAACTTTATGTGGTATAAAGATACTTGCCATAAAGATAATTTGACATAAAGATAACTAGACCTAAATTTTACTGAACTAAAAAATCATATAACATAATTCAATAAATAAATAAATAAAAATAAAAGAAGTTCACTTCAAAAATCAAAAATACTTATAAGAATTTTGAGACGAATGATTATTATACTGAGTTTATGGCATGATAATAAACTTTTTTTTTAATAATAATAAATTTGATACAAAAATCACTTGACCTGAAGTTTATTTGACATAAATATCATTTGACATGACTCCCATTTGAAATAACATAAACATTTGATATAAATTTTATTTTAGATGAAAATCATTAAACATAATTAAAATTAAAAATTTCTTTAAATTTAACCGTTTAATTTCGTTTAAAAATTACTTGATATAAATCATTTCTGTTATATCAAAATACATTATCACTTGATGATTGTAATACATTTTTCCCAAAATACGATTTCCCAGAGGATATTTTTCCCAAAATCAATTTTCCCAAATTAATACACATTTGTGCAAGTATTAAGTTCCATTGACAAATTTTAATAACATTTTTGAGAATAATTTCCATTTTTCAAGAAATTGAAAAAAATTCTACATGTATTTAAAGTAATTGAAATTCTGACAAAAATTGTATTAGACTTTTTGAAAATAAATTAATTTCGGAGATAAATATTATATTATTTATAAAGATAATTAAAATTTTGACAAAATAGTCTGTTACAATTTTATTACAAATAATTGAAACTCTGCAGTCAGTTTTATGATTTATGAAAAAAATTGAATTCCTAAAAAGAATTTTATTATTTATAATTCAAGGATTGCGAAGGAATTTATCAAAAATTTGTAAATAATTAAAGTTCCTTTGCAAATTTTATTTTATAAAAATAATTAATTGTTTGCATAGAATTTTATTACATTTAAAAAAAATTGAATTTTCTTGGACAATCATATTAAAATAGTTGATATATTAAAAATCATTAAATTGAAGAAAATTTTCGAAAGTTTAATTCAATTTCGGAGGAAATTTTTTTATTTTTTACAAAGATAATTGAAATTTTGACGCCAATTTTTGTAATTTTTTTCTTAAATTAATTATAGATTTTTGCTAAGAATTTATATTACTTTTAAAAATAATTAAATTCTTAAAACAAATTTTATAAAAATTTTTTTTTTTAAATTGAATTGTTTTGTGAAATTTTCTTAAAATAGAAATGATATGACTGGATATTTTTATATTATTTTATTGAAATTATATTCGTTCGTTATTATTTTATAATTGTTTTATTTATATTTATACACTGGGCATAATAAAAAAATAATTCACATTATAACTAATGAACAATTTTATTTTGAGAAAATATGACTTTTAGAAAAAAAATTTTTTGGGAAGAAAGTACTTTGGAAATGACACTTCTTTGGGAATACAAATTTTGGAAAAAATCTACATTGGAAAAATGAGTTTGGAAAAAGTGACCCCCTACCCACTTGATCTTAATTTTATTTTACATAATACTAATTTAACATAATTTTTATCTAATATCAAAAACATTTGTCTGAAAGTTTATTTGAAACAAAAATTTTCTTCACCTAAACTTTATTTTACATAAATTTAATTTAACTTAAAAATTACTCGACCTAAACATTAATAGACATAAGCATCATTTAACTAATTCGACATAACTCACATTTGATATAAAAATAATGTTCTACAAAATTTATTTAATATAAAAATGACATGACTTGAATTCTATTTGACATATGTAAATTACACTGTTTTTCTAAAAATGTCAAAATAATCCCCAAATGGATTAAAGTGATCCAAAAATTGAGATAAAATGATGATTTGATCCACTTTTTGAGATCAATTCGTTGCAATTTGATACTTTTTAGGTAACAGTGTACACTTAACATAACAATTATTTGACATAAACCTTATTCGATAAAAATATTATTTAACAGAATTTTTATATTTTTAATATTAAAGTCACTTAATATAAATGTTTTGCAGCATAAAAATCATTTAAAACCATTCCCATTTGATTCAGAAATATTTACTTGATACCCAATTTATTTGACATACAAATTTCGAGGCGAATTTTAAAAGTAACCAGTGACAATTCTTTTTATGAAATATGATTTTATATCAAGTGATTCTTTTGTAAAATTGAAATTATGTGAAATGAAAATTATGTTAAATGATTTTAATGTCAAATGAATTTTATGTCAAACGATTTTAGTGTCAAATAAAGTTAATTTCAAGTGATTTTTATGTCAAATTAGTCTTATGACAAAAAATTTCAGGTCAAGAGATTTTTATATCAAAAGAAAACATACGTTAAATGTTTTTCGTGTAATACATAGAATTCATGTTAAAAAATGTTACATCCAAATAAGATTCATCTTAAATGAATTTCGGGTTATAATTCCCACGTCTCACAAATTTAATTAATTAATGAATTATAATTATATTATTTAATTAATTTAATGAACAAAAAAGATCAAATAGTCTATAAATTACATTAAGTAATTTTCAACGGAAGTAATTTTCAATTAGTTAAAAATGCTAGACATGTTAAGTTTCTCTGTAATAGTCTCGTTCCCCATTTCTTTTTTTTCCACTAACTGATGAAGAAAGATGGTAAATAATTTTTTTTTTACTCTATTTGTTGGTTGGATCTATTATGTCGCGTGTCTTGTGGGTTTTTAACGATACGTGTGCTATGGTGTACATGCACACTGATTTACAAAGTGAATCAAGGCTAATGAAGAAGTGCGCTGTGGAGACATGTCGTCTAGACAAGTTCCAGCGTTTATCTGCAGATCCAAGGATTTCTCACAAGATACTAAGAAGAACGGCGAGGAAATGCAGTTGAAAAAATTCATAATTGCATTTCAGTGCACTTGAAAGTGTGTATTGAGATGCGTATTTTAGCATCATAATCATTACCGCCTATACGCGAAGCGTGAAACGGTTTATAATCTTAAGCGCAACCATTCAAGACATCTTCATTCAAGACTGCTGTTTATTTCAGTATGAAATATGAATATTAAAGAAGAAAAACTGGACTGTTGACAATCAAGAAAAATTCCCTTACAACTCTTTTCAACCTCATCAAAAATTTCTTAATAATTCATTAATAAAGAATGAAAAATAGAAACGAAAGAAATTAACCCATCCTTTCCAATTGGCAAATGAAAATAAAATCAAAATCACTTCGGCCAAATAATAAATCATATGAATACTTTTTGATAAGTATTCTTTACAAGAATAAATTACTATAAACCTCCGTAGTTTGCATAAACTTGATTTAAAAATAGAATTAATAAATACTAATTAGAAATAATAATTAAACTTCATTATGTTATCCAATCAAACTTTTTTCTTCTAGAAAAAAATAGAAAGACAGATGAAAATTTTGCAAAATTCTTTAGTGTCAGATATTCTTTGTTAACTGCGGAAATAAAATAAAACTAACAATCGAATGAAATTTCGTAACTGTTTTTGTTTTATTTAAATTTATATTCAGTGACGATGATTTAAGAAGAATGAACTTGATGTAAATCCTTTAGTCTTTTCATATGTTAAAAACGTTGACAGATCTTAAGAGATCTGTCAAGATTATCTCACTATCAAATAATAATTAAGACAAGTCAAATCACAAATGCAACGTATCATAAAGCTTTATATTAATTTATAAAAACAATAACAATGTCACATGAATTATGTAAAATGTATTATTTTTTCGTCTATAAATTCTATTCACTTGTTAATCAAATCTTTACGAAATCAAAAAGAATCAAACAACAACAAACTCTAAAAAAAGTCATCTCTCGATAAATTGAATCTCAAGGTAAATAAAAATTCAAATTACCGAAGGTTTTATTTAACCAATAATTTTTCGTGTTAAAATATTTTTAGGGGCCCAAAATCAACATTAATTTATCAAATCGAGAGATGATGCTATATCATCGAACCTATTGTACAATATTTTGTACTAAATTTGAACTAAATTTTGTAACATTAAATTTTTTCTCTACAAAAATTTACTAATCGTAAAAAATAAAATAATAAAACTACTTCCATCAATCAAATTCCAAAATCAATTTTTCCTTCTGCAAACCATATTTTGTATATAGTAAATAATTCATGTCCCGAACGGTATGTACATCAAATCATTTAAAGATATTTATTAATAAATATTCAAACACACTTGAACTGCATTGTAATTAAGAAATAAAAAAATACATTTCGAAGATAAGTTCGAAAAGTATTTTAATTTCTTATGAATGATTTATATTGGAATAAAGAATTGCATTAAAACATTTGCAAAACTGGTTTTCAAGAAATAAAAAAGTGTATATATAATCTTTAGGAAATGACCTGAGAAGAAATTAAGCTGGACCATATACTAAAAATTCAGATATATATATATATAAAGATTCTAATATATACATGAGAGAGGAACTGCATTTATTTTTGATGCTAATTTTTTTTGGATATACATAAGAGGAGAAAGCAGCGGGGATATAGAAATTTTTCATAACGTAACATCTTTTAGTGTGTGAAAGATCAAAACAAAATATCTACCTAGAATGATCGATAAATTTTGGCAGAGTGAAATTCATTATATGCCCACGCATATAAGCAGGCCATTAAAAAGTTCAATGGCCAAGAAGAGTCGCATATGTTTCCCCAAGGAATATGTCTGAACTTAAAACTTTTAAATTATGTAATTGCAACAACTGACTTATTGTTCTTATAACAATTAACATAATCATTTAAGTCAAGAGTCATTAAAGTGATTAATAGAGCTGTTTTAAAAGATAGGTACATGTTCGTTATATAGAGATCTCGCTTCTTTTGCGGTCTAGATTAATCCTCTACGTTGAGTGCCGTTAAGTTTTAAGACTCGCGAAATTATGCATTATATCATTTCACTTTTCAATGACAAAAAAAAGTATAAGAAAAACGTTTTTTGAAATTAGATTTACTATTTTCTTACTCTTTTAATCTAAATTAGTTTTTAATAATTAATTGTTAGTTAAAATATTGGTTGCTCTCTCAATTTTCATTTAAATAGTAACTAGATTTGAAAAATAAAATACTAAAAAAATAAATAAAATAAAAGTACTACAAATGTAAAACAAAAAAATATTTATTATTTTACTAAGAATTAGTTATTTTCATCAAAATTACTAATTAGAGAGTAAATTTTTACTTCAACAGTTAGTAAAAAATAACTAATAATTAGTAACAAAAAGAACTAATTATTAGTAAGTAAATAAGTAACAATAAGAAAATAGTCAAACTTGACTATTATCAAATTAATATTTACTTGCATCAAATAATTTTTGTTTGACTCAATTATGGTAATTTTCTTCAAATACTGAAATTATTGGTTCAAATTCTATTTAGTTGACAAAAATAAAAATTATTTGATTTCAGTAAATATTTAATTGATAATAGTCAAGTAATCGGTAATTTGAATCAACTAAATTTTTTTTCAGTGCAAATATATTATTTATTTTTCAAAAAAAACTAATTTGATATAGTAAAAATTCAGTCACAGATTCATATAGTAATATTATAGTAATTATTTTTTAAGCTAATTTACTTATTAAAATTTGTCTATTTTCGTAATAATTCATTTACTAATAATTAGCAATGCGCTACAATAATAATTAGTTGTTTGAAAAACCAAAAATTAGTCAACATTTTACTAAGAATTAATAATTTTTATCTAATTCAAAATAAAAGAGGTGTAAAAAATATTCTAACTATTAGTATACAGTAATCATTAATAGAAAAAGCCAATTATTAAATGAACTTATTTATAAATAATTCTCTATGCTCTAAAATAATCAGTAAATAAATAACAAAAAAAATTCAACAATTTCACTAATTAAATTAATTATACAAAAAAGTTTAACTGTTACTAAAAATTTTTAACACAACATAAAATAACATAAAAGTTAATTTAACTACTAATCAATAAAAATAAATATTACTAGTTGAATAAGTGTCTGTATTTTTACTATCAAATAATTGAACTAAATTTATAACCAATTCAAATTTAGAAAGAACAAATAAAATTTTTTTTTAAATAAAATAAAACTTTAAGAAGTATTTTAAATTATAGTTAAAGTTGAAAATCGAGACATTTATCTCTATTTAATTTTTTATGTATGAAGAATTTTTAACAAAAGAAAAGTTCTTTTGTTATACAAATTTTTCGCCAAAGAAATTATTGGTATACAAAGTTATTTATCAAAATAATAATTTTTTGTTGTACAATTTTTTGCACATATAAAGTTATTTATCAAAAATATAATAAATATCATAGAAGAATAAGTTTAATTTAAAACCACTATTAAACTTATTCGTTGAAGGTTATAAAATAATTCTTCTATGACAAAATTTATTAATGTATTCTCATTGTAAGTGTTTTTTTATTATGCAAATAAATTAATAAATCAAATTCCAAAAAGTTATTTTTCATTATACTTTTGTATCGATTTTGATATATAAAAAGAATTTGATTTCTTTTGTCTTATTTTTTGAAATATATATAAATATATTATTATATCACTACCTACGCTAAATAAGACACTCCCTTGTGAGAGAGCGAAGTTTTACTGAACTACGTAATACCTAACGCAAGAAACGGGTATTTTTTTCTTCCTAATCACTTTAAATAGAGCCGGACATTTTTTTTATGTTTTTTCATTAAATAATTAAGTACTTATAAGCGTCGATTTATGTTAATTATTTTTTAAAATAATAAGTATGCAAGAATAAAGATTCTCAGAATATTTTGAATAATAATTGCACACTCATGTTTAAATCAGAATTAGTGGGAATTAAGTCTGTAAGTAGAATTATCAAAAATACTTTATTTATGCGTTTAAATTACATTAGTTTAATGACATTATAAAAAATTAATTATGAGAATTATAAGTTTGCTTAAGAATATTTACATTCAACAAAATTTCCAGTTATCCCGATCATGGCCTAATTCTTTCCCGGTTTTCTTTTCTCATAAAAAATAAATTTTAATTTGATTTCGACCATAAATAAATAATAATTTTAATTAAAAATTTCTATTGATAATAATTTCTGCAAAGAATTGTACTATTTACAAAAATAATTGAAATCCTTCCAAAGAATGATATTATTTATGAAAATAATTTAATTCATGTGAAGAATTTTATTACAATTTAAAAAAAGCAGTGATAAGTAATTATTTACTTAATAAGTAATAAACATTAAATTTGGTTAAGAAATGATAAATATAATTTATTTGAACATTCAGAAATTTGAAATTATAAAAATTTAAGAGAAGTTCAATAATTATAACTATTGTATAATAATAGAATAATATAATTTTTAGAAGCAAAAAATTGATTTAAAACTTTAAGAGGGACTTTATAGTTTAAAAATAAAATTATAATTACGGTCACTAACTTCTCTTGATCATTGACGAAAAAATTAAATTAAAATTCTTTTAAAGAATTCAATTATTTTAAAAAAAAATATAAAGAAATTTCAGTTATTTCAAAAATTTTCAATTATTTGTTTAGAAAAATTAAATTAACTAGAAACAATGGAATTGAAAAATTTCAACAATTTTATTTTTCATAATTTAAAAAAAAATTTGCGAGAATTCAATTTTAATAAAAAATTTGAAGTCCATATCGTTTTTTAAAATTAACAAATAAAAATTTTAATTATTAATCTTCGAACTAAGAAACACGAATTCATTAAAATGTGACTATAAAATCCAATTATTAATTAATTATTAAATTAAAATACTATGAAAATTTTATTTGTTAAAAAGTTTCTAAAGAAATTCCTTAATAAATTCAATTACATATTTTCAGTCGAATTTCACAATATTTCTATTAACTCCATAATTTTTTTAAATTTATTTACACAATCTGTTTGAATTAGTGCCTGACTTTTACTATCATATTAATTTTTTTTAACTAATTCAAAGTTAGAGAAGAGTATAAATATCTATAAAAATTGAAATGAAAAGTAATTTTTTAAAAAACAAATTAGAATAATAAAACTATTTTTAATTCTGGTTAAAAAATTCCCGGTTTTGTATAAAAATCCCGGTTAATTCCCAGTTTTTCCCGGTTAAATTAAATTCCCAGTTATTTCCAGGTTTTCACGGATTTCCTGGTTAGTAGACACCCTGATTTGCTTATTTGAAAAAATCAAATTTACTAATTTAGATTTGGAGAATGAATGACTTAAACATAAATTCATGGAAATATTTGACTAAATTTAAGAATTTTGTAAAATGTTTTTTCCACTAAAAGCTTTTTTTAACAATATTTCACAAAATAAAAGATTTGATTAAAAGTTCAACTCTTTAAAATATTTTAAAAGAATAAATTCTTTTTATTTACTAAATTTGAATTAGTTAAAATTTTTATTACTTTTAATTAGTAACTGACTTTTCACTTTTGAATTAGTAAATTTTACTAATAAATTAGAAGATATAAGTTACCGTTTATTAGTCAAATTTATTAATTACAAATCAAAAAGTCAGTCACTAATTAAATTTATAGATCAATTTTCCGATTTTCGTTTTTTACTTTTTTGTATTAAAAATTGCATATAAAAATTAATAAAAATATTCAAATAGAAAACAATAACTTTACTCATACAGGCCAGAAATAAAATAATTACAAGGCAGTAAAAAGACAATATTATTTAGAAAGATAAAAACAAGATTCTTTTATACTCAAAATATATATAAAACAATATTAAAGTAAATAATAAATTAAATAAAAAATAACTAGTGTCAATATAATTTATAATATTTAGAAAATATTTTAATTAAAATATCAAGAAATTAAGTTGGAATTAAAAATCTGAAGTATTAGAAGCAAAAAGGCAAAAAAAATTAAGAAAGTAAGGAAAACTTTAGATATAGAAAGGTTCACACTGAAGAAAAATTGATTTGATTTAAATAACCGATTAATTGACTATTATCAAGTAAATATTTACTGGAATCAAATAATTTTTATTTTAGTCAATTAAATGGAATTTGTCCCAAATACAGAAAATATTGGTTTAAATATGTCATTTAAATTACTCCAATAAATATTAGTTGACTCAAGTAAATATTTAATTGATAATAGTCAAGTAATCGATCATTTGAATCATAAGTAAATTTTTCTTTTCAGTGTATAAAATCGAAATGATAGTATCAGAGAAATAAAATAAAAAAGTGGCTAAAAAGAAAGACAAGCAAAAAATTGAACTGAAATTTACAACGTCAAAACTGACGATTTTGAAAGTAAAAATTTGGAAAATAACAAAAAAATTCAAATACACAGCAAAAAACACAAAATAATAAATCAAGCCTGCAATAAATAGAAAATAAATGCAAAACAAATACAAAACATTCACACTCTAAATCTTAATCAGTGAAAATTTTGACTGATTTCAATCAGTGGCCTAGTTTTCTTTAATTCATCAGTAAAATTTCATTGACAATCAGTAGTTTTTACTGATTCTCAGTAAAATTCTACTGATGAATTAAAGAAAACTGGTCCACTGATTTGAAATTAGTGAAATTTTCACTGATTCAGATTTAGAGTGTATAAAATTCACAAATATATGAATTTTAAAACAACATAGTGACATAAATAGAAAAAATTCAAATAAACCCTCACAGCGACTAAACTAGCAGCAATATTGGCAACAATGACACAATATTTGCTATTATTTAAGAAATAATGGAAATTTTGAGAAAATATTGTTAATATTACTGCAATTTAGAACACAGTTGGGAAAGTATATTATTTTTCCTCAGTACCAGCCCCAGGGGAATGCGCCCCACATTAGGGAGCGCCGCAACGATGCCTGTGCGAAAATATTTTCCTTATTGGAGTGGAGACGCGAACCTAAAATTTTCACACAAGACACCGATGTGGATAACAATGGCTGAGGCCGGCACTGGTTATACTGGAACTCCAGTTATTTCACTTACTCTTGAAAAAATTACCGATTTCCCTACCTACGATTACAATTTAAACGAAAGTACAATTTACCCAGTTCATACTGGGTAAACTACTCTAGGGATAAAGGGGCACATTAGGCTCACCCAACCTTCAAATTTTACGTGCATTAACATTTGACTTTAACTAAACTAATCAAAAAATTTAACAAACAAAACTAAACATTGACAAAACATTTAAATTCCAAATCTTAAATGCATTAACTTTTAACTTTAATACAATAAAATAATATTATTATTAACTACTAGGGTTGCAGCCGCTTGGCAGCCGCTGACGCTTGGATAATCCCTTTACGTCCCCAAAGTCCTACTAAACCGCCTGACCTAAGCCCAAAGCCCCTTCCATAGAAACAGGACCGCGGCCAGTTCTTTAGTAGCGATTGCTGTTTCCTCAAGGAAGTAACAACCTGTGATCTGATATCGTTCCCTCACCAAGGCAGGGCATCGACACAGAATGTGAGCTGAGGTTTCGTTTTCCTCACCACATCTACGGCATTTGGGATCCTCGACGATGCCCATCTTATGCCTGTGATAGCGTAAATCTCCATGGCCTGTTAACAAGCCTGTTATGATTTTCGCCTCTTTCCTATTAAGCCTGCGGAAATCCGCCGCTCTTTTAGGATTTAAGTTTTCCCCAATGAGTGCTTTGGCCTGTCTACAACCTGCAACTGCCCGCCACTCTTTTTGGTGCTCTAGTGTCCGCCATTGTTTAAATTCCAAAGTCAGACACTTGTTGGAGACACCAACTATTGGTTCTGGTCCGATAAATCGTTTCCTAGCACCTTCTTTGGCTAGTTCATCCGCTACGTTATTACCCTTAATTCCACACAGTGTCCTGGGACCCAGATGAGGGTAACACGGTTAATTCCAGCTAGCCTGTTGAGCGCCTCGTGGCACTCTCCGACCAGTTGGGATGTCGTAACATATCGTTTCAAAGCGCAAATAGCTGCCTTGCTGTCCGAAGCAATATAGATATTTCTATCTTGGCAGCGCTCTAGAGCCTCAGAAGCACCGTAGAGAATCGCTAAAATTTCGGATTGTAAAACAGTAGTGATGGTTCCCAAACTATATGCGAGAGCCACCCCCACTGCTTCTTGATAGACACCTGCGCCCGCGCCAATTCTTCCCTTCGATCCGTCCGTATACCAGACAATAGCATCTCTGGGAAGAAGGGCAGGCCCATCATGCCAATCCTCTCTATCAGGTATACTTATTCTATACTTCTTGTCAAAGAGGTAAAGTGGAGTCACCTTATCTCTAATCATATTGAGAATGGTTTTTCCACCAATTTGCTGGGGAGACGCCATCTGCCAACTTCCCTACGGCCTCTGTCCCCACCTAATCTCAGGGCAGCTTTCGCCGCCTCTGCTTTAATAATCAGGGGTAAAGGTTCCAGTCCCAGAAGAGCACCAAGGGCCATCGTGGGCGTAGTGCGCACAGCAACCAGTGATGCTCCTTAGGACCAGCCTCCTTACGCCCTCCAACCGGTCTTTTGCCGTTTTATAAGTTCAACTCTGCTCCACCAGACCACAGACGCATAGGTCAGCCTAGGAAGCAGAATCGATTCGTAAGATCCACAAAAGTGTATCCGGTTTAAGACCCCAGCTACATCCTATAGCTCTCCTACATTGCCATAGAGTAGCTGTGAGTTTATTACACTTCTCATCCAAGTGTTCTTTCCAAAGAAGCTTACTATCCAAGATGACTCCTAGGTACTTCGCTTTCTCTGTGAATTGGAGTTCTTTTCCAGCCAGTTTTAGCATACATGTGGCTTTCCACTTGTATCGTCTGGTGAAAATAACAACTTCCGTTTTTGCTGGATTGACTGACAAACCAGTTTGTCCGCACCATCCATCTACCATATTTAACGCCTGCTGCACCACACCTAGTAATACATCCAGATGAGGACCGCGAGCGATTAATAAAATATCGTCCGCATAACCAATCGCATGATATCCCTTCTCACTGAGGAGTCTTAGCAGTTCATCCACTAACAGACACCAAAGTAAGGGCGATAGAACTCCTCCCTGAGGACATCCAGAATTAACTGTTCCTCGAAGGGTTGAGCTCCCTTTAGTTGTTAATAGGTTCCTGTTACCCAACATGTGACAGGTCCAGTCAACAATGGTTGTGGGAATACCATGAGAGATCATGGCTTCCTTTATAATCTCCGAGGAGGTATAATTGAAAGCTCCCTCTATATCCATGAAAACACCCACTGCGAAACCCTTATCCTGTAGCTGTCTATCTATTAAGTTAACAGCTCTGGCAAGGGCTGATTCTGTAGAACATCCCGTTCTATAGGCATGCTGATCTCTATGCAAAGGATTTTGCTTTAAGATCTCACTGCGGATGTATCTATCCACTAATCTTTCAACCAACTTCAGAATGAAAGATGTTAGGCTAATTGGACGAAAATCCTTTGGTGAGGTATATCCGTTCCTGCCAGCCTTTGGTATGAAGACGACTTTAGTGCCCCTCCACGCTTTTGGGACATATCCAAGAGTTAGACTTGCCCTGATAAGCCTTACCAACGGTCCGACCGCCTGATCCATTGCCCTTTGCAAAAGGACGGGGAAAACGCCGTCTGGTCCGGGAGAACTTATAAGGGCTAAAGGATTCCACGGCCCCACCTGACCTTCTCGGCAGTCACGATTCCATTAGCCAACTGTCCTCCGCGGCCTATATTCAGCCTGCGGTAGTTTACTCGGAGGCCGAGAATCGGGACCGCCCCTTCTCAGATCTAGAAAAGCCTGGGAAATGGGTCTGGACCAGGTGAGCCAAAGTCTCCTCGTCCGACTCGGCAAATCCTCCGTTAGGCAGTCTTAAGGTGCCTAAAATTGCATCTGGGTTTTTTGAAAGCAAGTTTGTCTAACCGCGCTGCCTCTTTGCCCTTATCGATGCTGGAGCAGAAGGCAGTCCAGCTATCCTGTTGTGCCTTCCTTATTTCAATTTCTATAGTTGTCCCTCATTTTTGCATATGTGGACCAACTGTCAGCCGTGGCGGTATTTTTTTTAGCACGTTTAAATAACTTCCTGGTCTCTTTCTGAGGTTTTCTAGCCTCTCATTTCCACCAGTAGGTCTCTTTTGCCGAACGAACTTTCGTTGGTTTGCAGCTGTTCTCAAAAGCTGTTATTATGGCTGTTGTAAAAGTACCAGCCACCTCATCCAGGGTTTCATGATCTCTAATCCTGCCTGGTAATACAGAAAATGTCTCCTTCAGCTCTGCGCTGTATTTAGCCCAATCCGTTTTCCTGGGATTACGAATCCACTTGGTTTCCGAAGGGACCACAGCGTCCAGCTCGAAGACTATCTGTAAATGATCAGAAAGTGAAGGTTCATTAGATACTCTCCATCTTCTTACCTTGTGTGCAATACTGCACGAGCAGAGGGTGATATCAATCACCTCCTCCCTGACCAGCATTACTGAATGTCGGTACCTTACCCGTGTTTAGAATATCCAGTCCTGTTCCCAATAGATATTCCAATAGGTCCTGTCCCCTTTGGTTGTTCTTTGAGCTCCCCCACACCCTGTGTTGCGAGTTAGCATCACAGCCCAACAAAAGGGGCAGTCCCCTCTCTGCACAGTAATCCACCAATTTACATACCTCATTTGGAGGATTAACTTTGCTATCGTACGGAAAGTAAGCCGATCCAATGACCATCCTTCCGATACCCTCGAAGTCGGTCAATACCGCCATCAGGTCTCCAGTGCACAGGTCCAGCAAAGGTACAACATTAATGCCCTTCGTAAGGATGCACGCTCTTGGTTTGGTAGCCTTGGGATCCCTGTAAACATTAAAGCCAGCCCCCCCCAAGTCCCCTAATAGCACCTCGAACTAACCATGGTTCCTGAATTAGTGATATGCCTGAGTGCATCCTTGTCATGCCCCTCATCAAAACTGCTGAGGCGCCTTTACTGTGATGCAAGTTAATTTGTTTAAGGGTAAGCTTACGGGCAGCCATTATGGTTGCTGTTCACTTGCCCCTTTTTCTTCAGACCCATCCTGACCAAGGCTAGCAACCCTAAAGGTTACCCGACCGAAGTCATAGAAGGGTCTGAAGTCGAGAGCAGCAAGAGCTCTCGCTTGACTCTCAGGGACCTGTATAACCAAGAGAAAGTTCCTCTCAGCCATACTAGCCGCCTGAGGTCCGTCAATATTGACATGGCGCCAAGTTGACGTTTTCAGTGAGGGGTTGTACGCCTCAAGAGTCTTGAAGACCACTTGCACGTCCTCCGGTTCACCCGGGATCCGCACCGTAGCCTTCAGCATCCTTTGGAGCACCTCCACCCCACTGACTTTTAATCGCGCTCCTTCCCAGGGCCTTAGCTCGGCCACGGTTTTTGTAAGCCAAGCTTTAGCCTCCGGGTTGGATGCGACAAAAATGAAGACTCCTCCTCTAAAGAAGTTCTTAAAATGAGATTCCATATAAGTCCCACGAGTAGCTAGGGAAAACAAAAATGTCCACTCCTACAGAGCCCCGCATGTAGGGGTAAGGAGTCAAATTAGTACAGGGAGGTCTCCCGGTATCCCTGACCGCCGTTTGCGACACCACCGTCCACAGTGCCCCGGACAGATCGACCGTCCACCAGCCAGGGCCCCAACCGGACCGATCCCCCGAGCTTTACGGGTTCACAGCCCGGCCAGTACAGCCCAGACCAACATCCGGCCGATCCGACCGGGACACGCGGCGGCTTTGGTAACCCTGGTGCCATCCATCCATCGACACGTATCCGTACGTCTTAGATTGGGGGCAGAGCTCGCGCTCAATTCTCTAGTTCCTTTGCCACGGAAACCAGAGGGACCGTTTCTTAGTTAAGGCCCCGCAGGCAACAGTCTCCTCCGCTTCCAGTGGTGGTCATTACTTCCCACCAATGGTCGCTTCCTCACCTTTCTACTCCCTCTGCTGCCCGGACGGTCCCTCCTTTACGGGGAGTGGGCCCTCACCGACAGACTACGAGAGAGAGAAAGGGGTCCAGAGACGTTGCCCAATTAGGCCCGTAAGCTTCTCCACCAACAACAAGGTCTTACGATCCCTAGGAGAAGATAAAATAATAAGTTTCATTAATAAAAGCAGAAAGATTCATATTACAAAATCTAGAAAACTATGAAGCTAAAGTTTTGAACGTTCAAATGAACGAAATTTTTTTTCACCTTAAGTATTTTTTAAAATTACTATCGAAAAAAGAAAAATAATTGAAATTTTACAATATTTAGTTTAGAATTAATTTGTTTTAATATAAAAATTAATGTTTTTGTAAATAAAATACAAATTAGAAGAAGCAAAAAAATATTATCGTCCATTCGAACGTTCTAAACTTTAGGAACATAGAAAACTTTAAAAAAATTAATAAATTATTATAAATGTCCTTTTAATTAACTTAATTATAATTGAAAAAAAAATACTTTAGATTATCAGACTTCGCACTCGATAATTAATTTTTAAAAAGTAGCAAAAAGTAGCTTTCAAACTAAAAGAAAGTAGTGAAAAAGTTGATATAGAAAAATTAAACTTGACGACCAAAAAAACTCGTTTCAGAAACTTTACAAAATAACTGACGAAAATTCCATTCTATACTTTATTTTCATGACTTTTTCCTAATTTTTATAATAAATATTTACTTCTTTCTTATCTTAATGATAATATATTAAATTCCTGCAACGAATTTTATTGTTCATGAAAGAATTTTAAAAATTTACAAAAAGTAATTTAATTTTTGCGAAGAATTGATAAATTTATAAACAATTAAATTCCTGAGAAATTGTTATTTTTCATGAAAAAAAATTGAATTCTTACGTAGATTTTTACAACAAATTTTTTAAATAATTGAATTCTGTTTGCAATTTTTTTTAAATATTAAAAATCATGAAGCTTAGAAAAGTTTTTAAAAATAATTAAATTTCATAAAGAATTCTATTAAAACATGTATTTCACTATAATTGAATTTTTGTGTGGTATTATATTAAAATTTCATAAAAAAAATTCAATTCCCAAAAAGCTTTTTATTATTTACAAAAATACTTGAATTCTTACAGAAGGTTTTATTAAAATTTTTTAAAAATAATTTAGTTAACAAGAAGAACTTCGATTCTTTTAAAAATAATCGAATTTTTGGGATAAATATTATTGTTATTTACGAAATAATTGAATTTTGCAAATAATTTTACTAAACTGACTAAAAATAATTGAATTTTCGTGAATAATTTTGTTATTTATGCTTAATAATTCCATTGTTTTGAAGAATTATTTAAATAAATAACTGAATTCGTGGAAAGAATTTTATAAAAATCTAAAAGAATAATTGAATTATTTCATAAAAATTTAATTGAAATTGTGTTTAAAATAAGTGATTTCTTTCGATCAATTTTATTAAAATATTTGAAGATAATGTAATTTTGAAAGTAATTAAATTTTGGCGAAGAATTTTACATTCAAAAAGATAATTGAAATGTTTATAATTCTTTTTAGATTTTTTGAAAATAATTTTATTTCTACGAAGAATATTCTGCCAATGATTTTATTTACAAAAATAATATTAAATCCTTGAAAAGAATTTTTAAATTTATAAAAATCATCAAATTACTGTTAAGGATTTAATGACAAAATTCAAAACATTTGATTTCTTCAGAAAAATGTATGCAAATTCTATTTTAAATAATTTAATTGCTGTGGAATTTTTATTTTTTTCGGGAAAATAATAAAATGTTCGTGTAGAGTATTATCAAAATTTTTCTTTAATAATTGAATACTTTTGGAAAATTTTATAAAAAAAGTAAAATATTGAAAACTATTGAATTAAGAATAATTTTTTAATACAACTGAAATTTTACGATGAATTTTATTGATATTTTTTAAAATAACTGAACTCCTAAGAAGAATTTTATTATTTATGAAAATAATGGAATTATTGTGAAAATTTTTAATAAAGTATTTAAAAAAAATTGAATTTCTGTAAAAAAGTTTTGTTATTTTTTAAAATAATTGAATTTTTCATAAGAATTTTATAAACGTTGTTTTAAACAATTAATTGAAATATTATTCAAATTTTAAATAAAAGATATTTTTAAAAATACTATTCTAAATTAATTAAATCCTTGTGAAATTTTTATTATTTATAAAAATAATAGAATTTTGGATGAGTTTTATTAATTTCTTGTTAAATAATTTAATTTTAAAGGCGAAAATTTAATGAAAACACTAGATATTGAAAATAATTGAATTTCGAATATTTTTTGAATAGAATTGAATCGTTTTAAAAAATTTGATTATAATTTTTGAGAATAGTTGTTTGTTTTCTAGTATTAAAATAATTTAAAGTAGAATTTAAAGTTTAAAATTATTTAAAGTCGTAAAAGTACTAAAAAATCAGAAATAGTAGCTTTTAGTAACCGAAATCTAAAATTAGTACCAAAATAGTAGCGTAACTTAAAAAAAGTAGTAAATAGTAGGTTTTAGTAGATAAGTGCAAAGCCTGGATTTTGAAAAAGTCAAAAATAGCAAATACTAAACAAATTATACAATACAAACCACAAAAATGCATATAAATAATAAAAGATACATTGATAAAAATATTAGTTTCGTAATAATAAAAATATTCAGGCAAGTGTCACTATATTGTTAGGGTTCCTTCCCTGTTTTTAAAGATATTTTAATATTTTAATCGGAAATTTAAGGTATTCTGTTTTAATCGAATTATTCCAAAGTTTATTAATTTTAATTAAACTTAATTATTAAACAATTAAAAACTTAAAGTAATATATGTTAATTGTAAGTAATTTTAAACAAAGAAAATTAATTCACGAATAACTGTCTTAAACAGGGAAGGGCTTAAATAAAAAAGGACTCACTCAAAACCTCTCTCTCTCTCTCTCTCTGAAGACCACTCTTTGTTCCGTTAAATCCTATGCAAATTCCCACGTTGTCCAGGGACCACTCTTCTTCTTGTCCTTCAGATTGTAATTCGCTGATAAACAAGGAAATAAAAAATTTGTTACTATCAGCTATACAAGAGTTAAATTCTATATACGAAAAAATTTAAATCGACGAATTTTGGAGAACATTCTAGACTAGTGGATAGGGCCATTTACAACACGAAGTTTCTATATAAAATGTGGAAAATAATACAAAATAAATTTCATAAATGTTAAGTATTTTTTCTAAAACATCTAAAAGTTTATTCTAATAAATATTTGTATTTATCACTCGGTCGTTTTATAAATATAAAACATTGAGTTGAACGAACTCTTTGAATCAAGTTAACTCGGAGTGATACTTCAACTCAATATTTTATATTTATTCTTTATTATTTACCACATTTTACAGAACTTCATTTTGTGAATGTCTGAATATACTTTAGTCCATAACGTTCTGCAAAATTCACTAAAATATTTCCATCTGTGTATATTATATCACTTCTCAAAAATAATTTCTCTTTTCAGGAACTATTTGTAAAGTTTTTTAAAAAATATAATTAATAGTATTATATAAAACTAGCAAAGATGTTATACAAAGCAAAGATGTTATTTTATGTTTTAATATGGTTTATTATGTTTAGTATGTTTATTTAGTTTAAATTTAGTTTTTAGCAAAACTAAACGCGCGCAAGCGCTTGAGAAATTTTCTTTTCCATTTTTACTTTCAAAATTTACTTTTCCAAATTTAATGGAAATTCTTAATTTCTTAAAAAATATAATTTTTTTATGGTCTTTCATTAAATGTAATTATTTGAACAACTCGTATAGTAAATTCCAAAATATTTCTAACAGCAACTTGAATTAAAATTCGAAATTTATTTCTATAAAAGTTGGCAAAATTTTCAATTGTTACAATTTTTTAAAATTATTTTCGGAAATAGAAGTAATTTTAAAACATTTTAGTTTCATTTTTTCGAGAAAGAATTTTACGAAATTTCTTAATTAAATTTTTCAAAACTTTAATACTTTTTGTTAAACAAACATTTAAAAGCTTATTCATATTTATTTTTTCCGATAAGTTAAAATTTCAAATAATTTCAATGAAAAACCTCATGAAATATAATTATTTCTAAAATTTGCAACTGTAATTCATCCAAAATTCAATTATCTTTTTTTTAAATTTTTGAATAAAAATATTGAAAAACTTTAATAATTCTTAAAGAAAAATAATGTTGTTAATAATTTCTTAAAACAAAAATATAAAAATTTTTAAACTTTAGCTTCGCTTAAATTTTCAAAGAATTTAATTTCAAAACCTTTTAAAATTTAATTAATTCCTAAAATTCCTGTTATAACGGTTGAAATATTTAATTATTTTTTAAAATGTTAACTCAAATTTTTATTAAATCAATTCCTATCAGAATTCAACTACGAGAATTGAATTATTTAAATAGAATAATTTTTGTAAATTCATAAAATGATGTAATTTCAAAAATACAATTATATTTATAGACAATTTTTAAAAAGAAAAAATAAAAATTTTTAAAATATAAAATTTTACAGAATTTACAATTGTTTCAAGTTTTTAAAATTATTATTGTGAATTTAAGTGCCTTTTTCATTAAAAAATTTTAATGACTATTTTTCAAAAACCTAATTTTTTAAAAATTTCCAAATTAAATTTTCCATATCTTAATATCTTTTGTAAAGTTAATATTTAACTAATTTTTGTTCTTTATTTGCTTAAAATTTCAAAATACTTTAAAATTTAAATTGCAAGTCTTCCAAAATTTAATTAATTTTCTACAAAATGTCAATTTAAACTACAAAACAAAACATTGTAATAAAACAACGCTAACTTCAGGTGAGGAGAGATTTTGTCGATTATTATAATATAATTATTGAAGATAAATATTTCTTATTAAATAGAAATTGAAAAATAAATATAAATTATTATTCATTCGAAGATTCAAATGTAAAAACTGACTATGTTTTGGCTCATAGTCTGCTTGAAAATAATGATCATGAAATTCTCAACGTTCATATAAAAGAAATTTATACACTTTTTTCTTGAAATTAAATTTTCATTACAATTAACTTTGATTGACTATCAAAAAAATTAATTATAATGATTCTAAAATAAGGTAAAAAATTTAAGTTTTAAGTTTTTAATGCAATCTGTAATTTACGAAAATATTTTTCATGAAAAATTATTTCGTTCATTTTGAAGATCAAAACTTGTGGATTACGTGAAGATACTTATAAATGATAAAATAAAAAAAGACTTACAATTGCGGAAGAGTCCTTGTGATAGCATATTCCAGCATCCCTTCTTCTCAAATGGACGAGTCTTCATATTCTGTTCCAAATATCTAAAAAAGGGGAAAAAGAAAATATTTATTACGCACTGCATTTAAAATAAAATATTATGTCTCCGTTATTACAACACTATAATTGCTTTATTAGACTCATCTTTACAGTAACATAAACATATAATTAATACCTTATAAATTCTATTTTTATATGATTAATTATTCATTTTTATAACATTAATTAAATCTCTAATAATCTCTAATTAGTAAAATTTTAGTAGTTTTCAGAAACGACTTTTCACTTTTTTAATTAGTAGAATATTATTAATTTTTATAATAAAATTGTACTAATGTTTTAGTAGAATTTCATTAGTAACTTTCTACTAATTCAAATGTAGAGAGGAAGTAAGTGGTTTAGTTGTTTAACTAAAATTACAGCTAAAAATTAATAAAAATACTAAATAAATAAAGTAGTTAAGGTATTTTATTAAAATTACCGCTAAATAAATATATTGAATATCTAATGTTATCAAAATTTAATAAAAATTATCGAAATTTTTAATAGAATTACCAAAATTAATATGAATAGAAAATAAATAAACAAAGTGTTTTAGTTATTTGCCTATAAAATTTCCGCTAATTATCAGTAAAAATTACTGAAAAAACTAAATAATTAATTTAAGTATTTTAATGTGCTTAGCTAAAATTACTGCTAAATAATTACTGTATTACTAAGTTTGGCAAAAAATTTTTTTAAATTACTGAAAATTACTTAAACTAATAAATAATGAAATTGCTAAATTCTAGTAAAAATTACCAATAATTACTGAATTTTTTAAAAATACTGAATATATGAAATATTTTAGATATTTTGTTAATATTAGAGCTAAATAATCACTAAATCACTAATTTTAGCATATAAATAATTAATAACGTTAATGAAAATTACTAAAGTTATTAAAACTACTAAATATGGAAAATACCTATTTAATTGTCGATTTATTTATTACGCTGCACTCAGAAAAAATTTAATTGCAATTCAAATAACCGATTAATTGACTATTATCAATTAAATATTTACTTGAATCAAATAATAATTATTAGAGTCAATTAAATGGTATTTGTTTTCAATACTGAAGTTATTGATTCAAATACTATTTGACTCCATTAAATATTATTCGATTCAAGTAAATATTAAATTGATAATAGTCAATTAATCGGTTATTTGAATCAATTAAACTTTTTTTCCGTGTGAGAAAACATTATACTTAATTTAAATAGAAAAATAATTTTAAAGGATTTTGTTTAGTTGAAATTAGTTTGTAACCCTCTAAATCTGAATTAGTAGAATTCTACTAAGAATTAGTAAAATTTTACTAATTTTTAGTAGTTTTCATGAACGACTTTTCACCTTTTTAATTAGTAGAATATTACTAATTTTTAGTAAAATTCTACTAATGTTTTAGTAGAATTCTACTAATTGAAAGTCACTTTTTCACTAAATGAATTAGTGAAACTGTTTTATCGACTATTAATAAAACAGTTCTACTAATTGTTAGTAGAATTCTACTAATCAATTAGTAACGTTCTACTAACAATTAGTAAAATTTTACTAATTGTTAGTAGAATTATTACTAAATCATTTAGTGGACGACTTTTCACCATTTCATTAGTAACTTTCTACTAATTCAGATTTAGAGAGAAGCTCTATCCCAATATACAGAAAATATCTGCTACTTTGATTCAAAAAATATTATTTGTTTAAAAGTTGTTTAAAAATTTGTTTGTTTAAATGTTGGTTATAAATAATTTAAAATTAACCACATTTTATGTTTGAATAAAATCTACAATTTCTTTAAATGAACCAAAAAATATGTTTGAATTAAACTTAAATATGTTTGAATTAAACTTAAATATGTTTGAATTAAACTTAAATATGTTTGACTGTATAGCAAAGACATTTTAAGTTTGATTTAAAGAAAATATGTTTAAATCAAATATATCGTTTTCTTAGTGTAATTTTCGCGGTTATTTCAAAAAACAATTCTCCTTTCTTCAGTTCAAAAACAATAATGACAGCTGACAAGGAAAACACCGCAGTGACTAACTTTCGAACTAGTAGAAATCTGCTTCGTCTGATAAAAAACAGATTTTCTACTTATCCTCAGGGAACTTTACTCTAAACTTTCCCAATTCTCAATACAGATGGCAACAAGGAAATATTCTCCGATTTTGGATACAACAGAATAAGAAATTTTCCCATTGGATAATCGAATGATTCTACAAAAAAGGGCTTTTATAACCCAACATGCATGTTATGTCAGTTTATATATTGGTAATCAACGCATATGCGTCTGCATTGTAACTAGTTTCCTGTATATACACATATACATATATATATCATATAATAATAAATGTGTGCGTTTCAAGACAACAATAACGGATGAGAAATTGTCTCATTATTTTTATTTCTCAGTTATTTTTTTAATGTAAAATTTTTTCCACAATCATTATAATAAAGAAATAATGAGCAAGCAGCAATTTATCGCGACTGATGCAATCGATGGTATTTGGCCCTTTTTACTCAGTGTAAGTGTTTACAAAATTAAATTTTACTTTTAAAAATTAAAACATTGATGACACAATAAAAAGATGATGTAGTGTTTTTTTTCTCAAACATACTATATATATATATATATGAAACAGAATTTTCAATGAAAGGAAAAATTTTTATATCATGACAATATATAATGTCACCGGCTCTGCTCCAATCAAAGAAGCTTATTATATTCAGTATTATATGTACATATACATGTTATCATGCCACCCAATTATTCGTCTCTCACATGAGATTGCATATTATCAAAAAGAAACAAAAATTTGAGAATAAATTCTTTTTTTAAGAAAAAATAATGTTTACTAGTGTAATCAAATTATTATGAACGTTGAACGGAATGAATTATAATGAACTTCTTTTTTTTTATAATGGTGTCACATTATTTAAACCGATACCGGGTAGAGTTACCTTGAATGTGCATTAATTTAAATGTATATAACAGTAATGTATGACAGCAAAATGTAACACCTATATATGTTTACATATATATACATACATAAATTGTAAAATTAAATTGAACGAATAATCGATAGAATTTCATATATAGTTCATTACGTAATTATAGAGAGTTTGTAAGATTTTACATTTATATGTAAATATTTTTTTATTCAAGAATTTTTTTTTACAAAAATATTTAAATATGGCACTTTCTCTTTTTGGCTTCTTTAAAAAATTTCGGTGTAAAATAAAAAACTTTCTTTTCTTTTTCAAAGAAAAAATTGAAATGTGATTAAAATTTTTGCAAATATAATTATATAGTAGGATTTTATTTCTCTTTTTTTTTTATTTTTTTTTAATTCGCCATTGTCACGAATATGAGAGACGTGCAAAAAATTTTAATGAGAGCGCATTATTTAAGTACCTAATATGCATTTATCATGTTCTGTGACAAGTATACCAACAATTCGCGCAGATATAGGAATAATGTGTTTGTTTAATTTAACCATGGAGATAATATATAATTTTTAAACGTATTGTTCAAGTGGTAAAGAATTTTTTTAATTTACAAAAATTCTTTAGCTTATAATTGATTTTTAGTTTAAGTTTCAATAGTTTAAATTCACACGAAAGTTTAGTATTCATCTTTTTCTTTCTTATCATGTTTCTAAAATTTCGAACATACAATAATGAATGACATTTTTGTTATTTTTTGTAACTTGCAATTTATTGAAAAAAATAATTTGCAATTTGAATAAATTTTTAATTTATATTATTTTTAATTTAGTAAAACTAATCAACTGAAACTAATTTAATAGTATAGATTTTAAAAATATTTAGATAGAAAAAAAATTTCGTTTGTGAAACATTTATTATTTTAGGAAAATTTTGTTTACTTCTTTAATATTATTTTAATATTATTATATAATAATAATATTAATAATATTATTTATCCAAATGTATGAACGGTTAATAAAAGCCCTTTATAAACAATTCTAAATATTACAGACTAAAATTTTGACTAATTGTTATAATAATATTACCATTATTATTGTCATTATAACTTTCAATTTTTATTTATTAAAATTATTATTAATATTATTATTTATCATTCCTAATAGAGTAAAATTATTATTTATTCACATTAAACTAGTAAACAGCAATTTTTATTTAAAAGTTATTTATTATTATTTTTATATTTTTGTATTATCTATAGTCAATACATTTAAGTAAAGTCTTCTCTATAATTTGCTTATAGATATTATTCAAGATATTTTAAGTCTTACAACTTTTCATTATAGTTTTCAATATATTTTTATTAAGCAAAATTTTCCTATTCGTACGACTTTGAAACCAATAAATAAGTAAATTAATTTAATAATTTAAAAAACTTAACTAATTCTAAAGCAAAAAGTCGATCACTAATAATTCAAAGTAAACATTTTTACTAATTCAAATATAACGAGCATTTAAATAAATATTTTTCTATAAATAATATGTAAATAATATATACTAAATTCAGTGTTTTTATGATAAGCACAAAAAAATTTTTTTACTGAAGAAATATAAATGTTCGTTATACACTTATTATTTTCTTTACAATAAATATTTTTCTAAATTATAATACACTTTTGTAAATAATTATAAATTCCGTTTCTGATAAGCGCGTAAAAGAAAAAGAATCAGTAATATACCAGTTTTAATTTAAATAAATGAACACGCTAATGTATGTGTCTGAAAAAAAATGAGGAATAATTTTAATAAAAAAAAAAAAAAAAAATTGTTTCAGATCGAATGGAGGGACCCCTGGTTAGCAATTTTATTAACTTTTCATGTGGCCATCACAATGACAGCATTGATGACGCGAAATCATGCCAACTTTCAAATTATCCTTTTCCTTATACTCCGTAAGTTGATTAAATTCGATTATGATAATAATAATCGCTCATAATTGCGTCTGTAAACGTTAAGGAAAAGAAAATTAAAGCAATTGGATAAAAAAAAAGTTAATTAAAAATTATTTTTTTTATATAGATACAAAAAATAAAAGTAAATTTAATATACGGTAATTAGAAAAATTAATTTTTGATTATTAAAAATAATAATGACGTCAGTGATAGATATAAAAATAATATTGGTAATAATAATGATAATAATAATTTTAATAATAATTGTGTTTATGAAACAAGAATATAATTGAGGAGTAAGTTTTCAAAACTTGATAAATCCAAATTTTGTCATTTCGAGTAATTTAAACAAATGACAATTCTCACATAACCATTAAAATTATCTTTAATGTAGAAAAAATGTAATAAATTATTCATTTTTAAATATTTTTTCCATTTAAAATGCTATTTTTATAATTAAATTCTATTGTTATAGGGAATTTAAAGGTTTTAATAATTTTTTATAATAAAAAGATAGAAATTAAAAATCATCAAGGTTAGGCCAAAATATTTTTTAAACTGAAAATTCTTTATTAATAATTTTTTTTTCTTGAATTGAACAGTGATAAATGGACTTCTAAGGATTTTAATATTTTAAATATGTACATATTTATCTTATTTTTTTTAAAAATGGATTTATCAACTTTTGAAAAATTGATCCTCAATTAATGTCCCTTGTTTCTTATTATATAATTTCCAAAAGAAATCTCTAAATTTTTCATAGCGAGTCTCAAATTATTATTATTATTATTAGGTTTAAATTAGATTTTTTAATTCAGTTGTGGCAATAATTTTTAAAATTTCAACTAATTATTGCTTCCCTTAATTTAATATTGTCTCAATGAATAATAAATAATTTACTTTTCTTTTAATTTTCAAGTACTATTAGTCTACTTTTCTGAAAGTATCAACGAAGTTGCAGCCACAAATTGGAAGTAAGTTTTGTACTAAAATTATTCCTGCGTTCGTGCAGATTCTTATTATTCATTTCGTGATGTAACGTTAAATGATACATGATTATTTTGATTTCTTACAGGGTATTTTCAAGACAGCAATACTTCGATTCCAAAGGCCAATTTATATCTCTCGTTTTCTCAGTGCCTATTTTAATTAACTGTATGATTATGGTGGTGAGTATTCATTTTTCCATTCCACTTTCTACTATATATATTTATATTCTAATTTCTAACTTTATCAAAATACATAATTAGTATATATATATTGTTACACATTGTTATAATTAATTAAAAATTAAAAAATTGAAAAATTACAAAATTACAAAATTAAAATACATTTACAATTTTAAAGGCAAGTTGGTTATATCAATCGAGTCAATTGATGACAAGTTTAAAAAGGGCTCAACTCCGACAGAAAGTGAAATCGCGACAAATTGAGGACGAATCCTCAAATACAAATGGTCACATCACGAGGCAAAAGCAGGATTGAATTTTTAATTCTAGTCATTATTATTATTATATATACGAAATGTCGTCGATCATTTTTTTAACATATAGAAAATATGTACCTACAGTAAGATCAGAAAACAAAAGAAAAAAAATGTGATGAAGCTCTAATTTCTCTATTAAAAATTATTCGACACTTTTTTTCATATATCATACAAAGAGAGATTATTCTCCATTCATTATAGATCTACAAACCATATTATATAAATTTAGGTACTTAGAGCAACACCAGAATTCTTGACTGTACAGTTTTTTCCGTCTTTGCAGCATTTTACAAGCAATATATATATACATATTGAAAGCTGCTCTTTTTTAACGAAAAAGAAAATAATAAAATAAAAAAGTAGGCATAATGTTCGCATTATATCAAAACTTGAATTAATAATAATAATAATAATAATAATAATAATAATAAAAATAATAATAATAATAATAGTAATAATAATAATAATAATAACATAATCCATATATAGAATACCAAGGAATGATAAATTTAGTTTTTAAATGGATGTCGATAAAAGATAAGAAACCCATTTTGAAACATATAAATAATATTGCAAATGTGATAATATCTAGTTTGAGAGAGAGAGAGAGAGAGAAAACGTTATACGTGTAAGATCGGTAATTTTTACACACATATAAATATAAAATATGCGTCGAGACACATTTCTGAAGAAGAAAAAGTTTTCTGAATCTTTTTGATATATTCATTTAATTCTTTTAGTGCAAAAAAAAGGAGTTAAAAATATATACTTTCTCAAGTGTTATAAAAATATATTTATAGGAATGATGTACTTATATATATTCATGCAACGATATTTAGTCATATTTTTTTTGTGCGAAACAATATTCGAAAGCCTATATTTTTCACACCTTCGATGATCAAAAAGAAAAGAAAAATTATACATTGTTTTAGAAAAAGAATTTTTGTTGTCGAAGGCGACGAAATAATTTTCAAATTTTATGTGACAAAACGGAATAGCTTTGTTTATAAATTATAAGTATATATGTTATTTTTTTTAATTTAGTAATAAGCTGTGTAATAATTTTATGAGCATTTTCTTGCCTCAAGTGCATTGTTATCGGAAATGTTATTCTCGATGCTTTTTATTTATAATATATATATATAGTTAACGTATTACTTATATTGCGATAAAAATATATATATAATATTTATGCATATTGTAAAAAAAAAGAAAATTTCATTTTATAAAATGTGAGAATTGTTTTTTTTTAATTTTATTCATTTTTTTTGTCATTCTAGTGTTTCATTAAAAACGATTATAGATTTTATGCTTTTTCGAAAAAAATGAAGATTTTTGATTATTTTGATTATTTTTGTAAACAATATACATTATAAATATTTATAAAACAGTGAGGGTTTAGTTTTTATTTATTAACCTTTGGACAATTTTGAATAAAAAATTGGTCAATTTTAATTTATAATTTAAAATAATTATTAGATAAAATGGTAATTGTTATTAATCTTTATGTTTTTTTTTTAAAGTAAATATATTTTAGGGTAAAAATATTTTTTGTTATAAATTATAGTTATAAATTCATTGATTTTTAATTTATAAATTAAAATAATTACTACATAAAATAGTAATTATTAATCTTTACGTTTTTTATTAAAAATTATAGATATACTTTAGGGTAAAAATATTTTTAGTTATAAATTATATTGAGTTACAAATGATAATATTTTTTATATAATATATTATATAATATCTTTAGTATTATAGTATTATTATTATATACTACCCATTATAGTTATTTTAAGTTTATGTTTTTTTTATTTTATTGACTTTACTTATTTTTTATTTATTTCTTTTTATTTACTGCTAAATAGTTATTAAATATTTCTTTATTGCTTTTATTTATTTTTATTTTCACTGTTGAATAACTTATAAATTAATATTTATTGTTTATAACGAGAAAAATTGCTTTTATCAGAAACTGTATTTCAAATTCTGGCGGGTAATTCACACGCGTGCGCAGAAGGACTTTGAATTCCTCGGTGGAAATCAGCCTTCTTGTCGAAAAGTCAAAATCAACCTTAAATTTAAAGCCCCTGCCTGGCACTGCGAACAAGACCGCAAAACGACGAGCAAGACGAGTGAGATTTGGTTGGATCTCGAACTCGAGTAGATTTAAATTTTGTCCCAGAGAGAGAAATTAAGGTAATAGTATATAAAAATCAAAGAGGTGGGCGTTAATGGGGACAAAGTCAGTATGGGCAAAAGGAACTGGAAACGGAAATCCGGCTACTATATAGCAAGGTAGCCGGATATGTAGATAAGTTAGACAAAAGCCATTTCATTTAGGCAGAAGAACCCCTTTTCGATAATTATGTAAATAGATCAAAGAAACTGATTTACAGCCACTCCTCGAACCCTCCTTTCAATAAAAAAACAAGATTTTTTTATTTCGATAAAAATTCTGCTTTATTAACATATTTTTTTTAGTACCACAATTCGTCGCCAGAGTAGAAAAGAAAAATATTAAATATACCGCTCTCGCGCAATGATTTTGTGTCATAACCTTAAAAAAAAAGTTGAGTGATAAGTTTAGCATTTGTCAATTCCTATATTATTTATTTTTTTCATTATTAATAAATTAAATATTATAATAAGGGAAATTATTTTGTAAATATTGAGAAAAATGGCTGAAAAGAAATTACACACTATGCAAACGAATGAGGAGATTATTGAAGAATTAACGAAAGATTTTAAAAGTACCTGTATGAAGGATGATGATAAGACAAAATCTGAGAAAGGTGAACACTTCGAGTCAAACAGTAGTGAAAAAGATGATCCCTGGGAGAATATAGGAAAAGATCCTGACGAGGATGAAAAAGATGAAAAATCTGAATCAACTGAGAATGTAATTGATGAAGATTTATCCGACGAAGAGGAGTTAAAAGACAGGGATTTAAATTTAACGGAGGATGACAAAAAGGTAAGTTCACTTTCTATTTTGGCCTTATTTTTCCAATTGAGTTTAATAGACAAAATTTGCAAATTAGGATAAGTTTCTTTTTTTTAAGTAGGGAAGAATTTTGTTCTTTTTTATTTTGTAAATAAAATGATTCATTTTGAGGTTATGGTTAAGGGTATCTGTATTGTTTGAAACAATAAAATAATATTAATATTATAATAGTGGGAAGGCAATAATTTATTAGTATGAAAAATAAATTTTTAATATAGAAAATGTAATTATTTTTTAAAACAAATTTTTTTAGTTGTTGCAAAAAGAGTCTGAAATCATCAGAAGGGATGCTAATGATCGATTCAGAATGGGTGAATTTGAAACAGCCCTGTCTATGTATTCTCAAGCTTTGAAAATTTGTCCTCTGTGTTGTACTCAAGAAAGGACTTTTCTCTTCGCTAACAGGGCTGCAGCTAAATCTAAACTTCCGGTACGTGAAATAATGCAATTATATTTGTAACGGTCCACAATTTATTATTTTTTTAAAATTATAAACTAGTATCTTTATTATTATTATTAGTAGTACTATACTACTAATACTAAATATAATTTAATTAGTAAACATTAGAATTAATTTAATTTAAACAAGTAAATAAAACTTGAGCATCAATTAATTAAAAACAGTAAATACTGACAACACATCCAGAGAAAATTATTATTTAAACCAAATATATTTTATTTGACTTAAATAAACGTATATTTGTCTCAGAACCAACTAGACTTTTTATTTGTTTTAAATAAAATTTATATTTGATATAAAAAAACATATATTTGAGTTAAATAAAATTTTATTTAAACTAAATAAAATTTATTTGAAACAAATAAAAAGTCTAGTTGGTTCTGAGACAAATATACAATTTCTCTGGGTGCAATATTGTTATAACTACCAGTATTAATTTTTACAATTTAATCAGTAACAATTATATTTTATTCCCTTTTAATTTAACTACTAATACAGTAATTAATACATTCAGTAAATAATTCTCTCTAAAGAAACAAAAATCGGCGCAAAAAAACTTTTTCAAATTATATTCGAACTTTGAAATTAACTGCTTTAATTTTACACCATTCGCAGAATGAGAAACAATCTGCAATTAGAGATTGTACTAAAGCTATTCAACTAGATCCAAATTATGTAAAAGCTTATTTAAGACGTGCTAATTTATACGAGGAAACAGAGAAATTCGACGAGGCTTTGGAAGACTTTAAAAAAGTTCTAACTTTCGATCCAAGTCACAGCGAGTCGAATTGCGCAATTAGGGTGAGTTTCTCTCTGAAATTAATTATTACGTATTAAAATTAATATTATTCTAATTAACATTCTGTTAGAATCTTACAAAAAAAAATTGAATCTATTTTTTTCTTCAACAGAGGCTACCAGGTTTAATTGAACAGAGGAACGAGAAACTAAAAACCGAAATGCTGGGCAAATTGAAAGACCTTGGTAACTTAGTTTTAAAACCTTTTGGCCTCTCAACCGATAATTTTCAGTTACAACAAGATCCAAACAGTGGTGGCTATTCTGTAAAATTTAATCAGAATTCAAGTTAAGAGAATATGGAGAATTATAAAATTGACGAATGAATGTGTTTACAATATGTATAAATTATAAAAAACAAACAATTGTAGCATAAGGAAAAACTGTTTTAAAATAAATTTTGTTCCAATTTTTTCTATTAAGAACAGTTTCTGATTTTTTTCCCCAACTTCTTTTTTATATTTTTCTTTTCTTATTTTATCACTTTGCTACTTACTAGTATTTACTTTACTTTTTTTTCATCTTTATGAATTTTATCTTTATTTTATTGTATATTTTGATACTCTCTAAATTTGAATTAGTAAAAAATGTTTACTAATTTCAATAATTGACTGACTTTTTGCTTTTGAATTACTAAAATTTACTAATAAATAGTCATTTTTACTAATTTATTGCGGTAAAATTTACTAATTCAAAAGCAAAAAGTCAGTCACTAATTCAAATTAGTAACAATTTTTACTAATTCAAATTTAGAGAGTAGTTTTAGAAAAAATATTTTTTTTACTTTACGTTATATTATGTTTTTACTTTTTTTTCAATTTGTCCACTCACAAAAAATATTTTACAAAATAAAAGAAGTCAATCTTCGCATCTTCTCTCTTTATACCTCCTGAAGTTGTTTTATTTATGCATTTTATTTTCGTCCAACAATTTTTTAATTTTGTATTTAAAAAAAGGGTTATAAGTGTTTGTTTATTGACTGCGTGAACAAGAGGAAATGTTGAAAATATTGGGAAGAAACAAAAATTGTAAATATTACGTTAGTAGATAATTTTTCTGTTTAGTTTTTGCTTAATAGAGGCAGGTACGTTTCTCTTTTACACTCATATATTAATTACATTTTCCAAACTAATTTTCCCGTTATAGTTCAAAAGTATTAGACAGATAATAAATTTCGCTTTTTAAATTGACATGTGTCTAAAGTTTAAGTATCAAAGTCGTATTAAAATTTTATATTTTAGAAACTTTTATAAAGTAACTTTTGTCGTAATAAGAATAGAAAAAAAGTTCTTATTCAACTTTTTCCTGACTTCGTTTGCTCTTTTCCGTTACACATTTTATATTTCTCGAAACGATTTTTATTTACTTTCACTTAATGTACATTTGCTGTAACAATTTTAATAATAATAGTAACAATAAAAAAATACTAATAATAATAATAGGCAATTATTTAAAACTATTAGGAATAATAATAATTATTAATTATTAATTTTTTAAACTTTTAATTAACTTTATTAAAGTCTGTGGTTTTTCATTCTGTCCGTTCGCAGTATGAAGTTAGTTTTTGTATATGATTTTGTTTTTTTTTCGTTTTGGAAACACATTTTTCTTGATAATAAATAATGATTGATTTATAAATTTTATAATTATATTTTGTTTATTTGTTTTAAATTATTAGTTTGTTTTGAAATAAAATGTTGTGAAATTTTTATTTTTTAATTACAATTTTTAACAAATTTTTTCTATTTTAAATTAATAAAAAAAATGTGTAGGAAGAATTTGTGTATTTCATAATTACAATTTTTATTTTTTTCTGTATATAAAGATATTTTATATTTTACTAGCTAAAAAAACGCTCGTGTACTTTCTCATATAATTATTAAAAAACAAAATATTTAATTTCATTTGAAGAATTTCTTTAATAAAATTTAATTTTTTAACCTTGTAAAAATGAATTTATTTTAAGTTTTATCTAGAAATTAATGAAAAGATTTGAATAATTTCTTTTTCTTTATTTAAAATTGAAGGAAAAATAAAGTAATTTGAAGTATTTTACAAAATTTGTACTATTTTTTTTAACAAAATCAGAAATATTATTTTTTTTAATATGTATTGATTAATAACTTCTTTCATTTTTTATACAAAAAAAAAGTTTTTAAAATTTTCTTTATTTGTTATAAAAAAATATTTTAATTATTTTACAGAACGTTAAATTGTATTGAGAAAAAGGTAAAAAATTTGAAAAATTTCTTTTCTTAACTTTTCAATCAGGACTTTCAATAAAATTCTGATTATTTGGAAATAAATAATATAAATTATTATAATTTCCACTTAATAATCATAATGTTTGTTATGCTATGTTTGTACTGCGGACTGACACTTCGATAAAAATTGTATACTATGAAAATAACTTAATTCTCGAGGAGAATTTTGTTTAAATTTTTTAAAATATATTGTAATTAAATTCTATTTGCAGAATGTCTTTGAATTTTTTGTCAAAAATGGAGTTTCTTTAATAATTTTAATTAAACATTTTAAAAATAATTGAAATTTTATGGAGAAGAATTTTATTAAAATTGTATTAAAAATAATTGAATTCTTGCGAAAAATTTTACTATTTATAAAAATAATATAATTTTTACGAATTATTTAGAAAGATTTGTTAAAATTTTAGGAAATATTGGAATTCTTTCGTGAAATTTCATTAAAATTTTTGAAAATATAAACTGAAGTTACTTTTTTTAATTTTGATTATGAAATTATTTAAAAAATTTATGTTTGTTAATAAAAAAATTTGTAATTTGTATAACAGTATCATATTGAATACTATGTTCCGCGCGCTAGCGCTCGTATTGTTTGCTAGTAATAATATTAATTGAATTACAAAGTGGAAATCAATTTTTAATTACTAATTACTTAATTTTAGTTAGTTAGACTTAACTTTATAGTTAGTTCCACTTAATATTAATAAGTCTTAAGTTATAAATCCTTAAAATATCATAAAAAAAGTATATTGAAAATAAATTTTTTTACTTCTTTTTGAAAATTATAAAATTTTCCCTTCCTGGCTGTTTTATCTTCTCGTGATCTTTTTTTTACATTTATATCGATATATATCTATGAACGTGATACATATAAAATACGTCCGTAGAAAGATAAATAGTTACATGCTCGTCACGAATAAACCTTTATGTATCTTGAAACGTGATCTTTTCATCCTTAACCATTATATAGAAGAATTTCTTAAAAGGAAAGAAAAAACTAGAACCGAAAGAAAAAAAATTTCCAATTTGTACAATATATTTTACAAAATATAAATTTTCCTCCTGGTATAAAATTTCCATTTTCCCTAACAATATGTATATATAGAAACACAATATAGATGATGAGAGAATCTTGAATCGTGACGTATTGTAATTATGGTAATTATTGGGTTATTCAATCTGTAGAGAAGTTTCCAAAACATTTATTACTATTAATGAATCTTGTAATAATGTCGATGCACTTAAAAAGAATGATTAAAAGATTTTCTTTCTTTTGGGGGGTGAAAAAGTTTTTATTTTATTTTTTTTCTTGAGGAAAATGCTGTGAAATAGATTCTTAGTGAAAGAAAAAACGTCCTCGACTTTTGATATCGTATACACGCTTAAGTTGTATTGGAGCTAGACGTTCTGGCGTCGTGAACACTCGCCATTCTGGCGGCTAAATTCAATGCCAATTTTTCATGTGTTTGCCGTGGGTTTTATTTCCAAAATTTGCTTTTTCATTATTTTATGCATCTTGCAAAAATTGGGATTCAGTGAAAATTATTTTTTTATTTATTTTATTTTTTCACGGCAGTAAATAAATTAATTATTTTATTTATTAATATCAAAAATTAAAATAGTTGTTTATTTTATTTATTAATATCAAAAAATAAAATAATTGTTTATTTTATTTATTAATATCCAAAATTGAAATAACTGTTTATTTTATTTATTAATATCAAAAATTAAAATAATTGTTTACTTTATTTATTAATATCAAAAATTAAAATAAATAATAAAATAAAAAGAATTAAAAGAATTTAAAAAATAATAATTTATAATTATATTTTCTAAAAGGAAGATATTTTTTTTTATTAAAATGTATAACTATTGAACTTGTTCAGTGACTGGTATTAAAGAGTTGCTGAAGTAATTTCAGATAATCAATTATTCTCATTAAAACTAAAGCAGTCGGTTCAAATTAAATATCGTTTTCCTTTCCGTTTATTTGTTGAGGGCAGAAAATACTCATCGTAATTTTATTTGAAGTACGATTCGTTACGCCTGAATGAATGAAACTAAAGTTGGCCTCACGATTTAGACAGGGGAGAAAAGTCTGACTAAAACTCACTTTTACTACTTATGGGAAATTCACAAGAATGCATTCAGAAAGATTGTCTGACAATCTGGAAATTATCTTTACTACTAATAGTTAAAAGGAAAAATTACGTAAATTTGCACGATTGTCTGGCTATACTTAAGTTTTACTACTGATACCTAAGAGGTAGGGGGAAAAAACATAAAACACTATAAAATTATTGCCAACTTGAACTTTTGTCTGACTAAAATTACTCGTACTACTTACAGTGGTAATATTGCAGTTAATATATGAAAAGCCATCAATTTTGTTTAAAATATTTTTACTAGTAATAGTAAAATTAGAAAAAAATATTTTCTTTGCCTGACGAAAATTACTTTTTCCACTTTCAGTAAGATTCCTTCGAAATAACCATTTTTTGTCTGTTTTAAATAATTTGCACTACTTACAGTTAAATTATGAGAAAACAATATCTTGTTCGACTAAAAATACTTTTACTACATCGAAAAAAATGAATAAAACGACCACTTATGTCTGGCTAAAAATGTTTTTTACTACTGATAGTGGAACTTTGAGAAAATACAATAATTATCTGAACGAAAATACTTTTACTACTTCTACTAAAAGTTTCTCTAAATAACCACTTTTGTCTGACTAAAAAACTTTGCACTACTTATAATTAAGTTACTTGTTTTTTTTTGCCCAAAAATACTTTTTGACTTCGACTGTCATTAAAATTATATTCAAAAGATGATTTTTAAAAATTGTAATAAAATATACTCGAAATAAATTAATTATTCTTATAACTAAGTTTTACATAATTTTAACTATTCAAAAACAATTTTTGAAAGATTTGTTTATAGTTGTTTTTAGCATTATAAAAATTAATATAAGTTGCACTTTTTTTAATACAAAATTGTGGTATTTTGGTGCAATGTTTCGTACACTGAAAAAAAAAAATTATTTGATTCAAATAACCGATTATTTGACTATTATCAAATAAATATTTACTTGAATCAAATAATTTTTATTTGAATCAATTAAATAATATTTGCTTCAAATACTGAAATATTTGATTCAAATACAATTTATTTGATTCAAATAAAAATTATTTGATTCAAGTAAATATTTATTTGATAATAGTCAAATAATCGGTTATTTGAATCAAATAAATTTTTTTTTCAGTGTAAAATATACAATTTCTGAATTCTCTTCTTGAATTCAATTTTTTTTTTGTATATTTTCAACTAAACTTCAACTTTTAATCAATGAATTTAAAGAAATTTCCAAACGTCTTCCAGAATTCAATTATGTAAATAAATGAACTCAATTTTTTTTATAATAATTGAGACTCTTCATAGTTTTTTCTCAAGTTATTGAGGTATAATTTTTTCAAAAATTATAAAGAAATTTTTACAAATAATTTTTAAATAATATTTTTAAATCATTTTTGAATGATAATAGTTTTCCAATTTGAAAAATTTCCAAACAATTAAAATTTCGAAAAATATTTTTAAAATAATTTAATTTTGAAAGGTATAAAAAAAATGATGGAATTTTTAAAGAATTTTTATTAAAAATAACCTGACCATGATTTCTCAAAAAATGTAATAAGTCGAAAAAGTAAATTTTGAATCTTAAAAAATTATTACAAAATAATTTTAATAATTAGTTTTTAAAAATATTCTAATGTTGTTTTTCGACAATCTAATTAATTTTTTGATGAATTTTAATTAAAAATTTTGAACATAATTTCTTTTTCTTCAAAATGTTTAAAACAAATCTAAAAGGTTATTATTTTTGGAAATCTGTAATTAAAAATATTGAAACTGTTGAATTTTAAAAAATTAGAAGCAAATTTTCATTTTTAAATGTACCTTGAAAGATTTTTCATGAAAAAATGATAATTCAATTATTTTTAGAATTTTAAATTAAAATTCTTGAAAAGTTGATTCTCAAAAATTTTAACAAAATAATTGAAATAAATAAATTTTTTTAAATTAAATTTTACCAAATTTTATCTATTTAGAAACAATTTTTAAAAGAATTGTTTATAGTTTTTTTTCGTATTATAAAAATTAAAGTAAGTTGCACTTTTTTTAATTAAAAGTTGTAGTATTTTGTTAAAATGTTTCGAAAAATAGACTATTTTTAATTTTCTTCCTGAATTCAATTATTTTTCATACATTTTCAACTAAACTTCATCTTTTCATCAATAAATTCAAATATTTTTCCAAACGTCTTCTAGAATTCAATTATGTTAATAAATAAACTCAATTTTTTAAAAATAATTAAGACTCTTCATATTTTTCCTCAAGTTATTAAGATATAATATTTTCAAAAATTTTAAAGAAAATTTTACAAATAATTTTTAAATAATATTTTTAAATCATTTTTGAACGATAATAGTTATTCAATTTGGAAAAATTTCCAAACAATTAAAATTTTGTAAAATCTTTTAAAAATAATTGAATGCTGAAAAGTATAAATAAAAATGATAAAGTTTTTAAAGAATTTTTATTAAAAACCTGACCATGATTTCTCAAAAATTGTAATAAGTTGAAAAAGTCAATTGTGAATCTTAAAAAATTATTACAAAATAATTCTAATAATTAGATTTTAAAAATATTTTAATGAAGTTTTCGAAAATAGTTGTATTATTGAAAAAAAATTTGTATAATTTAGGAAAAGTAATAAATTTTTTGATAAATTTTTATTAAATTTTGAAATTTATTTCTTTTTTTTCAAAAAGTTTAAATATAATTCTAAAATGTTATAATTTTTAAAAATATGTAGTTAAAAATATTAAAATCGTTGATATTGGAAAAATTAGAAGCGAAATTTTCATTTTTAAATTTAAAGATTTTTTATTAAAGTTTATGATAATCAATTAAAATTCAAAATTTGAAATTAAATTTCTTAAAAAGTTGATTTTCAAAAATTGTTACAAAATACTTGAAATAAGTTAATTATTTTCAATTAAATTTTACATAATAACTATGCAAAAACCATTTTTAAAATATTTGTTTATAGTTATTTTTCGTATTACAGAAATGAAAGTAAGTTGGACTTTTTTAATTTTAAATTGGTATTTTGATGCAATGTTTAGAACAAAATATTATTTCTGAATTCCTTTCCTGAATTCAATTATTTTTCGTACATTTTCAATTAAACTTCATCTTATCATCAATAAATTTAAATAATTTTCCAAACGTCTTTTAGAATTCAATTATGTAAATAAATAAACTTAATTTTTTTATAATAATTGTGACTCTTCATAGTTTTTTCTCAAATTATTAAAGAATTATTTTCAAAAATTAAAAAGAAATTTTTAAAAAACAATTTTTAAATGATATTTTAAAATAATTTTTGAACGATAATAGTTTTCCAATTTTGAAAATATTCTAAACAATTTAAATTTGGTAAAATGTTTTAAAAATAATTTAAATTTGGTAAAATCTTTTAAAAATAATTGAATTTTGGAAAGGTATAAATAAAAATGATGAAATTTTTGTCAAATTTTAATTAAAAACCGGATCATGATTTTTTAAAAAATGTAGTAATTTGAGAAAGTAAATTTTGAATCTTAAAAAAATTATCACAAAACAATTCTAATAATTAATTTTTTTTAATGTTTTAATGTTGTTTTTCGAAAATAATTGTATTACTTAAAAGAAATTTTGTATAATTTAAAAAACGTAATGAATTTTTTGATGAATTTTAATTCAAAATGTTGAACATAATTTCTTTTTCTCCAAAATGTTTAAAAAATCGAAAAATATTAAATATGAAAGAATCTCTCAATAATCCGAATCAATTTCTCAAATAAATCTCTTATCAAGATCATATCAATCCCTTTAATTTTAAAATCGAAAAATATTATTTTTGGAAATATGTAATTAAAAATATTAAAACTAGTTGAGTTTTATAAAATTAGAAACTAATTTTCATTTTTAAATTTACCTTTATAAATCTTTCATTAAAATTCATAATTCAATTATTTTCAAAATTCGCAATTAAAATTCTTGAAAATTTGATTCTGAAAAATTGAAACAAAATACTTGCAATAAATAAATTATTTTTAATTAAATTTTACTAAATTTTAACTATTCAAAAACAATTTTCAAAGATTTGTTTATATAGTTATTTTTCGCGTTATAAAAATAAAAAAAATATTGCACTTTTTTTCATTAAAAATTGTCGTTTGTTGTTGCAATGTTTGGAAGAAAAGTAAAAAAAGGTACAACTTTTGAAAATAATTTTCTGAATTTTAAATTTTAAAAAAATTTTTTAATTTTCTTTCTCAATTTTCTTAATTTTCCTGACAAAAAATTTTTCCACGACATTTACCTATGATTTAATTGACAAAATTTTTCTTTTAATGCATCATGAAAATTTTATTATTTATCACCTGGAAATCAGGAAAAAATCTTTGAATTTTATAAGGAGAAATTTTTAGAAACCCTTAATTGCAGACTTCCGAAAACTATCAGCTTTGCCTGGCCATAATTACTTTTACTACTTACAAGTGAGATTACTTTTTTCTCTCAAAGACTTTTTTCTTTAGCAGTCTGAAATTTCTGAAAAAAGTTATTTCTCTCTCTTTCTCTCGGTGAAAAATTCTACTTTTTTATTTAATTTCTTTTTCATTAAAAACCACATTTTTCAAATTTGCAAAAATTGAAAGAAAATATTTTATCCATAATTAACTCTACTCCCATCACTAGTATCAAAATTCCAATCAGTTTCTATTTCTGCCCGACTCCAACAGACCTTTACTACTGAAAATTTGTTTTTTGTTAAAAGCTCTAGAGAGAGGCAATGGGAATGAAAAAACTTCCGCATAAAATACGAAAGGGGCGTGGAGAGTTTTGAAAAATAATGCCAAGCTAGATGCAAAAAAAATGTAAAAAATTCAGTTAATAAATAATAATTCCGAATAAATATATTTTATTAAAAATTTGTAACTTCATTACTCTCAAATCCGTTTATTTTAAAAGTTACATAACTCCCAAAGGGAATAAATAATGATGCTGATTTTCATTTTTCCCCATTACCATTACCATCATCATCATCATCATCATTATTATTATCATCACGATATGCATGCAATATTTATTGAGTCAAAATGCCTTCGGTTTGGCTTTTAAAATGAAAATTCTGATGGGGGTAACTTGAGGAGAAATGAGAGAAGACGAAGACGAAGACGAAGAAGAAGAAGAAAAAAAAGCCAGCACTCTCTGAATATGTTTGAAACTATTTATATTCGCACGACTCTATATATATATGGGGCGTTCCACACCAAATCGGAAATTATTTTACTTTTGCATCTGAAATATTTTTCAAATATTTTTTTTTTCTTTTAGTGCTCATTAAAATTAGCTACCATGATTTTTTTTTAATTTTTTCATCAAGCGGTTTAAGAGTTACAGGTTTTTGAAATAATACGTTTTTCACGTAATTATTTTTTTTTTTAAATGCTTATAACTCGGACCAAAATTGATCACACTGGACGCTCTTATATTGGAAATTTTTAATATAAGTAAAAAATAAATTATTTAAAATAAGTACTTTTTAATAAAAATGTAAAAAAATATTTTTTGGGTAAAACAATTTTATTTCAACTGAAGTGGTCGCCGACTACTTTTGAAAAATTGTAATATTCTACAGGAATGATACTGATGTTACTAGAATCACAAAATAAAAAGATTTTTTAAAAATAATTTTATATCTTTTGTAAAATATGACTTTTAAACATTAGAAATGCTGAAAATTGTCAATTTTCTGCCAGTAGAAAATAATGATAATAAATATATTTAATTTTTAATATATTTTTATAATAATAAATATATTTTAGTACAAAAATATAATAAACATTATTGACATTTGTTTAAAATGTCTAAATTTATTATTATAAATTGACATAACCATTTAAAAATATAAAATAATAAATAAAATATTATTCCAAAGTTCTTTATTAAATTAACCTGTTTTTGGTATTTTTTAACAAATAATGAGGAAATGTGATTATAAAATTAGGTAAAAACTTACGGAATATTAAGAATTTGTGATGAACTTTCAGTTTTTGATAAAAGTTTTCTTACATTTTCTCGAAAAATAAAAAATTTGTGTAAAATAAAACTGCTACTTTGTCCATTTTCACGATTTTCAAGTGTCTTTAACTTCTTGGGAGAAAATCGATAAAATATGGAATTTTTATAAATAATTAAATTGTCACTAATTAAACACACACTGTGATTTTCAACTATGTTCCCAGGGCTAGTTTAAAAATTAGAAATTTTTTTAAAATAGTATATTTTTAAGGGTTAATGAGTGTAATTTTTATAAAGTTGAAGTTGGTTTATTATTATTGTCAATTTACTAATCTAACTTTAACTTTATAAAAATTACATTTATTAAACCTTAAATATATACTAATTAAACCTTAAAATTAAATTAAATTAAAACCATAAAAATATACTATTTTTAAAAAATTTATGATCTTTAAACTAGGCCCGGAACCAAAGGGAAAATCATAGAGTGTGTTTAATTAGTGATAGTTTAATTATTTATAAAAATTCCATATTTTTCCAATTTTTTTCAGAGAAGTTAAAAACACTTGAAAATCGTGAAAATGGACAAAGTGGCAGTTTTATTATACACATTTTTTTTATTTTTCGAGAAAATGGAAGAAAACTTTTATCCAAAAATGAAAGTTCATCACGAATTCTTTATATTCCGTAAGTTTTTACCGAATTTTATAATCACACTTCCTCATTATTTGTTAAAAAATACCAAAAATAGGTTAATTTAATAAACTTTGGAACTTTGATTTCTTTAACTTTGGAATAATATTTTATTTATTATTTTATATTTTGAAATGGTTTTATCAATTTATAATAATAAATTCAGACATTCTTAACAAATGCCAATAATTTTTATTATATTCTTGTACTAAAATGTATTTCTTTTGAATTATTTTCCACTGGCAGAAAATTGACAGTTTTCAGCATTTCTAATATTTAAAATTCATATTTTACAAAAGGTATAAAATTATTTTTTAAAAATCTTTTTATTTTGTGATTCTAGTAACATCAGTATCATTCCTGTAGAATATTACAATTTTTCAAAAGTAGTCGGCGTCCACTTTAGTTGAAATAAAATTGTTTTACCCTTTTTTTAATTTTCGCAAAAAAATTTAACTTTTAAAAATAAAATTTCATTTTTACACCGGAAAAAAAATAATTTCAATTTTAGACTATTCCTCTTCTTTTGCAGAATTTTTTCCTCTTATATATGGGCACTAAAGTTTTCATTTCTAATTGAGAGGATTTTCCTCTTTCATATTTTCCATTAAATGTCATTTTTTAAGCTGCGTTCAGAAAAACAAAAAACAACATAAATATCTTCATTCTAGTATAAATTTATTTCAATTTGAGAGGAATTATTTCAATCAAAGAAGAAAGGTTAAAATTCTGTGGAAGAAATGCATAACAGCATAACTGACATTTTTATCAAATTTGAGATAACATCAGATTTCTATATATTCAATCAATATTGAAAAAAAAAAAAATATATAAAAATATTGTTAAAAAAAAATTTTATTGTTATAAAAATATTGTTAAAAAAAAATTTTATTGTTATAAAAATATTGTTAAAAAAAAATTTTATTGTTATAAAAATATTGTTAAAAAAAAATTTTATTGTTATAAAAATATTGTTTGCTCTTCAAAGTTCAATAGCTGAAAAATCAGTAAAATGGTTATTAATGTAGAAAATAGTGGAAAACATAATCGCATAATTGCGTTTTTGACAAAAGGAGACCAGCATAATAACATAACTGCATTCAGTTTAAAAAACAATTGACATAATTAAAAATGAAAATAACCTTTAAGAATAAAAACAATAAGAATTTTGTAATAAAATGTTTTTATTAAAATACATTTCTTGTACTTTAAATTAATTTTAATAAAACTGGAGCAAATTTTTTATAACATAGATTGTACATTTAATTATGTATTTATTTTTAAGAGTATTTTTATTCTAAAAAATTTTGGTAAGTATTTTAAAAAACAAATTGAAAAATTCTTCAAGTTGAGCAGTAAAGTAAATTTTTTTTCTCGTTTCAATAAATTAAAAACATTTTGTAGAAATATAAATTTCATAACTAAATAAACTCTTATAATTTTTTCTAACGGATTAATAGTTTAAATTGTGTTTGTGTGAACAAATCTTATTATTATGACAAATCAAACCAAATTAATTTGTGAAATTAAAAGTGTCTGAAGTTATACTCATATACAAACTGAACTTACATAACCGCATAAGTGCAATAAAACTCATGATTCTGATCAAAAATGATCAAAATTTATATCAAATCGTGTGTTTTATTAAACGTTGTAAACGGATTTTGAAAATATATTAAATACTAATACTAAATGCAAAAGATCGAAAAAACTTGTTTATTTTCTGAATTGACAGAAGTGACCAAATCACAAATTTTTTACGCAAAAAATGTTCTCAGACTGAGTCTCTCCGAACTTAACCTTCTTATTGTTTAAAAATAAGATTTGGTCAAATTGTAAGTTAGGCACTTGGCCACCTACTGTTTTCGAAAAATTAAAAATTTCAAAATAAATAGATCCCATCGTTTGCCCACAATCAGACAAGGATTAAAAATTCTTAAATTAGTTCTAGTTTCTGACAAAAAATTTTGAAAAAATCGATCGATACATACATTCTTAAAAATGGAATTTTATTTTTAAAATTTTTTTCCAAAATTAAGATAAAATATTTTTTTACATTTTTATTAAAAAACTACGTGAGAAAACAAAATTTTTCATTAAAAGAGCGTCCGATTTGATCAATTTTCATCCGAGTTATAAGCATTTCAAAAAAAAATAAAAAAAAGTAAGTGAAAAACGTGTTTTTTCAAAAACCTGTAACTCTTAAACGGCTTGATGAAAAAATTTGAAAAAAATCATGATAGCTAATTTCAACGGGCACTAAAAGAAAAAAAATATTTGAAAAATATTTCAGACGCAAAAGTAAAATAATTTCCGATTTGGTGTGGAAAGACCCATATATACATGTATATTTGTAGGGTGGAAGTAGTGTATATGTATCTATAGGCAGGAGAGAAACGGGAATTCATTGCTTTTCGTTTTCACCCACATTTCGGCGCAGGCGTGATAAAAGAGAGAGACTGCTATTATCAGAGAAGGAGCGTAGACGTAAGAGAGAGCACCGGCCGTCAGATCGGGGGCTGAGATTCGTGGTGTGCGGGGGTGGCTGTCCGTACAACGAACAAGGGTTCCACGAAAAAGCTTTCAGTTACGCAAAAGTGGTGGGCTCGTTCGATACCGAAAAATTCTCTCTTTCTCTCCTTTTCTCATCCCTTCTCTTGTTCTCCGCGAAAAAAAAAACAAAATTTACGAGTGCCGTTCAAAAAAAAATCCTCTCACCCCCCGTCTAAATAAAACATTTCCATATAAAAATATATCACTGCCAGAATTTTTGGTTCTTTAATTCCGAAATGAAAATTTTCAAAGTGAGAGATGTGAGGTTTTTCAAGTGATAAATAACAAAAACACGGTGCTCTTGTTTTTGTTAATTAATTACCGTGAATAGAGGGAATCAAGAATTGTGAGGATATCAATGCGGCATGTCTTCCGTGGTGATCGCCGAAAAGGTGGGTGAACCATCTCTCTCTCTCTCTCTCTCCTTCTCTCAACCACGTTTTCGCAGAGGCACTGACATTGTCAATGGCTACAAAACCGGAAGTTAGTGCAGGGGCCTTCACGCTCGGTTTATGTGTGAATCAATAAATTCAGAATGCCGGTGTAAAATAGGGTTTGCGGTAAACTAAAAATATCTTCCTCGACCCCGATCTAAGGATAACGTACTTTACCACTAATGGAAACATGGGAGGGGGAGGAATTAGTATCATTATAACTGGGATTCTTGTTAAATTTTTCTAATCGTTTCTCTATTCTTCTTTTTACCCTTCTTTTCAATTTGTAAAGTGAGATTTTTTCGCTCCGTTCCTTTTTTTCGTTACTCGCCCAGGGAAATGCGGTGGGAAATTTTATTACGAGCCATTACATTTCTTTCTTTCGATTTAGGAGATTTTTTTTTTTTTTTTGGTAAAACTATACTTTTTTCGACGGTGAAAACTAAAAAGTAATCCTAGGAGAAAAATAATGTCAATACAGAGGCGAAAAAGAAATAATAAAACGGAAAAACTGGATAGAATTTGTCAATAGCGTGAATAAGGGGAGAAAATTTCGCTACAAATTTCGTGAATATTAAACGAAAGAAAAATATGGAAATATTTGATACATGGACTATTTTCGATCTATTTCCTCTCGTGCAAAAAAAAATCTGGAATAAACAACAAATTTTGTGATTTTAGCGAAATTTTTGGTAATTTCAATTAAGACTTTTGCTAGTCTAGAGAAAATTATCCCTGTTCTAGGTGAAATATTTTTTCGTCTTCTGTTTGGAATTTTTTTTTACCAAAAACGTAAATCGCTGCTCACTTTTAAATAAAATAAAATTTTCCTGTTTGCAGGGTGAAAAAAATTTCAATAGCGTAAAAAATAGTTAAAATTGGTCCATACTAAAGAAAAATTAGAGTACAATTTGGAATTTTTTCCAATCTACTTGGTATTTCTTTATCTTTTCTTTATTTTCTTTATAACAATAAAAATAAATTAATAAACATTTTTTAAGTGAATATTTTGACAATTACAAAAATTTACGCAAGCGATAAAAATATCAATAGCGTAACAAAGGAATAGAATTTGTCAATAAGAAAAGTAAATAATAAAAAAATAAATAAAAAAAAATAGTAGCAAAAAATTGAGCTACAAAATTCAGTAAATTCTAAAATTTACTACAAAAGAAAAAGAAGAAAATTCTTCTGACTATTTGGAATCTTTTTTTCCTTCTTTGAAATTTTTTTTTGCAAAAAGTAAAGTAATAACCATTTTGGAATTAAAATTAAATTTAATTTAAATTAATGTAAATAATAATGCGGCCAGTTAGCTATCAGTTATTAATTTTAGTTCAATCTTAGTTATGTTAGTACTTTGTACAAAAGGGTTGTACCCGTTAACTTTTTGAATAAATAAATAAATAAATTAATTTAATAAACTTTAATTTCTAATTTAATAAAATTTAATCTCTAATTTAATTAAATATTTAATTAAATTAAATTTTACTGTTTGTCAAAATTCACTCATGCGGAATATCATTTCAATAGCGAAGAAAATGAATGAAATTTGTCAACAACTGGGAAAAATTGAAAAAGGACTATTAACCGGAAAGGAAAAATTGAAAATATCCGTAATATGATCCATTTGGTCTCTTTTTTTATTCAATTGGTTTTTTTTTACAATAAAAGTACATTTTTTATTACTGAAATTAAAGAAAAGTAAAATAACCACATTCGGAATTTATAAATATAAATAAATAGAAATAAATAAAATAAAATAAATAAAAATAAATAATAATCAATAAATAATATATTTATAATAATAAATTTCTATAAATAGAAATGATAAGAAAAAATTGCAAAAAAGAATAAAAGTATTCGCAAATATTTAGCAGAGAGGAAACGGAAGAAAGTTCGGAAATTTTTGTTACACGAGTCATTAGATTTCCTTCTTCGATCTATTCGTTTTTTCTACAATGAAAGAAAAAGCTTTCGTTGCAAAATTTTACAAGCGAAAAAATGAAAAAAAAAATTGTGCTAAATATTTAGTGAATATTGAACGAAAGGACATGATGGAATTTTTTTGCTATATACGAGCCATTTCATTTTTCGATCTACTGGAGTTTTATTTATTTTTTTTTCTCCTGCAATAAAAGTATAAATTTTTTTCTTTGATGAAAGTTGAAAAAAATCTGAAAGAAACTTAAATTCATAAAAAAAGGAGAAAAAAGCCTGGATAGTAAAAAATGCAAAAATTGAGAAATATTTAGCAAAGAGGAAGCGGAAAAAAGTTCGGAAATTTTTGTTACACGAGCCATTAGATTTCTTTCTTCGTGCTAGAAGCTATTTTTTAAGCTAAAGTAAATTTTCTCTTTTGCAAAAATTTGAAAACAAAAAATAGGGAACATAAAGCAAAATAGTGTATAAAAATAAATAGAAAAGAAAGCAAATTGCGTGAAAAAGAATAAAAATTCGTTTTCTGAAAATACAAAATAATTTGGGAAGAGAAAAAAATTTTTCAAATTGGTAATAAAATTTTCTTGGTTATTGAAGGGTATTTGAACCGTAGTGACGTCACAGTTTTAATTCAAACGCTTTCAACAAATTGTGACATAATAATAGTTCAAATGAGCCCTTAACATTTTCTCCACAATTTTGTTAATTAAACAATTATTTTTATTGATAAAAATTTTGACGAAAAAAAAAAAATTAACAAAAATTTCTTAAAAATCAGAAGAAAATTATTAAAAGTAAAGAAATGAAGAACTATTTATATAAACTATAAAACTACAACAAATTAATTATTAATTTATTACTAAAAGGCCCTTGTAAAAAAATTATTCCCATATCAAGAATCGATATTTATTCCTCTTTTTGTAAATTTTTTGTTCATTTTTACGTATTCTTTTTTTAAAATTGAATTCGAATTTATTAAAAATTTGTCCTACACGCCGATTTTAAGGTAATTATTTCCGTTTTTATTCACTTCTAAAAAGAAGATTAGGTAAATTAATCTTCACTAAGATCGTGGTTCTTGTTTTGAAAAATTCTGCGAAATATATAGATTTGAATAATCTCGGATTAAGATTGCTGCCGAAGATTATTTCTCAAGTAGGAAAGAAGTTGAGAGGAATTTGACATAATTTTCCTTTGGAAACTGTATAACTTTAGAGAATATTTTTGTGCTGAACGACTGAAAACAGTTTTCTTTACAAAGAATATATAATTTACTCTACTAAAAATCAATTCTAGAGAAAATCCAAGTGAATTTGTTTTATTAAAAGAGAACTTTGTTTGAAGAATTATTTACTATTTGATTCAATTAATAAATATAGTAACAAATCTTAAAAATAAGTAAATTTAAAAAAAACCCAATGATCATTAAAATTAAAAAGTAGTTTGATATTTAATAAAGAAATTAATTATTTTACTACCGATTTTATTACTAATTTAAATAATTAAAATTTTGCATTGCAAAAAAACAAAATAAAAAATCAGTTTTTTCTGCTTTCATTTTTAAAGGACGAATTTTTTTCTGAATAAAAATTCTTCAAAAAAATGTTTTTGAAAGCCTTTTATTAAATTAATTATTTTAAAAATAAAATTCATCCGAAATGATTGTTTTGCAAAGGAATTTTATCGAAACGGTTATTTCATATGAGAATTTTATCGGTATGGTTATTTTACACGAGAATTTCATGGAAATAATTATTTCACTAAAATTTCTATCGGAATAATTTATTTTATCAATGAAATTTATTGGAATATTTATTTTATTAAATGAATTTTATTTGATTACGTAAATTTTGCGTCATATTAATTCCACTGCATAGAAATGTTTTTCTTTTTCAGAAAACATTGAAATTTAATATAATAGATATATATTTTATTTTAATTGAAATAATATTTATTAATAGGTAAAAATATTAGTATATCAATATATTAATTAATAATATAATATTAAGAATATTTATTAATTTTAGAAAATAAAATTATTTTTATTTTAATTTTTAGAAAATAAAATTATTTTTATTATAATTTTTAGAAAATAAGAAAATAAATTTTTTGCATTATAAAGAAAGTTTAATTCAAAATAGTAGAATGGAATTTATTTTCATATTTATTATTTAAAAAGCAATTGTTCGTTTTCACAAAGGAATTTGGTTTAGAAATAAGAGAAATATGTTTTATTCTCATTTTTATTCATTAAAATAAAATTTTTCTTCTTTACAAAAGAATTTTTAATAGTAAAAATATGATTTTATTCATTATTATTATAATTAAAAAACAATTTTTCTTCTTTAGGAAAGACTTTTGATTCGAAATAATAAGAAAATGTTTTATTATAATTGAAAAAATGAAATAGAAAATACCTTTATTATTTTAATTATTAAAAGAAAATTTATTATACAATTAAATAGCGCTGAAAAGTTTGTGCTAATTTTGAAAACTAATTACAATCAAATGATTTCTGTTGGAATAATTTACTCCACTAAAGAATTCTCCTGGAATAATCACTCCACTAATGAATATCAGTATAGAATAATCAATACATTAACTAAACAATTCCACCAAATAGATATTATTTCAACTTTATAACCTTATATAGCTTGAAAATAAATCGAATATAATGTGAATATGATAATTGAAAGTCTGTTATTAATATCTATACACTATCCTCTAAAAGTTCACTTTTCACAGTAATTATCCCATGCCAGCAGTATATTTGTATTTCATCAATTTAAATTAATTAACAAGCGCAAAATTCGTAAAATAATCAGTTAAAAAAAACCTAATTTTTCCACATCCAATATTTGTTTTTTCAATTAAAAAAAATATACATATAATCACTCAAATATGAAAACTCGTCAATTATTTTTATATATTCTCTTTCTTTCTTCTGCCTCCCTTTCTTCTCTCTTTTTTTACATCAATTCCAATAATAATTTCAATGCTCGTAAATTTTATTTTATTCCATCATAATAACTATTTTTTGCGTTATAAAAAAATTTGTAATTTGTAAAGAAAAAAAAGAGAGAAATTTAATTGATCTGTTATTCAAAAATTTTTCTATATTTTCTCGAAATAAAATTACGATGAGCAGCAATCTTTATTCTTTTCTCTATTAAGTATTATATCTATGTACAATAATGTCCCTGGGACAAAGTTTAATGTCTATTACGAATTTAAAAAGTCGATGCGAAAAGGGACTCATTAAAATTAAAGTTTTCTTTTTTTCTTGCCTTTGGAGAAAGTATATACATTCCCTCGGGAGCTGTTTAAATTTCTTTTTAGCAAAAAAAAAAGAAAAAAACGAAGAGAGTGCGGAAAATAAAAATAAACTTCTTAAACTCTTTACTTTTGTTCGCGAATTTTCTCTTTTAGAAAAAAAAGAAGATGAAGAAAATTGAAAATTTCGATTTTCTGATTAGAAATGGAGGAAAAATTCTATTTATGTTACAGAAGGAAGAATGAATATTTTTTGCTTTTAATTTTTTTTTTTTAAAGAAATTGATATTTTAATAAATTGATATTTTATTTTTTTATTTTTTTTTATTTCTATTTTCTGTTAATAATAATACCTATATTATTTATTTTTTATTATCAAAAATATATTTATACCTGTGCAGTCGAAACTATCGGAACTCGATTTTATAGATTTTTTTGCTTTCAGTAATGTCCAATAAGAATTATTTTCATTTAGTTTATAAATAAGTAAAATAAAAGATATTAATAATAAATAAGTTTATATTATTATTATTTAGATATTAATTTTATTTTCTTAAATTAACAATTTTAGTTAAATATTAAATGTTTTTTTAATATATAAAAATCTTTATTTGTCTCCTCATATTATTTTTTTACTTTCGCCTGTTTTTAAGGGAAATTGTAACGCGGAAATCGAATCCACTATTAGTTTTTTTACTACACGTTATGTTTTTGATAATTGCAGATGTCAATTATTGACTGATTTTTTTCTTCTTTAAAATTAGTAAATTTTACTAAAAAAATTAGTGGAAATTACTATTTATTAGTAAAGTTTTACTAAAAAATTAGTATAAATTACGATTTATTAGAAAAATTTATTAATTCAAAAGGAAAAAGCCAGTCACTAATTAAAATTAGTAAATATTTTTACTAATTCAAATTTAGAGAATTACTTTTTACTATGTTTAACCATTTTTACTGCAAATGAAAATATATTACTTAAAAAAAGATTATAATTTGCTTTTTAAAGCAGAAAAAGAGAAAATCACTTGGATTTGCTTGAAACTTGTTATTTAGAATTTTTTTTAGGGTTGTTGATTACAAATATGATGTTAGATTTATAAAATTCAAAATGGCGGATCCAATATGTCTGACGAAAAAAATTAAAACTTAATCGGATTTGCTTAAAACTTGATACTTGAATTTTTTTAAATATTTTTTGGTGACGAATATGGTGAACTCCACGTCAACTCATCACAGATATTTTCTAGACTAATTGGGATTTGGTTAATATTTTATGTATATGCTCCTTAGGCGATATGAAAAAAGTTCCCCAAACATTTTTTGAAAAAAATAAAAAAATGGCGGAGATATGACACTTTGAATTTTTTAGTACTTTTATTTTAAAAAATTCATAACTTCTACTCTAATAATCCGATTTTAATTTTCAATATCAGAAATTGTTCGTAAAATACCATATTTTAAACTAAAAAATATTATAATTAACAAAAAATATTTTTGATCTATTTTTGTCAAATTTGAAAAATAAAAATCGTCATTTAAAAAATATGGGGTTTTCAATTTCTTTTTTATTTATACCAAAAGATGCCAAAATTTGTCTGTTAAAAATCTGGTAAGTTTTATTGTGGGACCGCCATGGGTTTTTGAAAAAGAAATAAATTTAATGTGATGCATGATACAAATTTATACGTTCTTTCAGGAAATGTAAAAAAAAACAAATGACCATCACAAGTAATATGAATTCATTGCTAATTGTTCCCTGTCTTTCTAAAGTTTTTTTTTTATGCATCACATTAAATTTATTTCTTTTTCAAAAACCCATGGCGGTCCCACAATGAAACTTACCAGATTTTTAACAGACAAATTTTGGCATCTTTTGGTATAAATAAAAAAGAAATTGAAAACCCCATATTTTTAAAATGACGATTTTTATTTTTCAAATTTGACAAAAATAGAGCAAAAATATTTTTTGTTAATTATAATATTTTTTAGTTTAAAATATGGTATTTTACGAACAATTTCTGATATTGAAAATTAAAATCGGATTATTAGGGTAGAAGTTATGAATTTTTTAAAATAAAAGTACTAAAAAATTCAAAGTGTCATATCTCCGCCATTTTTTTATTTTTTTCAAAAAATGTTTGGGGAACTTTTTTCATATCGCCTAAGGAGCATATACACAAAATATTAACCAAATCCCAATTAGTCTAGAAAATATCTGTGATGAGTTGACGTGGAGTTCACCATATGTAAAAATTATAACTATAATTTTCTTGAAATTTGTTATTATACTATTTATTTTTTATTATAAAATAATATATTAGAATTATTATTATGTTATTTAATTTTATTATTATTTTGATTTTTTTAATACTGCAAAATAACCCTAAAAGCCTTCGAGTAACAAGTTTCAAGCAAATCCAAGTGCTTTAAAATTTTTTTCTCTTTCACATTGGATTTGCTATTTTGCATGTTTTCAAATGAATTTTTTAGATTTGTAATCAGTGACTTTGAAATCCTCCAAGTAACAAATTTTATGAAAATTATATTAAATTTTTTATTCTTTCCGACATTTTGAGCCCTTTATTTTAAATCTGACGTACTTGGAAAAATTATTATTATTAATATTAATATTATTATTTAATTTTTTTTAAATATTTGAAGGGTGGTATTACAGAAGGGATCAAGTGTCAATTTTTCGAAATTGATATTTTTGATAAAAAAAATCAGGTAAATTCATTTACACAGTTCTGTAAAAGGATTTTCTTGTAAATTATTTTTTAAACTTGGTTTTAATAAAAATAAGAATTAAAAAGTAGACTAAATTTTTTCTGACAATGCAATTCAGTTGAAAAATAAAAGAATTGAATATTATTAATTAATTTTTTAAAATTAAAAAACAATATTATGAATAGGTTAATATGGTTAAAAATATTGCTTTCTTTTTTACTAAATTTCGTTGGGAAATTTTATGTCTATTTAGAAATAGTTTTATTCTTTATCTAATTTTCAACAATTGAAATATTATTATTCTATAAATATTATTATTTAATTTTTAAATATTCTTGTTTGCACTTTGTATTTGAAAATTTCAGTATTGTTTAGTTTTAAAATGAAACATTTACATTTACTGTTTACATTTACCTCAAATAACCCTATATAGATATTATTTAGATAAAATAAATTATTTTATGAAGAAATTGAAATCTTGTATATTTTTAGTTCGTTGCCTTTCACAATATTTGATCAATTAACTACAATGAAAAAAATGTATTTGATTCAAATAATCGATTAATTGACTTCAATGAATATTACTTAATTCAATTAAATATTTAGTTGATAATAATCAAGTAATTGACTATTTTGTTAAAACAAAGAATTTTTTTAAACACAGTATTCGGAATATTTAATTGCAATGTTTATTGAAAAATTTGTAACGATTTAAATGTCCACTTGAAAAAAAAATTTATTTGATTCAAATAACCGATTACTTGACTATTATCAATTAAATGTTTAATTGAATAAATAATATTAATTGGAGTCAATTAATCGATTATTTGAATCAAATACATTTTTTTAGAGTAGTTAATTGATCAAATATTGTGGAAAGCAACAAACTAACAATATACAAGATTTCAATTTGTTCATAACATAATTTATTTTACCTAAATAATATCTATATAGGATTATTTGGGGTAAATGTAAACAGTAAATGTTTCAGCTAAATTTACCAAAAAAATAAGTACGTCGTGAATATTTTTGACAATTGGCAATGCCCTAGTGTAAGTTATTTTTTAATTTAAAAAAGATTGAAAATCAAAGTTTTACTGTTTCAGTATTTTATCTCGCTTTTACATAAAAATAAATTGAAAAATCAAACTAAAATTTTTCATTCTTCCTCATTAATGCTTTAACAAAAATTGACTTTGATTTTGTCAATTTAGTTAATAAGTAATTAAGTGTTTATATTTACCACGAGAATTCGAAAACTCGGGGTAAATGTAAACAGAACATCAACTATATTTTAAAAGGAAAAATTGAATAAATTATTGGATTCACAATTTTGAAATTTAAAAATTCAATTTTAGATACTTATTCAGCAACCTTAAAAACTTCTTTTCACCAAGTTGAATGAAAATCTATTAAAATTTGTTGAAGTTATTCGAGTTTTTACATTACTAATTTTGTAATGGTTGATTCTTTATTTTATATGATACATTATCAGACAACTGGTCAATTTACTATACATCTACGAAAAATTTTTTTTCAGTTTTTTCATCCCTTAAAACAGTAGTATACTTGAAATAACTTGTTTCTTAAACCTCGATTAACTACAGTAGTGTTTACATTTACCCCGAATAACCATCAATAGAATTAAGTATTAAATTTATAATTTTTTTAGTTTAAAATTGGTTCATATGTTGTTTATTTCTTATTTTATATGGATTTAGGATATCTTCTATTTTCATTCAACAAAATTTCCGATTATTTTCGGGTTATGGCCCTAGTTTTTCCCGGTTTTCTTTTCTCATCAAATTTAAATTTAAATTTGATTTCGAACATTTAAATAAATGATAATTTTAATTGAAGATTTAGAAAATAATTGTTTCAATTTTCATAAAAATAATCTTGTCTTTTTATAATTATAATTGGAAACTTTCTTTTTCAAGTTTATTACAATTCTATTGATAATAATTGAATTTCTGCAAAGAATTGTGCTATTTACAAACATAATTGAAATTTTTCCAAAGAATGATATTATTTATAAAAATAATTTAATTCCTGTGAAGAATTTTATTACAATTTTAAAAAAAAGCAGTGATAATTAATTATTTACGTAGTAAGTAATAAACATTAAATTTGCTTCAGAAATGATAAATATCATTTATTTGAACATTCAGAAATTTGAAATTATATAAATTTAAAAAAGTTCAATAATTATAACTATTGAATAATAATAGAATAATATAATTTTTAGAAGCAAAAAATTGATTTAAAACTTTAAGAGGGACTTTATATTTTAACAATAAAATTATAATTACGGTCACTAACTTCCCTTGATTTTTTTCGAAAAATTTAAATTAAAAATCTTGCAAAAAATTAAATTATTTAAAAAAAAAATGTAAAGAAATTTCAATTATTTCAAAAATTTTCAATTTTTTGTTTAAAAAAATTAAATTATCTTGAAGCAATGGAATTAAAAAATTTTAACAACTTTATTTTTCAGAATTTAAAAAACAATTTGCGAGAATTCAATTATAATAAAAAATTTGAAGTACATATCGCTTTTTTTAATTATCTAATCAAAATTTTAATTATTAATCTTCGCACTAGGAAACTTGAATTCATTAAAATGTGACTATAAAATCCAATTTTTAATTATTAAATTAAAATACTTCGAAAATTTTATTTGTTAAAAAGTTTATAAAGAAATTCTTTAACAAATTCAATTACATATATTTTCAGACGATTTTCACAATATTTCTATTAACTCCATAATTTTTTTAAATTTATTTACATAATCTATTTGAATTAGTGCCTGACTTTTACTATCAAATTAATTTTCTTTAACTAATTCAAAGTTAGAGAAGAGTATAAATATCTATAAAAATTGAAATAAAAAGTAATATTTAAAAAAAAAATAAAATAATGAAACTTTTTTAATTTTGGTAAAAATTCCCGCTTTTGTATAAAAATCCCGGTTCATTCCCGGTTAAATTAAATTCCCGGTTATTTCCCGGATTTCCTGGTTAGTAGACACCCTGTGGATACAAATTTTGTTCGTTATGTTACAATTTTTATTAACTAAAAAAATGAGTATTTTGAATTTGATTTAGTTAGAAATCAGCTTCGTTTTTTCGAATTTTGAATGTCAGCATTTTTTTTGTCAGATATGAGAAATTTTAGAATTCTGTATAGTTAAAAGATTTTTTTAGTTAGAATTTTGTTTGGTTGAAATTTTATTTATTACGAGTTTTTTTAAATTGGAATTTTGTTTTGATTAACAATTTTTTTGGTTATAGATTTTTGGTTTTCTTTAGTCAGAATTTTGTTTACTTTAATTCAAGTTTTGTATTAGTATTTACTTTTGCATTCAAATTTTGTTTTTTTTAAATTCATTTCTCTCGCACTTTGATAATTTAAAATCTTGTTTTCTTGAAAATTTCGTTTCGTTCGAATATTGTTTTGCTATAGAATTTTGTTTCCTTCATTTAGTTCAAATTTTTATGTAATTAATGTTCCTAAAGTTTCGAACGTTCAAATGAACGACAATATTTTTTTTACTTCTTCTAATTTGTATTTTATTTACAAAAAAATTATTTTTTAGAATAAAACAAATTAATTCTTAACTAAATATTGTTTAATTTCAATTATTTTTCTTTTTCCGATAATAATTTTCAAAATCACTGAAAATGAAAAAGAATTTAGTTTTTATTTGAACGTTCGAAATTTTTGGGCCATTGTAATTAAAAATTTGAGTAGTTAGAATTTCAATTAGGTATTTTTTTGCTCGGAACTTTGGTTTCAATTTTGGTCTGTTATTATTTATTTCAACTTTTTTATGCTTTAATTTGTATTACATGAATTGTCTTTAAAATATTAATTATTCTTTAAACGAAAGTGATTTTTGATATTAGAAAAAAAAATGTTTATTATTACTGAAAAGTATTAAAACCACGTTTAATATAAAAAATAACACTCTTTTAAAACCAAATTGTGGGAAACCAACTATTATTGACTATAAACACAAGTACTCTGTATAGTGTGGTTGTGTTTGTATAGAGAATAAACTTGCTAGATTTTCAACCACGAAATGGTTCAATGTATATATAATAATGTGTGTGTAGTTATATATATATATATATATATATAAAATACCCTAGTATATATATATATGAATATAAAACGAAAAGAGGGGATTCATATGTGTGCATGTAGGTTGAATGGACAGTTAGGGAGTAAAAGGGGTGCGGGGTTGGGGGTAAAAGCTGTGAAAGATGTAGCTATATCATCATGACTTGTGACGTTTAACGATCGACAAAAGCCTGAAGCCACATTTTTGCAAGCAGCCTCTTGTTCTTTCCTCTCTTATCCCTATTTGGCCTTTTTTTTAAATTTCACTCTCGTGAACTTGATATTTTATTGCTCTAATTAAAATCGATTGTGTTTGGAATTGTAGAAAAGAGACATCTGGTTGTTGTAATTAGTACTTTTGACCCTTTTGAGATCGTTAAAGTCACAAAAAAGGAAAACAATTTCAACCCTCTTTTTCAAAAAAAAAAGAAAATGGGGTTAAAATTACAATTATTTTAATCTTTTGATTTTATTTCCACACTTTTTTTTTTTTGAGGTCAAATATATAGAGGTAGTGTACAAGAGAATTTGTGTAAGCTGTCGATAATTACGTTGATTGGTTGAGGGTAGTTTAAGTAACATTAATTGAACGACAAGGTGACGTAAATCCAAGTTTTTTACTTTGATGTTTTCGTTTCATTGATTTTGTAATTTTGTTTTTTGTTATTTTGTTTTTTTTATAATTTAATTTTTCTTTATTTATTCGAATTATGTTTGTTGTTATTATTTTTAATTTCAACTGTTTTTCTTTATTTTTTAATTTCTGGTGATATATTTTTTTCTTTTTTAATTTATTTTTCAATTTACATTTTTTTGCATTTATTACGTATTTTTGTTTTCTTATTTTTAATTTATTTTTTTAATTCATGTTTATTTTTATTTTTTTAGTTTCATTCTAGTTTTTAATTTCTATTTATTGCTTTTTTTATACACATCCTAAAAAAAGTAATGGAAAAAAGTCAAATAATAGAAAAAAAATCATCTTCTCTGAAGTTTTCTTCTTAAAACAAAAGTATTCCACTTGAATGTATATTATTTTTATTCTTTGGTGTTTAAAAAAGTATATAAAATATAAAATAATAAAAAATATAAAATAATAATAAAACAAAACAATCTTTTAAGGTTCAAATGTCAAAAACATTTATTACAAATGAAGAAAATTAACAAATAAATATGTTGATTAATGTAAGTAATTAACTATTAATGATTAATTATATTTATTTAAATAAAACCGTTAAATTCAATGCAGCAAAATATCTTTTCTTTATTAGCTCATAATGAAAATTAGCAAATAATATCGAAAAGGAAAATCCTCTAAACAGAAGTATATTAGTTTTGATACCATGAAAATATGCATTAAATTTAGAGAGATCCGCATCAAATAAAGATTAATTTTTTTTTTTGCATTTAAATTTTTTGTTTTTTAATTTCTATAAATTTTTTAATTTCATTTATTTGTTTTTTTAAATTTTTCATTTTTATATTATTATTTTGTTTTTTTCAATATTTTGTGAAAGGTTTTATTATTAGAATATTTTCCCCCTTTGTTGACATTTCGTTAAAAGGTATTTTTTTGAAAAAATATTTTTTGTTTGCCTTCCTCGGGTTCTGTATTTGAAACGTTTGGTTCAAATTTCAAAAGTTTTGGTTCTTTTTTCTGATTTTATTTTTATTTATTTATTTTTGTTTATTTGCTTTATTTTAACGTTGACGTTTCTTTATATCAGCAGCGCACTTCAGATATTTTCATGTTTACCCTTTTAGTTCTTGATTATTATTCATTGAAATGTGTATTTATTTAAATTCTTTTTTTTTACTTTTAATGCATTTTATTTGTAAACTTTCCAATAAAATTTTTATTATTATGCTTATTATTATTATTATTATTATTATTATTACTCGCATTTAAAATATTTTTTTTTCTAAATCATTTTTAATGTATAATAGTTTTTTGAAAAATCAATTTTCTTGACGAAAACTTTTATTTTTTGATAATAATAGATGAAAAAAATTAATTCTGATAACAAAATCAGCAACTTTGTTTCACAAGAGTTTTTAATTTTGCCAATAAAGAATAATTTATATCTATATTAAAATGTCATTTGTCCAATAAAATGTAAATTATATTTGAAAAAAAAGAAAAAAAACTTTCGACTATTGTCGTCAAGGAAAAAGATTTCTATTTCGCTCTTCTAAAGAGTAAAGGACTCGAGTTTTTTAATAAAGTCAAGGGAAAAAAAAGAGGAGAAATCTCTGAAGAAATTATATTTCACTTATTCTTCGTTCCTTCCTCTTTTTTTCCAATTCTTTTTCTTCACTTTTTACCTTATATATAGCGATAACATCGCAGGGAGTGTAAAATACCTTTGAATTTCTATCATTCGCAGATGAGATATTCGGAGCCAATTACGAAGAATATTCAAGTGCTCTCGTGTATTGAAAGGCAGATACATCATTGATACGATTATGTCAATGAAGCTCAAGTATCTTATGGTAACGACAGACCGTGGGAAGATTAATTCAATTTCCCCCAAGAGGTTCTGACTCTCCTTTCAAGATGAAAAAATAAAAAAAAAAAAAAAAAAAGATTTTCTCAAGACGATGAGCTTTATTGGTATCATCGCCTTTAAGATGCGCAATTATAAACAAAAATAAAAACTGATAATAAATAAAAAAAAATATTGAAGCTAAAAGAATATGGCGAGAGGAGGGAAAAAGATATACGAACTTCTATATTAAGTCAGGAAAAACGTTATTATCTAATTTTCTTTAAGTGTATTTTTCCCCTCAGAGGAAGATTACGGATAAAGATGACTAAGCAACATTTATACAAACAAAACACACCCCTTATATTATAGGATTTTTCCTTTATCTTCTTTACTTTTTTTTCCGCCTCATGTACATTGTTTGCCACCATCAGATTTTGATGTATATGTGTCATATGAGATATAAAAATATGATGAGGGGGAAGAATTTAGCATTTTTTTTTTGCTTTTACTTTTTTAAGGGGAAACTATTCTTGGTATTGTGTTACAAAACAGTTGAAGGTAATCCTAAAGCTCTTAAATCGAAATGAAGGCAATGGATAAAAATTTATTGCGGTTATAAATAAAATATAACATTGATTATTATTCTAGTGGAGAATATTTGCAACTTTTTTGATAATTCGTCGGAATTAGTTATTGTTGAGAGAGTATAAGTCTTGTCTTTAAGTATTATGTCTGAACTTTGTGGTTTTGTCGCGTCACAAGTGTCACTTCTGCTACATTTAGAGAAAAAAAATTTATATTTAAAAAAAATATAAACATTTCCACGCGGATGGAAAATAAACAACAAACTAATAAAAAAGCAATAAAATAATAATAAAATTATTTTAACTGAAATAAAATAAAAAAAAGTACATTCGGAATAATCACGAAATCGATAATTTCCTCACTCACAATTTTGCGTGCGAAATGTAAATTAATTAGTTTGAAACGAGCTTATCGAATGTTTACACGTTATGTATATTGTTTCTTTTATCAAAACAATTTTTACATTTAATAATCACATTTTTTTCTGCCTCCCTTTATTTTTTCTTTTAACAAGTTTTGCTCCAATTATATCGAGAGTTTATAAAATCGTGCCATAGTTTCATAAATCTTTAATGATATTTTCTACTTTGCAGTTGAAAAGCAAATTATTCAATTACAGTCGACGCATGAGAACTCAATTTACATAGAAAGTAAATTTATTATTTACGAGACATATCTGTCTTTACAAACACATTTATATCTCTATTATTCCAATAGTTACACATATATATGTTCAATAGAAAAAAAATTCTATTTTCCCTCACAATTTCTTTTTTTTTAACTATTATTTTTCTATTTTTTTTTTTCGAAGAATCGATTTTTATTTTTTCACAGGAAAATTTTATTACTATGTTACAAATTGTATTTTAGTTCCTCTTTTTTTTCTATCTGAGAATTCTAAGAAAATCATCGCCGTGTATGACATTTTCCGCTATATTGGGTCAATATTGTTCCCTGGTGGATATTTCTGGAAAATCCCTCTAACATTATATGTATATATAGAGAGACAAAGAGACGAAGACAGTATATTTGTGAAATGATGAAAACATAAATGTTTGCCAGCTTAAATTCATTTGCATGCTATAGACAAGTTTATTTAGTTTTTTTACAAGATTAAAATTAAAAGAAGAAAAAAAATTGTGAAGAGAAAATAAAATTGTAAATTAAACGTTGATGAAAATTTTTCAACCGCTGGAAATTTAATTTTCCCTTGAAAATAACAATTTCAAATTTTATCTTTTATACGAAATATTTTCTTTTTTTATTTTTAGAGAAAGTTTTTTCTTCTAAATAAATATTTGTTCAGAGCGAAGCATTATAATTGCAAAAAATTGTAATTGCAGAAATTTCAATTGTAAATAATATTTGAGAAAATAAATTATTCCTTGATGGAAAAAATAATAATTTAGAATGTAATCTTTTGAAAAAGGATTTTCTTTTTATTTTCATGAAACTATTTTGCAAAAATAAATATTCGTTTAATGTAAAAATTGTAATGGCAAAGTTTTCAATTTGTGAAAATTAAAAATAAATTCCCTTCGAGATAAAAAAAGATTGTAAATTAAATCTTTTTTCAAATATTTTCCTTTTACTTTTCGATTATTACTTTTTTTAATAATAATAATAAATGTCTGTCAAATAAAAAAACTAAAATTGCAAAAAATTCTATAACAAGAAATTAAAAAAATAAATTCCATACAAGGAAATATGACAATTGTAAATTGAATTTTTTGTAGAAAAAATTCCTTTTGTTTCATGAGAAAATAAATATTTCGAAATTGAATTTTTTAAAAAATGTTTTCTATTACATCTGTAGTGGAAATTATTTCAAAGAAATAAATATTCATTGAACGGAAAGTGGGAATTAAAAATTGAATATTTCATGAAAGATTTTTTTATACAAAAAAAAAAAATAATAATAAACATTAGCCTCTTTTATGGTAAATAAATAATAAATAAAAAAATAAATATTCATATATTTATTTTAACATCATCTATTACAATAAATATGAATTCGAAAAGTTTCTATTACAAAAATTTCAAAAATAAACTCCCCAGAAAGGAAAAAAGATTTAAAATCAAATCTTTTGTAAAAAATTTGTTTTGTTTTACAAATAATTTTTTTCCAGAAATTTGCTTATTAAATAAATATTGATATATTAAATGTAAAATTCTAAATTTAATATTGAATATTGATTATGTCAACTGCAAAAATTATAACGGAAACAATTTCAATTATGTAGAAACAAATCCCCAGAGAAAAAAATTTTAATTTGATTTTTTTATAGATTTACCTTTACGTTCAGAAAAGTATTTTTCAAAAATAAATATTTCTTCAATGCAAAGGTATTAATGCAAAATTTACAATTGCATTGTTTTTAATTATAAAAATAACAATTAAATTATATATTGCAATAAAATTATAAAAAAATAAAACAAATAAAAACAAAAAATAAAAAAAATTATTAAAAAAAAAATAAAAAAAAAAATTTTTATTAAAATACAAAATATAAGTTTTAAGAACTATATTTGTAAAATGATTGAAAATTATTTTGAATTTCTAGAAAGTGCATAAAATGTCAATAAAACGCAAAATAAAAGCAATAAACGAGTATTTAAAAATAATGCAGCAGAAATAAAAAAGTTTATTGTTCCGGACTAGATTATTTGAGTCAATATAATATCTAAGTTTATAACCGGAAACATAAAACTGCATAATACGATAATAATATTAAATGTTCCATAATCAGAATTTCTTTGATTAGAAAAGAGAAACATTTGTCGGAAATTTATTTCCACTTTATATTTTATACAATAAATTTATTAACATTAAAATTTTTCTCATTATTCTTTCAAAATAATAATAATAAACAATAATAATAATAATAATAATAATAATAATAATTAATGAATTATAATTTTTTTCAGTCGCATTTCACGAGGCACAGAACGCGACGTCTCACACGTCGTGAAAAATGGCCCCTACATCTGGCATTTATTCTCATTTATTTTTTGATTCATTTGATTTCAACATCGACAACATCGCCATTAAACGTTGGGAATTTAGTTTCAAATACAACGACAATATCGTCAACAATGGAAACGGCGATAAAATCGTCCCAGTTAAATTCCAATCAGTTTGAAAATGAAAAGGACAAAAACAATGACAAGAATAAAGGATTACCCCCTCAGGATCAAGTGAAGGGAAATAATTTTAATGAAAATACAAAGTCACCGGAGAGCGAAAAAGAAAATGAAGCAAAAGAAAGTGAAAAGACAAGCAAGGATAATGTGATAGACGATAAAACAATGGGAAAAGAAAATACGGAGCCTGATCGTAAGGATAAAGATGAGAAGAGCGATGGGGATGAGAAGATTTCAGGAAAAATTCCAAATTCAACAACTGTGAGTTTATTTTTTGAAAAATAACATTTTTTTCCCTATATTTTTTTCATTTTTAAATTGAGTGTTACATTCTTTTTTCTAGAAAAGCATTTTTTTAAAAAGATTCTTCTTCTTCTTCTTTTTTTGCAATCAGAGAAAAATTTATGTTTCTTTCTAATAGAATTTTGTTTGACAACATTTTTCTCAATTGGAAAAAATTTATGAAATACTTTAGAATTTTTCTTTCAATATCAGAGCATCTGAAAAATTTTCTTTGAAAATCGAGGAAAACGTGTTTTCAATTTTTTATTTCATGTGGCTTTAGAATATTTTTTAAAGTACTAAAATCACGATTGTAAAAGAAAAAGATTTTTTGTTAGAAACATTTTTTTACTACTTGTTATAAAATTGTAAAAAAGTTTTAATTTTGCCTGACCTTGAAAGTCTTTTACTACTGAAACTAAAATTATCGGAAACTGATACTTCAGTCTTAATAAAACTTAGTTTTACTGCTTCTTCTTCTTCTTCTTCTTCTTCTTCTTAAATTAGAAAAAAATTTCCCCTTTGGTCTGACTGAAGGCACTTTTACTACTTTTAGAGAAAATTACAAAAATTAAACAACTTTTGTCTGATAAAAACTGGTTTTCTGTAGTTACGCTAAAACTCAAAACACACAGTTTAGTTGGAAAAAGAGTTACTTTTATTGTTTGAAATTCAAAATCAGAAAAAAATACTAAGAGCTACTTTTACCACTCCTAGTAAAATTCCAAAAAAATTACTTGGCTGTCTGATAAAAAAAAACACTTCTTATACTTAGGGTAAATTTACTGAAAACTCAATTTTTTGTCTAGTGTGAAGTTACTTTTGCAACATTAAATTCGAAATGAATTAAAACTAAAACCTTGTCTGACTAAATACTGAATTTACTACTGCTACAAAAAATTTACGACAGAAAGATCTTTCTATTATAAAATAACCAAAAAATTTTGTATTTTTAATTAAAAATGAGAAATAAAAAATGTTTTTCTTTAAAAGAGAACAATAAATTGTTTAACTGAAAAAAATGAATTTATAAAGTAGAAAATTCAATATTAATATTGTCTGACCAAAAATGTTTTCTACTTCTTCTGCAATTTAAAAAATAAAATTTACACTTTCCTCTGACTAAATTCTACTTATTCAGCTAATATCGCAAAAAATAACTATGACAAATATTCACTTTTAAAACATAAATTTTTTTATCTCCCTGAGTCTCAGTTTTTCTATTTTTTAGTTAAAAATAAAACAGCTTTCAAAGCTTTCATTTTGTCTGACTAAAATTTTGTTACCACTGACAAAAATTGATTTTCTTTTTTTGTCCAAAGTAGTAAAAGTTCGTTTTAATAAAAAAAAATTTGTAACTAAAAAAATGAATATTGTAGCAGTTGATGTTATTAATTTTTTTGAATTATTAGTCGGAGGAGAGAAACTAAAATTAGGTCAGACAATTTTGTGAAAATTTATATTTTCGTCTACTTTAATTTTAGTTTTACTATTTCTAGTAATATAACAAAAAAATTAACAAATTTGTCTGCCAAAAAAAATGTCTCTTTCTACAAACACTAAAACTAGAATGAATTATCAATTTTTTCAGAAAATATAAATTAAAATTAAAAACAAACAGGTAAAGTAATATATTTTTAAATAAAAAAATGTTTAATTAAAAAAAATAATGCAATGTAAAAATTAAACATTAATTAATTAATGTGTCATAAAAAATTGATATTAATTAATTAATACACCTGGAGAAAAATATTATTTAAAGCAAATATACTTTATTTAATTTAAATAAAAGAATATTTGTCTCTAAGAACCAGACTTTTTATTTTTTTTAATGGAATTTTTATTCGACTTTAATAAATCATATTTTGGAGACAAATAAAATTCGATTTTTGACAAATAAAATTTATTTAAAACAAGCAAGAAGTCTAAAAAAAGTTGAAGAAAATTAACTAAAAGTTGAAAAATGTCTGACTAAAACTCAATTTACTACTTGGAGCAAAAAAAGGAAAATTATTCGTCTGACTAAAAGTGAGCTGTACTACTTACAACATTTATTAGAAATTTACATTCTTGTCTGACTTATACTATATTGTTACCTACTCAAAATGTCACTTTCGTCTGACTAAATATCTACTTTTACTACTTATTTACTTACAAATTTCAGAATATAACCGTTTTGTCTGACCTAAAGTCACTTCAACTACTTTTACTAAAGTTACAAAGAAATCTTTACAACTTTGTGTGACACTCACTTTATTCAACTTCTTCCATTGGAATTACAATAAAGTATCAACCTTGTCTGACTAAAGTTTTTCTACAACTTAGTAAGGAAGTTTACGAAAATTTACTCTTTTGTCTGACTAAAAATCATTTGTTCCACTTACACAAAAATTACAAGAAACAATTCCTGTTGTCTGACTAACATTGTCCCTTTCTACTAACACTTCGCTTACAGAAGTTACAATAGAAGTTGAAGAAAGTTTAATTGTTGTTGCTATATATTGTACTACTGTCACATTAGTGTGAGAAAATTTTATGTCCCACGTTATTATTTACTGATATTACTGATTCTGAAATGCCAAGAAAGAAACATAAACAGTCAAGTCTGACTTAAAATTGCTTTTTCTACTGAAATGTTGTAATTTCTATAGGAAAATAAGTGTTACTATTGATTTTAGAATTGGCTTAAACTTTCACAATTGTGTCTCATTAAAACTTGTCTTTTTTACTTTGGATATTAATTTTTTACACGAAAAAAATTATTCATTCTTTAAGATAAATCTAATTTTTACAGTATTTTTTAAATGCAGAAATTTATTGCTTTTAAAAAAGTCTTTATTGTTTCTTTTAAAGAGAAAAATATGTTGTTTCCTTTAAATTGAAGAATTTATCGTGGCTTTCGAATAGAAAAATTTAATGTTTTTTAAACAGAAAATTTATTGTTTCTTTTAAATAGCAAAATTTGCTAATCATGTTAAATGAACAAATTTATTCTAGTCTATAAATGGAAAAATCTATTGTTTTTTTAAGTAGAAAAATTTTTTGTTTCTTTAAAGAAGAAAAAATTGGAGTTTTTTTTAAACAGAAAAATTTGTTATTTTTCATTCAAATAAAAAAATGTATTGATTGATTCAGAATTGACGTTAACTATAACAATTGTTTAACAAAACTTACTTTTTCTTTTTATTAAACTAATTTTTTAATATAAAAATTTATTAATTCTTAAAAATAGAAAAGTTTACTAATATTTTTAAAATAGGAAAATCTATTGCTTTAATAAAAAATTATTGTTTGTTTGAAATGGAAATATTTGTTGTTAATTATTGTTGAAAATTGACAAATTTACGCCGATTTTGTCAAATAGAAGAAACAATTCTTTTTGATTAAAAAATATTTTTTTTCCTAATAAAAAATTCATATTTTCTTTTAAGCACAGTAAATCATGAGGTATTAAAAAGTGTTGTAGATTAAAATAACACCAAAAATGATCAAAATAATCAATTTTGGTGTTATTTTTTACAATGAATGAAATTTTAGTTTAATAAATTTTTTCACAACTATAAAACATGAAAATATCGATAACTAAAAGTTTTCGACTCGGAGTGATTGATTTTGTCATATTTTATAATAAAACCAAGTAATAAAATACAGGAATTTTTTGACCAAGTAATAAAATCATTATTTTATATTATAAGAATATTATACTTTTTCAAAATTATTTTCATTATTTCAATTCAATTATTATTTTCAAAAATTTTTAACTACAATTTTACTTTATATCTATTATTTTTAATAATAATTAATTAATCAATTTCACGAAATTTTAATTATTCCTAAATTTTTAAATTAAATGTATATAAGAAAATAAAAACTTCAAATAATATTTAAAAAATTCCATTAAACTTTTTCAAAAATATTAATTTCAAAATTCAATTATTTCCAAAAAGTTCACTCTATATTTCTTTTAATATTCAATTATAATATAAAATTTTAACTAAAATTCATTTTTATGAAATGAAAATAAATTTTTATTAGAAAATTCTACAAGAATTTAATTACTTAAATGCAAAAGTAAATAAATTATTGAATAATTGAATGTTTTTCAAAATTCAATTCTCAGAAACAATTTTAGTAACAAATTTTTTAATAATTCAATTCTTTTGTCGAATTTTATTAAAAGTTGCATGAACATAATTACTTTTTTCAAGGAATTGAATTATAATTGTATGAAAAATAATTGAAACGCTACGATGAGTCTTATGAGAATTTTCAAATTTATTCGTTTACAATTCAATTTTAGGAAATTTCAATTATTCGGAAATTCTAAAATTAAATATATATTGAAAAATAAAAACTTGAAATAATTTCAATAAAAATCCTATTAAACTTTTAAAAATAATTAATTCTACAGAATTTTTTGTCAAAAATTAATTTTTTTTAAAATTAAGAATTTCAATGACTTTATCAATGACTTTAGTTTGAAACTATTTCAAAATTTAATTATTTTTAAAAATCCACGTTATGATGCTTCTAATACTTAAGTGTAATCTAAAATTTTAACTGAAATTCATTGTTAAAATCATTTTTATTTGTAAATTCTACGAGAATTCAATTATTTAAATACAAAATTAAATAATTTATTAATTTCATATTTGTTGAAATTAAATTCTCATAAAAAATGTTATTACCAAATTTTTAAAATCATTCAATTCTTTAGACGAATTTTAATAAGATTTTTAAGAATAATTACATTTTTCGAAGAATTTAATTAAAATTGCATTAAAAATAATTGAATACCTAAAAGAATTTTATTATTTATAAAAATAAATGAATTCCTAAAAGAATTTTATTATTTATAAAAATAATTGAATTCCTGTATAGATATGTTATCATTTATGAAAATACTTGAATTATTGCAAAGAAATTTATAAAAAAATTGTAAATAATTGAATTGCTGTTAAAACTTTTTTTTATGAAAATAATTCAATGCTTGGGTAGAATTGTATTAACATTTTTTTTAATAATGGGATTCTTTTGGAAAATTTTATTGAAATAGTAGATATTGAAAATTATGGAATTTTAGAAAACTTTTGAAAATAATTGAAATTTTGACGAGAATTTGATTAAAATTTTGTAAAATAATTGAATATCAGAGAAGAATTTTATTATTTATAAAGAAAATTCAAATTTTGACGAGAATTTTGTTTAATTTTTTAACACAATTGAATTTAGTAACTATCGTTGACTTTGGTGTTTTATTTAAAATAAAATTTCATTCATAGTTAAAAATAACACCAAAATAGATTATTTTAATTCTTTTTGGTGTTAATTTAATCCTAGAGGGATTCAATTATTGCAGATTATTTTAATCCTTTTTGTTGTTATATTAATCCCAGAGGGATTAAACTGTTGCAGATTATTTTAATCCATTCTGGTGTTATTTTAACACCTCAACTTTTTCTGTTAATAGAAAAATTGTGTTTTTATTAAAATTAGAAAAATTTATTGTTTATTTTGAGCAAAAAATTTATACATTTTTTAATAGAAAAACTTATTGCTTATTTCTAAATGGATAAAATCTTTGTGTTTTAAGTTTTAAATAACAAAAATTACAGTTTTTTTAAATAGAAAAATTAGATGTTTATTTCAAGCACGGTAAATCGTTAGGTATTAAAATAACACCAAAAAGGATTAAAATAATCCAATTTAGTGTTATTTTAATCCATTTTGGTGTTATTTTAATACCTAACGATTTACCGTGAGGAAAAAATTCATTGTTTCCATTAAATAGAACAATAATTTATTGTTTTTGAATAAAACATTTTCTGTCTCTTTAAAAAATAAAAATCTCCTAATTTCTCTCTCTCTCTTTTCTTTATCTTTTACTAAATAGAAAAATTTATTCTATCTTTTAAATAAAAATTTTTTTTTGAACTGGTAAAATTTCCTTTATTTCTAAATAGAAAATTAATTTATCAATTTATTTTCGCAGGAACCTTCAATTATATCAACGACAAGTATACCTGAACATTCGACAGTGAGGCCTAAAAGAAAAAATTGTTCAGCGCCAGCCATCGAACAATTTCCGAGACCATTGATGGGCCCGAGTGCCAGGAAACATGGCGGTCTTATCATTCACATAATAGTTGCAGTCTATACTTTTCTTGGTCTTGCCATAGTCTGTGATGATTACTTCGTATCCAGCCTCGACAGGATTTGCGAGGGTAAGACTCTAAATCTTTCAATTTCCTCTCCATCCATTTTCCATCTTTTTTTCTCCACCCATTATTTTTTCCATTATTACTTTTCCCGGTTTCTTTTACTTTTTATCTCTTTCTTAATTTTTTAAACCTGTTAAATTTAATTTAATATTTAATACTATTAGAAGTAGACACATATTTGAGGAAAATTGAAATAATATTCTTTCTTACTTTATCTTTCTGCAGAGGAAATTTTTTTAATTTATAGAAAAAAAAATGTTAGAAAAAAATGTAATTAGTAAAATGTGCACCATTTGATATTTGACTTTATTTTCAATTTTCGAGAATAGAATAAATTTTAAAAAATTTGTTTCTATATTATCTACTTTATTTGAAGAGTAGTATTTTCTTTTCTATTCAATTAGTTAATAAAATTTTTTATTAAAAAATTAAAAAGTGTAGAATTACATTTAGAATTATCTAATTATTATTAAGTTGACTTTATCAATGAAAATTTATTTTATTAATTTTATTATCAATTGAAATTATCTTTCATGACTTTAGTTATGTCGGTTGAAATAATATTTTATGACTTGAATAATTCATTAAATTAATTAATCTCTTATTACCTGAATTGTTGACGCGAGAAATTAATAATTAATTTCTTCTACAAGCAATCAAAATAATTAATAATTGTGGATAAATTGATATTATAGAATAGAAAAATATTTTGTTCAATTTGACCCACTTTTTCCTGACTAATTAAATGGACTCAATTACTTATATATGAATGTACTATATATACATCGAAACGTTTGAAGACATTTTTCCGTTTTGTTATAATTCATGAAATGTGATGTTTGAGAAAAAAAATTTTTTTTTGTACATAGGAAAAATTAATTTCCCCTCATAAAAAATTACAATTTCCTCTTGAATTCAACTCTCGCTTTTTTTTGAGGGGGGACGTTAGCTTTTTCACATATCAACATGAATTTCATTTTATCTCTCATAAATTTATCTCACTTAGTGCGAGAAAATCTTGTCTGACCCCATAACAACTTGTTCTACTTAACAGATCAATTTTGTCCGAGACGAGACAGATTTTTTTTTTTAACTTTGTGATAGAAATAAAAATTTATTTTCTCCGCTTCTTTTTTTTTTGCTTCTTTTCCGTCGACCTATTCAATTTTAGAAGCAGTCGGTTTATTTTTTAATTACTCATGAGAGTTTTTGCTGAGTCGAGATTTATCTTTTAGGTTTTAAATTATTAAACAATAGTGAATTTAAAGGGGTGAAATTAATATTTTTGTTAATTGAATTAATTTGTTTCTTGAATTTCAATCAATATTTTATAATAATTTAATTGTACTTTTATTATTAAACGTAGAATGTAATATAAATTTTTGAGTAAATAAAATTCAGTTGAAGTTGGAAAAATTTCGAAACAATTTTTACGTAGAGGGAAAAGAGTATAATTTCTGTGATTGTTTCGAAGCACGTCGCATAAATGAAAAAAATAAATACTAGTAAAAAAATATGAAACAATTCCATTTGCAGGAAAATATTAATTGAATTATGAAGTGAATAAAGTTTTCTATTCTGTTTTTAATTTTCAAAATTGAATATTTTATTTTAAACTTGAAATTTTTATATAGAAATATTTCTAACATTAATTAAAATAGAAATATTTTTAATTTTATTAAAAGCAAAATATTTTGGATTTTATTTAAATAAAAAAATTATTATCCTAATTTATAGCAAAATAATTTCCATTTGATTTTATGCAAAATATTTTCGAGTTAATTGAATTGAATGTGAAATATATTCAATTCATGTAAGTGTAAAATAAATTAAATTGAAATTAAATTTTTTTTAATGTAATTGAAATAAAAAAAATTCTTTCATTTAATTAAGAGAAAAATCTTTTTTCAATTAAATTGAAAATAAATTTTTTTTAATGTAATTAAAGTAAAAAAAATTTTTTAATTTAATTAAGAGAAAAATCTTTTTTTAATTAAATTGAAATTAAATTTTTTTAAATGTAATTGAAGTAAAAAAAAATTTTTAATTTAATTAAGAGAAAAATCTTTTTTCAATTTAATTGAAATCAAATTTTTTTTAATGTAATTGAAATAAAAGAAAATTCTTTAATTTAATTAAGAGAAAAATCTTTTTTCAATTAAATTGAAATTAAATTTTTTTAAATGTAATTGAAGTAAAAAAAAAATTTTAATTTAATTAAGAGAAAAATCTTTTTTCAATTAAATTGAAATTGAATTTTTTTAATGTAATTGAAGTAAAAAAAATTCTTTAATTTAATTAAGAGAAAAATCTTTTTTCAATTAAATTGAAATTAAAAAATTAAATTAATTAATTAATTAATTAAATTAATTAAATTGAAATTTTTTTAAATGTAATTGAAGTAAAAAAAAATTTTTAATTTGATTAAGAGAAAAATCTTTTTTCAATTTAATTGAAATCAAATTTTTTTTAATGTAATTGAAATAAAGGAAAATTCTTTAATTTAATTAAGAGAAAAATCTTTTTTCAATTTAATTGAAAATAAATTTTTTTTAATGTAATCGAAATGAAAGAAAAATTCTTTAATTTAATTAAGAGAAAAACCTTTTTTCAATTAAATTGAAATTAAATTTTTTTGTAATTGAAATAAAAAAAATTCTTTAATTTAATTAAAAGAACAATATTTTTTCAATGTAATAGAAAAAAAATTTTTAATATAATTGAAATAAAAGAAAAATTCTTTAATTTATTTAAGAGAAAAATATTTTTTCAATTTAATTGAAAAAAATATAGTTAATATTATTGATGTAGAATTAACATAAAATTTGATAGTGAAATAATTTTAATTCCATTAATAGCAAAATATTTTTCCAAGTTAATTTAATTTAGATTAAAATATGTTCAATTTAATTGAAATGGAAGTAAAATTCTTTAATTTAATTGAAAGTAATTTTACTTTATTTTTAAGTATTTTTTAATTTTAAAGTAATTTCAACTTAATTAAGAAAGCAAATTTTTTTAATTTAATTAATTGTAAAATAATTTTAATTTAATTCAATGTAAAATATTTTATTGAAATTGAATAAGTTTTAGTGCAATCAAAAAAATTTTCAAGTTAATTGAATGTAAAAGAATTTCAATGCAATATTGAAAGTAAAACAATTTCAATGTAATATCGAAAGAAAAATATTTTCAATTCAATTGAATGCGATATAATTATTGAACAGTTGATAATAAAAAATAATAATTTTTTTTTTAGAACTAAGATTGTCACCAGACGTGGCAGGGGCAACATTCATGGCTGCAGGATCGTCTGCACCAGAATTGGCAACCGTTATAATAGGAGTCTTCTTTGCGCAAGACGATATTGGCGTAAGTTTCATTCACAAAGGGAAATAATTATTGATCTTATGCATCAGTATTACTGTATACAATGAAAGCAAATACTCATTTTGCAATATTAGATCTTTTAATGTTTTCCTTCTGTCATCTCTTTTTTTCCCTCTCGTTTATATCTTTTCTTTCCTTTCATTCGCGAGAGAGCTACACTCGCGCTTTTGTTCTCCGCTCTATTTTCATCGTCTCTTAATTAATTCATGTTTCTTAATTAAATTAATTTAGTTTTCCTTATATTTTTTCATTCTTCATATTCTTCGTTTTTGCTCTTTTCATTTTACGTCTCTTATGTTTTTCATTTTTCTATCTTTTATTTTTCTTTGTCTTGTTTATTCGTTCCACTGTTTTCCTTCTTTCGTATTTTTGTTTTCTCGCGTCAAATTGTCGGTCAAGTTAATTTAGTTATTTTAATTTTTTTCGCTTTTGTTTGTTTATTCTGCTTTTAGATTTTTTAGTTTTTTTCTTTTCTATTTTATTCTTCTTCGTGTTTTTTTTAACTTTTATTCTTCAATTAAATTTTTTTCTTATTCTCTTTTCTTCTTAGGTTCTGTATTGCTCTTTTTATGTTTTTCTGTTTTGTTTTATATTTCTTGTTCTTGAGGTAATTAATTTTTGTTCTTTCTTCATTTTTCTTGTTTAATTTTTCTCTCTGTATTTTTCTTCTCCTTTATCCTTCATATTTCTTTTCTCTTTTTTCATTATTTTCATTATTTTCTTTTTATTTATTTACTAATACGTTGAATTTTTTTACTTTTCCGTCTATTCATTTTTTCTTTCTTTGATTTTTTAAATTAATTAAGATTCTCTTGTACTTTCCTTTTTTGGGTTTTCTTCGTTCCGTTTTTATTGTTTTCATTTATTTTTTCTTCTGTTTAATTTTTCACTTTTTTCTGTTTTGATTTTTCTTCTTCTCTATTTTTAATATTTACGTTTTTAATTTTTCATTTACATTTTTTGTAATTTTTATTTCTTGTTTTATATTTTATGCTTTCCCTCTTGCTACTTTTTTTTCTCATCTTCTTTTTTCATATTTATCTTATTCCTTCTTTTATAATTTTCTTTCTTACAGTCAGTCTTTATTATTCTTTTCTAAATTTTTACTTTTCTTTTTGTTTTTTGTTATTCAAATAGTTTTTTCTATTTTTCTTTTTGACTTTCTTCAATTTTCATTTTTTCCACTAATTTTCTTCATTCTCTTTTTTTGTTTAAATTTTTTATTTCTATTTTTATATATCTTCTATTTTTTCCCATTTTTTTCATTCTCTCGTTTTATTTTCATTATTTGTCTTTTTTCTTTGATTTCTAGTTTGCTTTTTTTATTTTTTCTCTATTTTCTAATTTTCATATTTACTATTTATTCTTCATTTTTCTTCTTTTCTCTTTTTTCATTAATATCCATATATTTCTTTTTATTTATTTATTTATACGTTCAATTCTTTTACTTTACTGCGTATTAATATTCTTTTTTTTACAAATTTTTCTTTATTGGTTTTTATCTTTTCTAATCTCCTTTTCATACTTTTCTTTTTGTTCTTGTTAATCAAATTCTTCTTCCAATTTTTGATTTTCTTTTCTTTTTTCTTCTTTTCTAATTTTCTTTTTTGTTAAGCAAATTTTTCTTTCTATTTATCTTTTTGATTTCATTTAATTGATATTAAATTCCCATCTTTCCATTAGTTTTCTTTTTCATTTTTGATTTTCTTTTTTTCAATTTTTTTTCACTTGTTTACTTCTTTTCCTTTTTTAAATTTTTCATTTCTACTTTTTTATGTTATTTTTTTCTTATATTTTCCGTTTTCTATCTTCTTTTTTCCTCTTTTTACTTTTTATCTCTTTTCTTCTTTTTCAATTTCCTTTTTTTAGTCTTTTTTCTTCTTTTCTAATTTTCTTTTTTGTTAAGCAAATTTTTCCTTTTATTTATCTTTTTGATTTCATTTAATTGATTTTAAATTCCCATCTTTCCATTAGTTTTCTTTTTCATTTTTGATTTTCTTTTTTTCAATTTTTTTTCACTTGTTTACTTCTTTTCCTTTTTTCAATTTTTCATTTCTACTTTTTTATGTTATTTTTTTCTTATATTTTCCGTTTTCTATCTTCTTTTTTCCTCTTTTTATTTTTTATCTCTTTTCTTCTTTTCTAATTTTCTTTTTTGTTAATCAAATTTTTCTTTCTATTTATCTTTTTGATTTCATTTATTTAATTTTAAATTCCCTTCTTTCCATTAGTTTTCCTTTTCACTTTTGATTTTTTTCCATTTTTTTCACTTGCTTTTTTCTTTTCCTTTTTTCAATTTTTCATTTCTACTTTTTTATGTTATTTTTTTCTTATATTTTCCGTTTTCTATCTTCTTTTTTCCTCTTTTTACTTTTTATCTCTTTTCTTCTTTTCGAATTTCCTTTTTTTAGTCTTTTTTCTTCTTTTCTAATTTTCTTTTTTGTTAATCAAATTTTTCTTTCTATTTATCTTTTTGATTTTATTTAATTGATTTTAAATTCCCATCTTTCCACTAGTTTTCTTTTTCACTTTTGATTTTCCTTTTTTTAATTTTTTTCACTTGTTTACTTCTTTTCCTTTTTTCAATTTTCCATTTCTACTTTTTTATGTTATTTTTTTCTTATATTTTCCGTTTTCTAACTTTTTTCCTCTTTTTATTTTTTATCTTTTTTTTCCAATTTCCTTTTTTTATCTTCTTACTTCTTTTCTAATTTTCTTTTTTTTAATCAAATGTTTCTTTCTATTTATCTTTTTGATTTCATTTATTTAATTTTAAATTCCCTTCTTTCCATTAGTTTTCCTTTTTTTATTCATTGTCTTCAATTTTTCAATTTTTAAAAAAAATTTCCCTCTCAAATTGTCATTTTTTCTTCATTTTCTATTCATTTCCATCCTTGAAATATCTTCATCGCCATATCTTCGGCGTTTTTTAATTTCTACTATTCTCCTATTTCTTCACCACCTTTTTCTATTTTTCTTCTTTTCCGTTTTTTTCATTTTCCTTCTTGCTATTCGAATTTCCTGCCATCTTTATCTGCCTCTAATTTCCTTTTCCATTCGACTTTTCATTTTTAGTCCTCAGAAATCTCTTTATTTTTTCAATTTCATTCATTTTTCGTGTCATAAAATTTTCAATTACAAAGAGAGAACAAACTTTTTTTTTCAACTATTCTTCAGTAGTAAAATACGTTTTACACAATTAAAATTCACCCTCGTAAAATAAATATCATCATAAATAAATATTTACCTACATTTACCTGAAATAGTTAAATTTAAATAATAAAGAAACTAAAAATTGTAATATTTTATTTTTCATGTAAATATAGGTGAGTGGAGTCATTGGAAGCGCAGTATTCAACATAATGTTTGTAATATCCGTCTGTGGCTTGTGCACAACAACAGTATCTAAATTAAATTGGTGGCCCCTTTGTCGTGACTCGTTCTTCTACGCTGTTTCCATTTTAGTTATGCTCGGCACAATATTCAACGAGATAATTTCATGGTATAATTCTGTCTTTAATGTAATTTATATACATAGTTTTATTATTATTTACTTCTTTTTTTGTTGAAAATTAATGAAAAATAAAATTTATATTGTACTTTTCATTTAGTTGATTAATTATATTTGTTTTTTGTGAGATTAGAAAGGGAATATTTTTTCAAGAGATTAATTTGCTCTTTGTTTTTTGTTGTTGCTCCTTAAGGCCTGAGGCGCTTTTCATGCTCATCATGTACGTTGTTTATTGCGTCACTTTGTCGTATAATGCATCGTTGGAACGTTGGGCAAAATCCTATGATCTTCCATTCCTACCGAAAGATGAAGAGCCAGCAGAGCAGAGCGCATTAGTTACATATAAATCCTTACAAGAGGAGAGAGTTTCATACACTGCGCCCAGTTCTCCAACACCGGTTGATCCGTGGAAAAATCCAGTTGGTCAGCTACTTTTCACTTTTTACATTTCTTACTTCTTATTTTTCCTTTTTTAAATTAAAGAAAATTTTATTTTTCTTTTCATTCTTTAATTTCTTCAACTTTTAATTTTATTTATCGTACTTTCTCTGTTTTTGTTTATTTTGTTTTTTTTGTTTGTATTATTCCTTGTTTAATTTTCTATCTTTTGGAATTAAAGAAAATTTTTAATTAGAAATAAAAATCAAAGGAAAATAAAAATAAATAAATTACATACTATAAGGCATTTTACAAAAGGTTCGATTGTCAAACAAAATAGTTATAAATTATATATTTATATATTATACTTTCCCCGCGAATTATTAAATATTTAATTAATTATTAAAAAATAAGTGAAAACTCATAGAAATAATTCCAAAAGTCAAGCAAAAATTTTAATTATTAAAGAATATGTAATTAAAAATTCTTTCGGGTGAATTTCTTTTTGCAGATAGTGCACTGCAAGCTTGGGATGATCCCCAACAGGAACAGCAAATGCAGCAACAGCCTATTCAGCAACAACCACAACCTCAACAGCAGCAGCAGCAACAACAGCAACAGCAAGCACAACCAGCGGCGGCAGTTGCAGCGAAACCGCAATATTACAAGGCGAAGGAATACGATCCAAATGAAGTTTCACCATTGGAGAAACCAGTTGATGGGACACAATTTCAAATTTTCTCCTGGGCACTTGTCTATCCGATTCATTACATGTGTCGATTTACAATGCCCGATGTCAGACAGGAGAAATATAAGAGATTGTATCCCTACACATTTTTCATGTCAATGCTGTGGATTAGCTTTTACAGCTACATTATGGTGTGGATGATAACAATAATAGGTATTTATGGCTATTTCTTATATTTTGATATTAGTTTTATCACTATTTTCGATATTAATTCAAAAATTTTAATTTATATCTATATAAAATATGGTAAATATACAAATACAATAAAATTTGGAATATTTGATGTTTTTACTTATTATTTTTTTTAATGAAGATAGTTATTTATTTATAATTAATTTAGGGTCATTTGGGATAAATGTAAACGGAATATCTATTTTTCACCAAAAACATTAGTTTTTTTTTGTTAAAAGGTAAAACGGGCGGATTTCTTTTGGATGAACTTGTTACTTTACTTCCCTAGAAAAATTTTATGAGGTACAAAAAAATATTGATGGACCTGAATTGTTTACATTTACCCCGAGATTTTGGAATTTTTCTAAAATTCGGGGTAAATGTAAACACCACTGTAGTTAATCGAGGTTTAAGAAACAAGTTATTTCAAGTATACTACTGTTTTAAGGGATGGAAAAACTGAAAAAAATTCTTCGTACATGCATAGTAAATCAATCAGTTAACTGATAATGTATTATATAAAATAAACAATAAACCATTACAAAATTAGTAATGTAAAAACTCGAATAACTTCAACAAATTTTAATAGATTTTCATTCAACTTGGTGAAAAGAAGTTTTTAAAGTTGCTGAATAAGTATCTAAAATTGAATTTTTAAATTTCAAAATTGTGAATCCAATAATTTATTAGGATTATAATATATATAATATATAAGGATTACCGAACAAAACGAATTTTTTAAATATTTTTTATATTTATTGTAAAATAAGCATCTAAAGTATATGAAGTCGTAAAAACTGTCACATTTTCATCTATTAGAAAATATTAAAGAAAACACATAATTTATTATAAAAACGTAAAAAAAATTTAGATTTTACTAAGAATGAATTATTTTATTATTATAAATTGGCAGAAACAATTATTAATAAAAAATATTAAATAAAAAATGATTTTAAAGTTCACCTGGTAAATAACCTATTTTTGCAAATTTCATTCACTAAATGTGAGAAATAGAAGTCATTAAATTGAATAAAATCTTATGAAATACAAAGTACCTGTGATTAACTTTTATTTTTTCTTAACACTATATTTCTTTTTTCTTAACACTATATTTCTTTTTTCTTCATAAATGTTAAAAAATAAGCAATTAAAACTGGCACTTTGCTTATTTTCACAATTTTAAAATGTAAATAACTTCTGCCCAGAAAAATGTAAAATTACGAAAATTGGGCAATAATTAATTGATCACTAGATACACTCACTGGAAAAAGATTTTCTTTGGTCCCGAAGCTATTTTCCGAATTAATTAACTTTAAACTTTTTACTATTTTTGTCAGGTTAACACATGTGTTTTTTAAATGACAAAGTTAGCTCTTCTTGTTAAATCGTTTTGAACCAACTTCAGTTTTAAAAAATTACATGTCTTAACCTGATAGAAATAGTAAAAAGTTTAAAATTAATAATTTAAAAAAATATCTTCGGGACCAAAAAAAAAACTTTTTCCAGCGAGTGTATCTAGTGATCAATTAATTATTGCCCAATTTTCGTAATTTTTCATTTTTCTGGGCAGAAGTTATTTACATTTTAAAATCGTGAAAATAAGCAAAGTGCTAGTTTTAATTGCTTATTTTTTAACATTTATGAAGAAAAAAGGAAAAAAGTGTTAAGAAAAACTAAAAGTTAATCATAGGTTTTTTATATTTCGTTAGGCTTCATTCAATTTAATGATTTCTATTTCTCACATTTAGTGAATGAAATTTGCAAAAATAGGTTATTTGCCAGATTAACTTTAAAATCATTTTTTATTTAATATTTCTTATTAATAATTGTTTCTATCAATTTATAATAATAAAATAATTCATTATTAGTAAAATTTAAATTTTTTTTCGTTTTTATAATAAATTATGCGTTTTCTTTAATATTTTCTAATAGATGAAAATGTGACAGTTTTTACGACTTCATATACTTTAGATGCTAATTTTACAATAAATTTAAAAAATTCGTTTTTTTCGGTAATCCTAATATCTTTAAAATTATTCTTGGAAAATATTACAATTTTTTAAAATTAGTCGGCAACGGCTTTAGTCGAAATATAATGGAATGACTCAATAGATTTTCATTCAACTTGATAATAAGAAATTTTTAAGGTTGCTGAATAAGAATCTAAAATCGTATTTTTAAATATCAAAATGGCAGATCCAATAATTTATTACATTTTTTTTTAATGTAGTTGATGTTCTGTTTACATTTACCCCAAATGACCTTACTTTTTCTAATTTCCGAACTTTAAATTGTTTAAAATTATAAAGATTTACAAATTCTAGTCAATTCTTAGTCCCAAAAAGGCAAGAACGATTTTTAATGTATTTTTCCCCGATAAATTCAAACCTGTAAGTAAATTTTACCTAACACGTTAAATTTAAAAATAGTGGATCCAAAACGTCTGACAAAATAAAAAATTCCATAGAGTTAACTTGAAATTTTTTCAGTTTACAAATTACGAATCTGAAGTTTGTTTTTGAAAAATTCAAAATAGCAGAAGAAAAATTTAAAAATCACTTAGATTTGCTTGAAGCTTATAACTCGGGGATTTTTGGAATCATTTTCGAATATTAAAATTATATTCCTAACAAATTCTAAGCAATTCCAATTTATTTTTAACATTTTCGTCCAGTATTTTCAATTTTTAAAAACAAAATCCATATTTCTAATCAAACCATAAAAAACTTTGAGTAACAAGTTTCATGAAAATCCGAGTGATTTTGATATTTTTCCACCCGCCATATTGGATTCACGATTTTAAAATTTAAAAAACAAACATCGAAATCCTAATCAGCAGAAGCGAAACATTTTAAATAGACTAAAGACTTTTTTCTATGTCATAGATTTTGACTGTTAGTAAAAAATGTTTAAATTAAAAAAATAGAATAATATTGCAATTACCATAGAAACTTGACGTGTATACACTGAGAAAACAATATATTTGAATCAATCATAATTCTCCATGTTATACAGTCAACCAAAGATTATGTTTGATTTAAACATAATAATTCTGATTTAAACATAATAATTCTGATTCAATACATATTAAGTTTGGTTCATTAAAATTTACGTTTAATTCAATCACAGTTTTCTTGAAAGTATAAAATTCATTCTGAAGTGGATGAAATTGATGGCAAAAATTTGGATCAATTTTTTATTTGATCCACATTTTTGGTATCAATTCGTTACATTTTGATACTTTTAAGTCAACAGTGATAATAAAATGTGTTTAAATTAAACATATTTTTTTGTTTGACTGCTTATGTTTGGTTTAAAAAAAAAATTTTCTCAATGTAGTAAAAAAAATAGACGGTGGATTCGAATCCAAGGTTAAAATTTTTTGTGGAAAAAGAATTCTGTCACAGCAGTATAAACCAGATATAATTTATATATCTAAATATAAATTTTTGTAATTTTCCTAATCGTGAATTGAAAACTATTTTTTTGATTCTTATAAGTGTCATCTACTAATCGTCTCTTTGTGGGTATTTTTCTTGAAAGCAGAGAAAGAAGATTTTAGTCAGACATAACGATTTTCATTTTGAAAATTAGTAATTACTATATAGGCAGAGACATTTTAATAAGCCAAAACATTCTCAACTCTTGCAAAATTTGTTAATTGAGTGAAATAAGACAGTTCGCAGACTGAAAAATTTAACATTTTTTTTATCGTTAAGAATCAAGTTTGAAAAAGTTCTCTTCCTTAAGAGAATTATTTACCACTTCTTCAATTTTTAAAGCTGTGCGGTAAAGCATGACAAAATTGTTAATTAGAGTACTGAAAGTTTAATGGAAGGTAGTAAACGTAATTTTTTGTCTGTACTCAAATTTTCGTATTAATTATTATTAACATCAGTTTCAAGCATAATTTATTTTATTTATCTGTATTACCATTCAGGTATTTTATTTTTACTTTTTGTGTATTTTATTATTTTTATCCTATTCGTTTATTTATTATTTTTTATACATTATCTATTGAATTGCAAGAATGGTAGAAGAAAGGGCTTTGGTTTTTTCAGTGATATATAAGTAGTCCAAGTTTAATTTAAGTGGGGAATATTCTTGGCTCCTATATTTAAGTTCTGCTTCTTAAAATTAGATTAACGTTTTTCCTGTGTAAAGAGGCAAATTTTAGGTTTGTTGCTATTTTTCCGTGTCAGTAGTACGAGAAATTCACTGCCAGACCTAATTTACTTATTCAGTAGACACAGACGGTTTTAGTCTGGCAAACTTTCTCTTCTGTTGTAAATTTGTAATTACTATTAAAAGTCAATTTTATCTTAAATCATGATTTCTTATAATTCTTTTTAAGTAGAAGTAAGTAAGATTGATTTACAAGTAGATGAGTTCAGCTTCAGTTAGAATCAGTTGAAAAAATTACATTTTCCTTTTGGACTTTCAAAGTTAAAAATTCAAATTCAAATTAAAAAAAAATTCAAATTCACACTTCCTGTCTTGAGATTCATCACTTGACACTTTATGATTTAATAAAGATCCTGAAGTAAAATTGACAAAAATATTGAAAACAGTGGTAAAACAATACTTTACTCAGACAATTCATTAGACTTTTGCTACCTTATATGGAGGAAGTATTGTAATACCAAAATTTTTCAAGTTCGATTTTTTAACATATTTTTATGTTATTTGACATCAGGAGTTCAAAAATGACACTTTTGAAAAATGTCATTCCGTATGTGTGTGTGTGTGTAAACATCATATTTTCATAAATATCTCCAAACTTTAAAAAGATTTTGGGCTGAATTTTTTTTAAATTGTAGGTCTCATCTGCGGACATAAAATGAGAGTACTTTGAGACAGATTAATAAAGTTTAACTATAAATTTTTTTGATTTTTAATTTTTCAAAAAAATGTTTTTTGCCCATAACTTTTAAAAATGTTAGGACACCTATGAATGTTTTTCTGTAATTTTGTAGAGTTTTTCTAGACGCATCTTTTGAGCCCTCAATGAACATTTTTCGTCCATATTCACCGCAGATATTAAACTTTTAAAAATTAAAGATTTTGGAAAATAAGACTTTTTTGAAAATTTTGGTAAAAAAATGTAGAAATAACTTTAAAACTATCATTATCATCTTGTAGAGCATTACAAAACGCTTCGATTGACCTATTTTTAAAGCTGATTCGATTAGAAATAAATAAGTTATTGATATTTTAAAAAACAGAAATTGTGAATAAATTTTTTTTTATGTGGAAGTATTAAATAAGGAGAAAAAAATATTACAAGAATTGAGAATAATTGTTCAAAATTTATATTTTACTGTAATTAATATCTCTATGAGGAAGCAAAGTGTTTATAAAATGAACACAACGAGATTTTCTATTTTAAATTTAAGTCATAAAATTTTTGTTTTCGCCGGAAAAATATTTAAAACTTTTTTTTTATTTTTTATGTAAGTTCGTATTGTAATTTTTTGCGAGTAGATATAGTCAATTTTCAGTTAGACTAGATGAAAAAAAATTTTTTAAACATTTTTTTTTTTTAGTAAAAAGAATAAATTGTAATCAAATAGATTAATTGAAACTATTGTAATGCTCCTTAGTTAAGAAAGTCAATTTTAAATCAGACAAAGGGTCAAACCATTTTATTTCTACTAAAGTGATCGCCGACTAATTTTAAAAAATTGTAATATTCTACAGGAATGATACTGATGTTACTAGAATCACAAAATAAAAAGATTTTTTAAAAATAATTTTATATCTTTTGTAAAATAAGAATTTTAAATTATATTAGAAATGCTGAAAACTGTCAATTTTTTGCCAGTAGAAAATAATTCAAAAGAAATACGTTTTAGTATAAAAATATAATAAAAATTATTGGCATTTGTTAAGAATGTCTAAATTTATTATTATAAATTGATATAACCATTTAAAAATATAAAATAATAAATAAAATATTATTCCAAAGTTTATCATTAAATTAACCTATTTTTGGGATTTTTGTTAACAAAAAATGAGGAAATGTGATTATAAAATTAGGTAAAAACTTACGGAATATTAAGAATTTGTGATGAACTTTCAGTTTTTAATAAAAGTTTTCTTCCATTTTCTCGAAAAATAAAAAAATATGTGTAAAATAAAACCGCTGCTTTACCCATTTTCACGATTTTCAAGTGTGTTTTTCTTATCACATTTCCTCATTATTTGTTAATAAAAATCCCAAAAATTGGTTAATTTAATGATGAGGAACTTTGGAATAATAGTTTATTTATCATTTTATATTTTTAAATGGTTACATCAATTTATAATAATAAATTTAGACATTCTTAACAAATGCCAATAATTTTTATTATATTTTTGTACTAAAATGTATTTCTTTTGAATTATTTTCTACTGTCAGAAAATTGACAGTTTTTAGCATTTCTAATATTTAAGATTCATATTTTACAAAACATATAAAATTATTTTTTAAAAATATTTTTATTTTGTGATTCTAGTAAAATCAGTATCATTCCTGTAGAATATTACAATTTTTTAAAATTAGTCGGCGGCTACTTTAGTTGAAATAAAGTGGTTTGACTCCAAAATGGTAGTTTTTTTTATTTTACCGAATAATTAAAGTGGCAGAAGTTTTATAACTTTTATTTAGTAAATAATAACTTTAGTCAGAGTATTAAATTTATATTATTGACAATTTTCATTAATGATATGATATTCGTTAGGAAATAATGATTTTTTGAATAATGATAAAAATTAAATAATCAGCCAGGAGAATAGAAGAAGAAATAAATAACCAAGTAAAATTAAAAAAAATTTGGTTTTCAGGTAGCACACTGGGAATTCCTGACACTGTTATGGGTCTGACTTTCGTCGCGGCAGGTGTCAGCGTACCTGATGCACTTTCTTCACTGGCTGTTATCAAAGAGGGCCTCGGCGATATGGCCGTCAGCAATGCAGTCGGTAGTAATGTCTTCGATATTTTAGTTTGCCTCGGTCTTCCGTGGTTCATTCAGACTGCAATTATTAAACCCGGCTCACACGTTAATGTCACCAGCAGAGGTAAAATATTCTTCACAATACATCAATACGCGAATATTCATTTATCATTTTCCAAAAAATAAACTCTTCATTAAATTCCATTGTTCTCTGTCCCATCGTCAATATTCAATAATAATTTAATTATTCCTACTATGAAAGCATTATTTTTCTTGTTTTCGTTTAGAAAGTTTTTTTCCGCATTTCACTATAGAAGGATAAATAATTGTTTTTTTTCCTACAATTCACTCGGATTGTCTTCTATAATTCACTGAAATCCGGTTATAATTGATTATAATTTGATCTTCTGTTTCCAGGTCTGACCTATTCGACCCTTTCTCTACTCTCGACAGTTGTATTTTTGGTATTAGCGACACACATGAATGGCTGGAAATTAGATCGACGTTACGGTGTTGTACTGATGGTTTGGTACTTGATATTCATTGTGTTCGCTTCATTGTACGAATTGAATGTTTTCGGACAAATGAATCCACCAGCATGCCCCAGTCTGTATTAAAATTATTCAGTCGAGCATTTTTTTTTCATCTCAACCAATTTTTAAACGATAAAATATTTGCATCATTCAAAATAAATTTATTCTATTCTCATTGAAAGTAACAGTTCGCGACAAAGAGGAAGAAAAAGAAGAAACGAATAGACGAAAGAAGGAGAATGAACGATAGAGGAGAAAAAAGAAGAAAATTTGAGAAGTAGAAGAGAAAAAAAGGAAGTAAAGGAGAAAAAAATGTAATAATTATTAACGAGAAGAAAAAGAAAATAGAATTTAAGACATAGGTAATTGCAAGTAGAGGAAGATTTTTAATATCAGAAAGACGGCTGAAGAAAATAAGAGTAAAAAAGAGAAGTTAATGAACAGAGATTTGTAAGTAAAAAAGATTTTAACATTTTCCGGCTGTAGACGAAGAATAAAAGTAGAAAAGAAAATAGAGGAGAATTTAAAAAAAGGAAAGGAAATAATAAGAGAAGCGGAGAAGTAATTTAAAAAAATAGAAAACAAGACAAAAACCAACAGAAATGAAGAGAAGTTAGAAAAAGTCAGAAAAATATGGAAAGAAGATAAAATAATAAAAGAAGCTAAGAATAAATGAAAGAAGGAAAAAAAATATGGAAAGAAAAATAAAAATCGGTGAATGGATAAAATAATTAAAAAAGTTAAAATTTTTGTCAAAGAAAAGGAAATGTAGGAAGAAGATAAAATGTGGAAAAAGAAATGGAAATAGGTAAAATAACTGAAAATACGAAGATATAATCAAAGAGAAAGAAAAAAATTAGAGGAAAATAAGAAAAGAAGATAAAATAATTAAAAAAACTAAAATATAATCGAAGAGAAAGAAAAAAAATAGAGGAAAATAAAAAAGACGATAAAATAATTGAAAAAACTAAAATATAATCGAAGAGAAAGGAAAAAAAAATTAGAGGAAAATAAGAAAAGAAGATAAAATAATTGAAAAGTCCAAATGATAATAAAAATAAATAAAAATTAGACAAAAATAAAAAAAGTAGATGACATAATTTAAAAAAGGTAAAAAAATAATTTAACAAGGAGATATGGAAAGAAAATTAAATTACTAAAGACGTTACGAAATAACCAAAGAAAAAATTTGAAAAACTATGGAAAGAAGATAAAATAATTAATTAATTTAAATAGTAATGAAAGAACAAAAAAATATGACAAAAAAAGATAAAACTACCACTAAAATAATTAAGAAACAAACGAACAGAGTAAAAAAAGTTTCGAAAAAATACATCAAGAATATAAATTAATTGAATTAAAACAGTGAAGAATAAATTTTAAAAATAGAAGAAAAAATGAAAAAACAGTAAAAAAGAATACCCAAAAAAATAGAAGAAAAATTTTTTAAAATATAAACAGAAGATAAAATAATTTAAAATTGTAGGAATAGATGAAGAGAATAATAATCGACTTTAAAAAGTGAAAATTAAAAACGAATAACAAAAGAAAATAGAATGAAAGAAAAGAACAAAGAAAAAAACTTACAATAAAGAAGCGAAAAACCAAAGGTAAAGATGAAGGAGAAATAGAAGAAAACAAAAAAACAGTGGAAAATAGTAAAATTAAAGAAAGAGAAGAGAAAAAATAGGAGGAAAAAAGAAAGAAAAGATGAAAGAAAAAAGCAAGAAAAGAAAAAAAAGAAGAATGAAGAATGAAGGAAAAAGAAGAAAAAAATAAAATAAAGAAGTAGAAAATGATAAAAATGATAGCAAAAAAAGAAAGAAAAAGGCAAGAAAAGAAGCAAAAGAAGAAGGACAAAGATGGAAGAAAGAAAATAAAAAAGCAGAGAAAGAAAAAAGTGATAGCAAATGAAGTAAAAGATGCTAAATACCAAAAAAAGAAAAAAAAATTGAACGAAAGCAAGAAACAGAAAAATTAGCCGCAAGGAATTGAAAAGTTCGGTTTTGAGAATTGACAAAAAAAAACTGATGCAATCCGTTTTAGTTAGAAGATTAAGAAACAAAAGACACTTGAGCGAGAAAAGTAAAAATATATATAAAAATAAAAAAAAATATCAGTATTACATCGTTAATTGTTATATGATTTGCATTTAGTTCATAAGCGACAGTATCAGGTGTGTAAAACTCGCGTTTATTGAATGCTTACTGTACGTACAAATATTAAAAAACAAAGTAAAATAATAATGATTCCATAAAACCATGTTGCGGCACGGTTTCACTTCAGAAAGTATAAAGCAAAATAATCCGTACCCCGGACCACGATTACATATGTGATATAATAAACCAAAAAAAAAATCTATGTGTAATTTCCTTGAAAATGAAAATAAGATGAAAAACAAAGTATTTATTACTTAGCGAATTTTAAGGAATCGTGGTTCCCATAATCGTCCTATTCAAACTCGATTGAATATTCGAGAATTTATTTAAGGGGAAACTGAAACATCGAAACTGACAAGAAAGTATCACAAACATTTTTGTCTTGATAAGCAAAAATAAATAAACAAAAAAAAAAATGCTTGTGCACACACGCGTCAAATAATATCTTCCGTAATTTTTTTTTTTATTTTCACAAATTAAATGGTGTGATTTTTATTTTCCTATGCCAAATCTTATAGAGAGAAATCAAAAGATTTTTTTGTTTTAGTGATTGTGGGTTGGGAATTTTTTCAACTTTTACGATCTAGCAGGAACTAGAGAAGAAGAAATGGAGGAAAAATATATTTATTTTGGGAATGGAAACAATTTCTTCTTTTTTTCAATAAATTATAATTTTTTATCATTTACGTGCAGTAAAATTAATAAAAATTCATATTTTTTCTTCTTTTTTCAATAAACAATAATAATTTTTTTTAAACATTTTTTTTTAATGAAAAATAATGCTTGATTTTTTTAATATACAACCATTTTCTTAATGACAAACAATTTTTTCTTCTTTTTTCCAATGAACAACAATTTTTTTTAATGAAAAGTAATTTTTCTTTAATGAAAAAACCTTTTTTTTTTCTTTTTTTAATAAAAAACAATGGCTTCTTCTTTTTTTCAATAAACCATAATTTTTTTTTAATAAATAACAAGTTTTAAATAAAAAACCAATTGCTTTAAATGAAAAACAATTCGCCTAATGAAAAACAATTTTTTATTCCATCGAAAAAGATTGAAAATTGTTTTCAATGAGAGAGGATTTTCATTTATGAAAGGATGAAAAATTCATTCTTTTAATGAAAGAAAATTTTTTCCTCTTGACAGAATGAAACTTTCGTTTTTCATTTTTAATGAAAGAAAATGTTTTCTACGATTAGAAAGGAAATTGCTATTTTTTTTAACTAAAACTTCTTTCTACTAAAATAGTATAGAAAATTCGTTTTCGGATTAAAAAAAAATTGTCTACTAAAAAATTTTAATTTCTCGCTTCTAGTGAATGTAAATTTTAGCCATTAATTACAAAAAAAATTTCTTTATTTCGAAAACAAATTCTCTTTAGAAAAAAGAATGAAAATTGAATTTTTCAAAAAAAGATTATTTTTTTTTGTTTTTCATTGAAAGAATCACAATTTCTGTTCTTCGATGGAAAAATAATGTTTCCTTTATGGAAGAAAAGGAAAGAATTTTTAAAAATTAAGAATTTCGATTCTTCGAAAAGAAAAAGAAGAAAATTTTTTCTTTTACTGGAAAAAAATTTCTCTTTTCAAACAAAAGAAAACGTTTTATTTTTATTGAAAAAATGGAAAAACATTTTCTTTAGAAAAAACATTGTTCTCTATTTACTGACATTTCTATTTAGAAAAAATAAAATTATCTCTGAAAAAAAATATTTCTCTTAAAAGTAAACTAAATTTTCTCAAAAAAAAAATTTATAATATTTAGAAAAATTAATTTTCTCCCAAAAGAAAAATTTATTATTAAAAAAAAATTTTCCCCTCATAAGAAAAATAATTCTCATTTCTTCTAAAGAAGAAAAAATTTCTTTCCCAACAGAACAAGAAGTAGGAAATTCACATTTATTGCCTGAAAAAAGTACTAATAGACTGATCAAGGAAAATAAAAGTCCATTAAAAAGCATTTTTTTCTTTTTTTTTTAAACGCGGATCAACCGAATCAAACCCTGCCGGCACTTTTTTAGTCTTTAGTTTTCAAAACAAACATTATCAAATATTATAATAAATGATAAAATATATATATAATATACATATACATATATGTAGAATATATTATATAAAATTGAAAAAAAATATTATATATTATACATCTATGTTTGTGTGTACAGTAAATTATGTACCTATAATGAGAATTAGCTCGCAGCTGTTTATATATTTATAACGATTGTTAGTCGTTTAAAAAAAAAGTATCGCGGTAGCCAACGAGTGATAAGAAATCGAGTGAAAATTCATCAGGGATCCTGAAAGTTGCGCTTCTTCCTGTTATTTTATTTTTAATCTTCACTCTATCTGCTTACTTCCAAATGGCTTTTTTCCTCTAACTATTTAATAAATAGAATATATATTTCTTTCGCGAAAATTCCTCGATTTAAAATCACTCGTCTGTGACCAAAATTTATAATACTATACATAAAAAATATTATATAAACACTTAAATGTATTAACGTATATTGTATATCTGTACTAATTATTATTAATCGCTAGTTCCTTTACGAGCTATTTCTATCATAACTGACCACTGAATTTCCTGGTGAAAATTCTACAAAAATTACTAATTTCATAAATTTTAATTATTTTCTACAAAACAAAAATTATAATTTTATTTCTGTTCATACAAATCTAAAATATTCAAAATTTTATTTCTTGTTTTTACTGCTTCTTTTTATTTATTAACAAAATTAATATTTATAAAATTTGGTAAACATTAATAGATAACTAACAAAAATATTGACATTAACAAACTGAATTAAAATCATTAAAATCGTTAAATTAAAAAATCAATATAATTAATTTTATATTTAATAAACTGCACTTAAAATTAAAAACTATTAACATCATTAATTATTAAAATTAACAGAAAAGTTATTAGAGAATTAAAATCAACCAGTTCGAAATTTATTTTAAAAAAACAGAAAACAAAAGTCTACACAAATTTTTATAGAACTTTCACCAAAATTAACATACAAATTCAAAAGTAATTTTTAACAAACAAAAATTGAAAATTTGCCGGTTAAACGTCCCCTCTCCTCTCTTGATTAATTAAGGGGAAAAAACTCGTAAACTTGCAGTTCTATAATACCTGCAAGGAAAGACCAATGAATGAGCTCATTTTTCTACATAAATGTTCACTAAATGTTTAATAGATAAATGTTGACTAATTAAATGTTCAAAGAAAAAAAAAACTTCTACAAATTAATGGACGTTTAATCGTTTGCAATATTGTATAAATTCTTCGCTTAGTTGTAAATTTTTATGCACAGTAGTTTTTAAAGGAAAAGAAAATTCAAAAAAAAAGTGAAACAAAAAGTAAAAAAATAAAGTAGGCTACCTGCATGTAAAAGCAAATAATTTATAAAAAAAATGAATAGAAGCGAGACTGAAAACTTGCGCTAATAAAAATTTATATAGAAAGTATTAAAAAAAAAATTTTTATGAAAAGAAAAATTACCAAAAAAAAATAACAAACCCGACTTTATAACTAACAAAAAGAAATTTAAACGAAGAAAAAAATGGCAGAGGCTTTTAAAGTTATAAAAATGGACTGAGATAAATCTGGATCAAAATTTTCAAATTTTTAAATATATATTATATATATATATTACAGAAAGAGTGAATTATTGTACTAGATTTTTCATTGAGTATAAAAATATTGTTCTATAAGTGTTTTAGAAAAATATGTACGCAATGGTTTTAACAAAAAAAAAAAACAAAAATGAGTGCAAAGCTCTCGATCGAAGAAAAAAATTGAAAAAAGGAACTCCTGCGAGCGCGAGTTTTAAGGGTGTGCGAGAAAGACAATAATTAACACAGCCTTAATTGATGAAAGTATTTTACAGCACGGAGGCTGCGCGTTCCTTGTGATCTTCTTGAATATCTCAAAAAATTCACGTTCAGGATCCTTTTTGTTTTCAGCTTTTTTTTGACCGCGAGCTTTTCTGTAGAAAAATTTATAGATTAAAAATATAACTAAAATAGTTAAACTCTAAATAAATTGATTTACTGTTATAAGACGAATTTTCACTAATTTCAAATTTATTAATTAAAAAAGTAACAATTAATCAGTTAATTAATAAGCGAATTAAATAGTAATTAATCAATTGATAACTTAACTAGTTAACTAGCAGTTAACTAGTCATTAATTAGTTAATTAATTAATAGTTAATTAATATTGTGATTGACTAATAGTATAATTAATTAATAGTCCGATTAATTAATTATTAGTAGGGATAAATATTATTCATATTTTTTAATTTTACATTAAAATTATTTATTCGGAACAAAAAAATTTTCTGTGAAGAAAGAAAGTACGTTAAACTCGAAAAAAAACCATTTACAAGTACAAAAATTAATTTTCACCCGTTAGAGACAAAAAATTGTATTATTTTTTTTAATAATTAATTTTAAGAATAGCATTTTTCATTAGACATCGAATAATAGATTTTGTAAAGGAGAAATTTGTCATTTATGTATAAATATTGAGATATTATTTAAAAAAAGAAAAGTAATTGAAATTATTATAAAAAAAATAAATTGAAATAAATTTTTATTACAAAACGCAAGGATCGCGCAGACATTATAGCAAAATTTATTATTAGCACATACAAAAAATAATAAAAAAAAGTAAATCCCTTATTACTGATATTTAAAATATTTAACATATTGTTAAGTTGATATTTATTTAATAGAAAAAATAATTATTATTGCGTAATTCTGTTATATAAGTTAATATTTCAATAACCAATATTTATGGGTTCGTGGCCGATCGACAAGATTATTTATGCTTCCTTATAAATGGCCTACCTTATCAATATTATTATATATCTAAATCATTATATAAAAAATTAGCAAATAATACGAAAAAATTAGAAAATTAATTAATACTTATTATTAATTAAAAAAATAGAGGAAGAATTAGATTCAGTGAACGAAAAATATATTATATTATGTGTAAAATGATTCAAACGAAATGATAAATTATTAAAGAAATTAATTAATTAAACAACTAATTAATTATTATTAATTAATTAATTAAAAAGCTACTTAATTATTAATTAATTAATTAATTAAGAAACAAGAATTAATTAATAATCATTTATGATTAATTCACGATTAATTAATTAATAGTTATTAAATATTTCACGAAAGAAAATGTCTTTTCGTTAATGACAAAAATAATTTCTATATTATATAAAACTGTTATTGTTGAAAAATAAAATCGCCATCGTTTACTTGGCCTAAATAGTTAATTTTAGAATTATAAAAAAAATTTAGAATATTGTTAACTATATACGAAATGTTGAGAAAAAATTGCAATTATTATAATTATTAAAGAAGTTACAGTGATTTATATAAATTTCCATATATAATGTAAAAAAAAGTAATTTGCACCTTAGTTTTTGCAAAAAAAAAATCTATAAGTGTAAAAAAAATTTAATTTTCTAAATATTTATGAATAGTTTTTTCAGTAAATATATTTTTTTTGTCGGTCGGACGAAAAGTTTTTCACAGCTAAAAAAAATAGTAAAAAAATTTTCATTCAAAGTGAACCATTATTCAAAAAAAAATTTTAATAGCGAAAGAAATTTTAAATATCATTTGGCGAAAGATTTTTTTTATTACATTTCCAATCTACTGTCAAACATTTAAAATAAATAAAAAAAGCAAGTGAGATTAATTTAATTACAAATTTCATAAAAAAGTGTAATTATTTAAATTATTCTAAAATTTTTTCAAAATATTTAAATTATTAAAAATAAATTATTAAAAACGAAATAAACATTCAAGAATAAAACATTAAATAAACATTAAATTAATTAATCATTCTGTTTTTTTAAAAGAGAAAATAATTTTTGAAATTTAAACATAAAAATAAAGAAAATTGCTAAAACATGAATTAATTAATCGAACAGTAATAAATCGAGAAATGTTTAAATTTTTAGAAAAAAGTCAATAAATTAATGGAACGGGTTTTTTCATAGACATAATATAATTTTTCGTCAACCACATATCTTCATAATAATAATCTAAAAATTATACTCTATAAATATGCACTAGTATGCGAAAATAAAGTGAGCCACTAATTTAACAAACAAACAAAAAATTCTTCATTACCTGAGTGATAAATATACAAAACATCTAATTTTTGAAACAAAATTTTTAGCTAATTACAGAATAGTTTAGATTAACGTAAAAAAATATCTTAAAATGTCAATAAAGTATCTCATGCCCTTAAAGAAAAAAAAATATAAGTATAATACTCACAGAAAAGAAAGAAAAGTTTACGGAAAATTTACCGAAAAAAAAGTGTTGAAGTAATTTCAAAAGAGAATAAAAAAATCGAGAGTCAAAAAGAGGAAAGAAAAAAAATCGGAAGAAGACGAAATAGAATTGTGATGATGAGTTAAAACAAGATTTGAAAGGTCAATATTCCTTTGTAGATTTTTATTAGAGAAAAAATATTTTTTCGAATTAATCTTTCCTCCGTGTTAATTATTATTATTAATAATATTATTGTATACCGAGAGATTAATTCAGGAATTGGTATGAAAGTCAATCTCTAGATATTATATGCGTGTGTTTTTTAGATTATTATAAGCGTCGATCAATTTTTCATGTGTCCTTATTAATAAAACAAAAAAAGTAGCGTGAAATCAAAGTCAATATTTTCAATTTTTAGAGTGAAACAAAAATAAAGAGAAAAGAAAGAAAAGTAAACCTACGATTACCAATTTCTGAAATGGTCAATTTTTGGATTAGACCGAGTCCCAAGAGTGCGCTCACGATGAAAAAAAACAAAAAAAAAATATCGACGAGGTCCGTTCTTATAAAGAAACTTCAGTTTTAGAAACAAAAACTTTCTCAACTTGCATTCAATTTTTCCAAGAAATAAATCCAAAAAATAAATCCAAATAAGTAAAAAAAATGTAACAAATAAAGACGAAAATTGGCTAAGGAGAAATTTTTCATTAGCTAATTTTTTTCAAAAAATCGAATTTCTTTTCACTTTGCAAAAAACAGTGGAAAATATTATAATTTACGACTTATTAAAATAATTGTTAAACATTAATTTTTAAGGAGAAAAATTGAATGCCACTTGAGCGTAAAATAATTGTTAATCCTGATGATGAATTTTTAGATTTATTATTAAAATATAATATAAATGGCGATTCGCAAAAAAAATATGAATGTTGATGTATATATTTATAAATAATTGCAATTCTAATTAGATGCTAGTTTGCACAATATATTGTTATTCAGTTGAAATTTAATATACTGTACAGTAGTCAATTTCAGATTTGAGCCTCGTCGAGTCGCTATGAAAAAAAAAATTATTTGCATTCTCACGAAAGCATAAATCGAAAGCATCCTAAAGCGTCAATATCGTTAGTCATATATAGCTTAAATAGTTATGTACATAATTAATTGTTGTAACTGCGTCTTAAAAGATGAACAAATATGTATACATATACCTCTATATATACAAGAAATAAAAAAAAAACATACACACTGTAGTTGAGAAAAAAAAATAAATTCGCATCACGCACCATTTACGAGAAAAAAAAACAGAAAATAAAATGTACTATTACAAAAAGAAAAAAAAAACGGAACGATGTAATATTACAGTTGGATTTTTAGTGACGAGAAAAAGACACTAGGTGTTATGTAATCCAATGTACTTGAATCGTTTAAAACAAATAAAGCTATTGCTAATTATTGCAGTCACAGACTTTTTTTATTATACAATTATTTTTTTCATATGAGTTACAAAAACGAAATTATCAACTAGATTAAAAATATATTTTTCTCATTTTCTATCATCGACTTTTTCCTATACAAAAACATACGCAATTTTTTTAAAGATTTTAATTTTAACAAAAAATTTATTGAAAAAAAAAATGAAAAACATAAAAGAATTTAAATAATGAAAAAAAATAAAAACAATGAAAAAAATAAGGAAAAAAAATAAAAATAAAAAAAAAATAATGTCAAAACGATTAAAACAAAAAGAAACAGAAAGTAAATATTCATTTGAAAAATTAATAATTCATAAAGAAAGAAAAATTAAATTAAATTTGGAAATAATTTAATGTTGAATAATATAGTAAACTTCGTGGCATTGCATATGAGTTTGTAGTGATAATTCATTGATAAATGCTTTGGAACATTGTTGGCATTTATATGAGTGTGCAATGTGTTCACGTAAATGAACTCGAAATAAGTTATTGTCTATAAAAATTTCTTCACAAATATTACACTTCAGTTCCTTCACTGGTATTCCCAAATGAATCTCTTTGTGCACATTAATTTCGTCAATTGTAGAAAATTTCAATTCACAATTGTCACAGGAAAATTTTTCCTCCTCGACTTCTGGTAATAACGAATTTTCCAATATCTCCTGTGGTTGATCCATATTCCTGATTGAAATTCAACGATTATTTTTAATTATTATTCATTTCTTTCTTATTAATTGTAGAAATAAAAACTAGTGTAATTTATAATTGTTGTGAAATTGGTAATGATTTTTTTTTCATTTACTAAAACATTTATTTAGAACATTTCTTAAGTTTATTAAGAATAGAAATATTTTTGTATTTCGAAAATATCGTTTGAAAAAAATGAATAAGAGGAACAAAAATTAAATAATTTTTCAGTAAAATTTTTTTTATTTAATAAAATTACAACTATTTATCTTTCGATTATTTTTTAATTTCAACTTTAATAGAAACGATAAAATAATATAAAGAGAGAAAATAGATTAAATAATAGGCCTCGGATCGACTTTAAGGCACAAAAAAGGCGCTTTTGTCGATTAAAAATTGTTAAATCGTCGAAAATTCGAGAAAGAATAATTCACTTTATTCACTGTTGTTATAAAAAATTCATTGCCTATTTCCTTGGCTCTTCACTGATTTCCTAAATTTATGAACTTATTATCAACTTATTAAAAACTTCAATAACATTGTTGTATAAATATTGAAATAGTTCATATTTATTTTTCCAAAAGAATTTAAAATTTTTTAAATTTAAATTTCGAACCTTCTGAAATTTAATTATTTTTAAAAGCTACAATTTTAATCCTTAAAAAATTCAATTATTTTCTACAATTTACAATTAAAATTCTTCTCGAAATTTCTTCTTTTAATAATATTTTGAAAGTACGTTAAAAATTCAATTATTTAAAAAATTTTAAATTATTCTCAATTTAAATTATTTTCTACAATTTTCGAATAAAATTTTTCTCTAAATCAATTATTTTTAATAATTTTTCGAAACTTGTTCGGGATTTAAATTATTTAAATAAACAATTTATTTTTTTAAATAATTATCTTTGTCATTTTTTAATTTAATTTTATTTTTAAAAAAAAACTCAGTTTCAGTTTGAAAGTTATTAATGTGAGTAACTGAAAATAATTGATTTTTAAAAAATTCTAATAAAGACATTCTTAAAATTAATTTTTTAAGCAAATTTTAAAACAATTTTTTAAAGATTATATAATTTTTAATTATATATAATATAGTAGAAAATTTTGAAAATAATTGAAATTCAGGGATATTTTTCTAAATAATTGAATTTTTCGAAAATGTAAAAAAATTGTTCAGTTTTTGAAGAATTTTAATTTTAAGTTATAAAATTACGTATGATTTCTCCAATATTCTATTGAAAAGTCTAAAAAAGTGGATTTTTTAAAAAATTTATTTTACTTTTTTAGAAGCACTTGAATCCTTAAAAATTATGATAAAAAATAATCAGAATTCGTATTTTAAAAATAATGTAATGAAGTTTTTGAATATAATTGAATTTCTTTCAAAAATTTTTAGATAATTTATGAAACTAATTAATTTGATCTTTAAACATCATTTTTATTTAAATTTAAATCCTTAAAATTTCAATAATATTTATTCTAAAAAGTTTTATAATTTTTAATTTGATTAAATAATTAATAGGTGATTTTTGTAGATGTTTGAATTTTTCGAAATATGTATGTGAAAATATGAAAAATAATTGAATTTTAAAGAAATTGTAGGTAATAAAAAAATTCTAAGTCACATTTCCAAAAATATAATAAAATTCTTTGAATCTAATTTTCATAATATTTATTTAAAGATTTTTTTTCAAAATAAAAATTCAATTATTTTCAAAATTTGTATTAAATTTTCTTCAAAATTTTATTATCAAATTTTGTATTAAATTTTCTTCAAAATTTTATTATCAAAATTTGTATTAAATTTTCTTCAAAATTTTATTATCAAATTTTGTATTAAATTTTCTTCAAAATGTTATATTCAAAAATTTTAATGAAATACTTAAAACAAAGTCAATTAGTTTAAAACAATTTTACAAAACTTGAATTATTCATATTTATTATAGTTCTATATTTCAAAAATTTAATTATTTTAAAATGCTTGTTCAAGAATAGTTTTTTAAAAATTTGAATTGAAAGTTGAAAATTACAATGGAAAAATTGAAATAAATAGTATCTTATACCGTGAAAAGTAGAATTTTGTTGTACTATTTGGAAGAAAAGTCGAAAATGTCATTCTATCCGAGGCCTGTAATAAGAAAATTATAAATCATTTTTTTATAATTTATGAAAAATAAAAATATTTTTTGATTATTACGAAATTAAAATTTTTATAAATAGAGAAAAAGAGAAAAATGCACATTGGTAAACATTACAGCTTCATTTCTTATACAAATTTTTTTACATTCCCATCAAAAATAAGAAATTCTTGGATTTTTTTTACAAAATTCTATCAATTATTTTAAAAAGAAAAATTTTTAGAAAAAGTTTTTTTTGTGTATAAAAAATAGTTTCTTTTTTATTAATCGTTGATTACAAACGCTGTGAATTTTACCGACGTTGTAAAGTTAAATATAATTTAAAACTTTCTTTTGTTGTAAAAAACTTAAAAAAATGTAATTTACTTAAAGATATAAAGAAAAAAAAAAGAAAAATTTACCTCGATTGGTTTTCGATGGAAATTGATTTACAATCGGGACTTTCATAAGGAGCCAAAAGCACTTCAGGTTTAATGCCATGCATCGTGAAAATATGATCTTTCACCATATCCCTAGTTTCAAATGGTAAATCGCAAATATCACAAGGGTAATTTTCTACATTTTCCTCCTCCAAATCAATTATTTCATTCACCTGACAAATACTATTCGAAATTTTCATTTGATTCTCCACTTTCTTCTCAACAATCTTCGTCTCCTCCTTCGTTTCCTTATTCTTAATTTTCTCCTTTAATTCGTCCTTTGGCACTTCTGTTTTCTTTTCCTTCTCACTATTTGACGTTTGCAACAAATTTTTTACTTCTTTCGATTTATTTCCCTCATTTGATGAATCGTGTTTATTTTTCAATTTATTATTAAAATTCGCCGCTTTCCCAATTTTTTCTCTTCGTTTTTGCAATAAATTAGATACTTCTTTGGAACTTTTTAGCACTCTCATCATATCGTTAACATTTCTCGTCTTATCCTGTAGAGCTTTAAGTAAGTCTTTCGCTCTTTTCTTAGACTTTTGTCTTCTTTTGTCATCCTTATTTTCCTCTTTTGTTAGTTTATCCTCATATTTCTCTAACACATCGTTGGATATTTTTAATAAATCTATTTCCAATTTCTTTTTATCGTTCAATTCGTAATTCTTCTCGCACTTGATACATTTGATAATTGTACCACCATTGGAAATAATTTTTGTTAATTCACAACCATTTTTACATTCAGTTAAAGATTTTTTAATACTTTTGTCATTTAGATCATTTCTTTTGTTTTCTTTCAATGGTTCAGTTTCTGATAAATCTTCATTACTAAATTCAACAGCATCTGATGCAGAATCGTTGTCCCAAAAGTCTGACGAGACATCGTCGTCTCTAGAATCATCATCTTCATCGACATTTGGAAAAATATCGTTAAAATTAATAACCGTCTCGTCGTCTGAATATGGTAATTGTACAACACTATCTATCGATTTTTTATAAATATTACCACATTTTTCGCATTTATAATTTTGTGAATTCTCGTAAATTATTCTTGTCAATTCACAATCACCACCGCAAGGTTGAATATTTCCATTTGTTGTAAATATCAAATGTTGGGCAAGTAATTTCATCGACACTTTCGATTCCGATAGATGTAATTTTGTTGAGTGATCGATAAATTCTATTTCCTTGTCTAAACAATAAATTGAATTGGAAATTTCCTGATTGGTTTTATTTGTCACATTATAGATATCATTGCAATTTATACATCGGAATTGTGTATTTTTATCGCATGCTATTTTTTCCAATGCGCATCCATTTTTGCAACGTTTATCCGTGGAATTTGTTGGAAGATTATTGGATTTTATTGGTGGTGTTTGAGAATTATTCCGTGGTTCTGAAATATTTTCATTCGTTTCAGAATTATCGGAATATATTAAATACTCTGCTTCCATTTCTTCTTCTTCTTCTTCTTCTTCTTCTTCATCTTTTTCTTCTTTGTCGTCGTGTTTGTTTATTTTTTCTAGGTGGTCTTTATTTAAATTTTGCAAATTGGAAAATAAATGTTTTTTTCTATCTTCTTGTTGGGAAGGAGTTTGCAATTTTTTTTTATTCGATTCGATTGTCTCGTCATCATCAGAAATTAACATAAATTCTTCCTCATCATCTTCGTGTAAAGAAGTTTGCAATCTATCCTCATTAATCTCTCCTTTGTCACTTTGGTTGGAAAATACTAAATATTCTGCTTCATCTTCTTCTTTTCGAAGAGAGGAATTTGGGGGTTTTAATTTGTCCTCGTCGTCAGAAAGTGTTAAATACTCCACTTCATATTCCTCATCATCGACAGAAGTATCTGAAAATTGAAAACTGCTTCCATATGATTCGTTTTTTGAATGTTCATCAGAAAACCTTGAATTTTCCTCCGGTTTTCTTTCCTTTTGATGGTCATTTAAATGTTCTTTTGTATTCAGATTCGTTTCAGGTACAAAATCGAAGTATTTAAAATTTTCTTCGTCTTTTATTTCAATCTTATCTATTATTTTTTCCTCTTTATCTTTTTTTTCTTCTTCTGCTTCTTCTTTTTCCTCTTTTCTTTTTCTCTTTTCACTTGCATCACTAAAATGTTTCACGACATTTTTCTGATTTTCGCCATTCTTTTGTACAGTTGACTTGACTTTTTCAATATCAATTACCAATCGATAACGAACAATTTTCTTCGAGTCTGTTGATGTTTTTTGAAAATTATTTACAGTCGGAGTTGTCACTGACGATTTTTGAGATTGTGTTTTATCCTTTTTATTCTAAAAAGAAAATATACAGTAAAAAAATGATAAATACATTGAGAATTATTTGAAAGATAAAAATAGTGAAATTCTTACAGGCAATGAAGAATCTGGATACAATTCCAAAGAAGAATTTGGTTCTTCTTTGATTTTTTTAGTTGGCGGACCTTTAGATTTACGTTTAGCGGATTGTGGAGTTTGTTGAAACTTTCTCTTATTTGGATGATCTGTATTGAAACAAAATGGTTCAAATCATTTTTTTACAAATAGAAGAGACTGTTTATATCGACGTTCGTCTAAACAATATCGACAATAAACTTTTGTAATTAAAAATTCGAAAAAAGAACAAAAATTAAAGAAAGGTATAAAAAATTGAAAAAAATATAAAAAACTACATTTAAGTGATAACAATGGACTCTTGGAACAAATATGAAAAAATAGTGCGCGGTAAAAAAAACACCTGAGACTATTTTGAGGTTATGTTATAAAACGAGTAAAATTAGTATTTACAGAAAATAAAGAAAAAAACTAAACTTACCAAAAATAGTTGGTATTGCTCTGGACTTTAATTTTAAGTCTCTCGTAATGTATCGTTTTTCAAAATGTAATTCACATAACCGAAAGAAATTGTTGTCTTTAACGTGCGAAACTTTTTTACAAACATTCTTCCAGTGCTCCTGCAAGCTAATAGAAAAAAAACATTTCTCTTAATTAATTAAAACTGCGACAAGAAATTTTATTGTTTATTTAAAAAAATATAACAGAATTACCAATTTACCTTTTATCTTTTGGATATGGATAAAATTTTATCTGCCGACCGTCAATTTGTGTTGACAGATCGGACTGACAACTCCAAACACTACAGTCCCAAAACATAATTTTTAAAAAATTACCAATAAATATGATACATCATTTGATAATCACATTTTTCAACACTCCACTGATATTAATTAATTATCAACAAAAATAACTGCCAATGTTATTGTTTATTCGAGAACAGGTTAGCCATGCTTATTTCTGTGGTTGTACATTTGCACTAAGTGACATCTGGTGATCATTTCTGTTACTTTTGACATCCTCGTCGATAATTTAACTCCTTGCGATAACATGTAAATATTAATTTAACAAATGAAAAACATTTTTTTCTATAGAAAATGAATTACGAACAACAATTTGAATTTGTTTCTTAATTAATAGTCTGACAATCGGGAATCCCCCTGCGGTAACTTTTTGACTTTCCCGCGGTCGGTAAATAACCGCAATATTCTAAAAATTAACTAAAAAATATTTAAACAATTGTTTAAGAATATTGTTCTAACAATATTATTAATATTAATAATTGATAACCTCAGATTATATTTATTATTTTTTTAATATTTAAATTTCGCAACGTCCAGTGCTGCCAATCGTTGGTCAAACTATTCGGGACTTCCCCGCAGCTGTAATTGTTGAAAACTGTACTTTTTGATATCAAAAAAGATTTATTACAAGAATATAACCCGAGATATTGGTTTTAAAGTTATGTAAAACAATTTTCCCGTGTAATTAGCATAATTAAGTCATAAAACGAAATTTAATCTCTATAGTTTTGCGCTAATTTGAATTCAAATGTAGGTTTACCGCCATATTACAGTGTTATTTTGCAAAAAAACATTTTTATCATTAATTATTAATTTTATTAACATATAACAAAAGTAGTAAGTAAAAAAAGAATAAGGATGATTATTAAGTGTTATAGTTGGTTTATTAATATTATTTTTTTTATTTATTTACATTAAAATAATTCAAAAATCAGATAGTTATGAGGTATTCCCCTTTCTTTTTTTTGACAAAAAAGTACATTTTATCTTTTAATTTGAATTCAATAATAAATAATAATTAGAGTACATAATGTGTATAAAGAAATAAGGTACTTTTAGAGAAATTTCCTTTTTTCAAAAAGAATAGATTTTATCACCTTACTTAAATTGAATAATAAATAATATTAGAATACACATAATGTGTATAAATAAAAAAGAGATTATTAGGGTAATCCCCTTTTTCAAAAAGAAGACTTTTTAATCTCTTTGTTTACATTAAATTATTTTACTTTAATATATTTTTTGTGATTATAAATTCATATTGTTCTCCAGTATAAAGTATCAGTTTTGTATAATTATTAAATTATAAAATGTATAAAAATAAAATTATATTCATTTCTTTTTTATTAATACAGCGACGGATTTTTGCTATCGAATTAGTAATTTTTACTAATAAATAGTAATTTTAACTTACTTTTTATTTTTTCCAATTTAGAGAGAAGGAAGTATGAAAATTAGTTTTCTTTATAAAAATTGCCGATGAACCTAAATTATTTTAAGTTTTTTGAATGAAAAATGATTAAGATTTTCTAAAAAATGAGTTTAAATAAAAATTTATAAATCCTGGCAAATTTTTTTTATTAAGAGGCTAAAACCGATTTTATAATTATATATAATATATAATAAATACATATGGTGATTCTCCTGAAAGGGATCACTTCACGTGTCTCCAACGTGAGACTCAATATTTGCATTAACTTATTATTGATATTCTGTTAAAAAAAATTGTTTTTTGTATAAATTTCAAAAAAAATGTATCCATAATCTACGAAACATTATTTATCTTTACACAATTTTGTAATGTTTAAATTTAAAGTTTTTTTTAGTAAAAAAATTTATTTAATTTTGTCTTTTGGTTTTGGTTAAATATGATACATATTTTTAATTATTTTTTAATATAATTAAAATTTTTGTAATATAGTTTTAATAATTTTTAAATTAAAGCTTAGATTCTACCGTTTGTTTTTCACTTATATTTAGTATAAATAAAATAAAAGAAATTTTTTAAATAATTAATTAAAAATTACTGGCAATGGGAGTAAAAATTCAAATTCATTTCCGAAGCCTCGTTTTTCAGTTAATAACATCATATTTTTAAAATGTTTTTTAATTATACGTAATCTATATATAAATATTTGAAGTTGTAGACTAAAAAATTTGTTAAATTATGTTTCAATATTTTTAAATTTAATAAAAATGTGAATTTTTCATTTGACAAACTATTCATCTCTGAAGCCTTTTTCATATTTGATGAGCGTTATTATTTTGTTTTTAATTTTTTTAAAATTATTTTCAAATACCTAACCCTTGAATTATAAAAAAATTTTCCGTTTTAATTAAAATAAAATATTTTTAATTTTTTAAAATATAATATATTAAGTAGAAAGTTAGATAAATAACAAAATTATAATTAAAAATAAAAATTTTCTACATAAAATATCAATTTTGTACTTAAAATGATAAATTAAAAAATTCATAACAATTTTTTTACATTCAATATAAAAAACTGTATATTAGTTATTTTTGAAAAGATAAAATAGTTAAAAATAAATGATTAAATGCACAATTCATGAAATTATAAATGAATAATGTTAAAAGTTTAATAAATTAAAAAAATGAAATTTAAAAGGAATTTTCTTTTACAAAAACCCCAATATTAAATTAAAGTATATATTTAAACTTTAAAACACTTAATATTAAAATGATGCTGAAAGACTTATTTTTGAGAATTAATTTTGCGCAACGCAGATTTTTATCTTTAAACGTATTTAAAATCTACCCATGACAAAAAAATACAGAAAATGTAAAAATTAATTTTTTTTAGTTTTTAGAAAAAAAAACAAGTGCCTTTCAGGAGAATCACCCATTTGCAAATGTTATATATTACTTTTTAATACAGTTTAAACTTAAATTAAATATTTTTTAAATTAAAACTTTTTTTTAATAAAAATAAATGTTAATTAAAATATAAAGTTACTATAATGTAAATAATATTTTTATATTAATAAATTACTACATAAATGAATAGTAAGAATAAAAGTAAAACTACTTTAAAAAATAAAAATTCATTTACTTTAAAATATAAACGAATGTTTTTTTTTTTTAATATATTAAATTAATTACGTCGAATTAGTCGAAAATGGAAAAACAGTAAACGATTGTATTTAGAGACGTGTATATAGAAATTTAGTGATTCTTCTTTCAATTAGTGGAGAACTTGCAGGAACAGTAGTTGGAGAATGAAGGCACACGATGGTTGACGAAATTGGCCTCATCGGTCACCAGGGAAGCGTGGAACACGTTGCAGCTCCCTTCCAGCCAGCTATTCTCATTTGCGGTTGCCAGACCATTGCTATATTCGAGCAAAACCCTTTTGAGTCGAAGTAACTTCGTCCTTTTTAACCCCCCTCATCCCTCATCCCTCCTCGTTTGCCTCTTTTCTCTATTCTATAGCAATTCATTTTCAACGACTCTCAGTCACACCATAAACCTCTTTAAACATATATCCACGGACACAGAGAGTGATAAATTGTTTGGTCCTTTCCTTAGAAAGTATCAGAGCACCCAACACACACATACACATTTATATATATATGTATATCGATGTATAACTATATATAAACTATGTATATATATACGTTTGCCTAAGTGATATTAAAGTTTCAATTTAATCTACTTCAAGTATTCAATTTTCAATGGCAAAATTTTCTTCTATGTAAGAATTGGTGAATTCTTTTATTACTGGTCTTTAAGAAATTTTTTTTTACTAAATAAATGAAGTGAAATAAAAATACTGTCGAATATTTAAGAGTTTTTTCAATTTATAAGAAAATTAAATTATTTAATGTTGACACTTTCTTTTTTCTTCAGAATGTTTCCTGTAGCCACATTCTATATGGCGAAAAATAAATAATAATATACTTATGAAATAATTACAACTCCTTTAGATCAAAGACCACAAAAAAGTCAAAATTATTATTTATTCAATAAAGGTCCTTTAAAATAAATTTAAAAACCAAGTTATTCTGTTTTTTAAAATATCAATAACTTCTTTATTTCTACACTGAAAAAAAATTTATTTGATTCAAATAACCGATTATTTGTCTATAATCAAATAAATATTTACTTGAATCAAATAATTTTTATTTGAATCAATTAATTAGTATTTGCTTCAAATACTGAAATATTTGCTTCAAATACTGAAATATTTGCTTCAAATACTGAAATATTTGATTCAAATACAACTTATTTGATTCAAATAAAAATTATTTGTTTCAAGTAAATATTTATTTGATAATTGTCGCAAATAATCGGTTATTTGAATCAAATAATTTTTTTTTCAGTGTAATCGAATCAGTTTTAAAAATAGGTCAATCGAAGCGTTTTGTAATGCTCTACAAGTTGTTGACCATAATTTCAAAGTTATTTTTACACTTTTCAACAAAGTTTTCAAAAAAGTATTTTTTCCGAAAATTTTTGATTTTTAAAAGTTTAATATCTCCGGTGAATATTGACGAAAACTGTCCATTGAGGGCTCAAAAGGTGCGTCTACAAAAACTGCAAAATTCGAGAAAAACATTTATAGGTGTCCTAACATTTTTTTAAAGATATGGGCATAAAACGTTTTTTTGCAAAAATTAAAAATAAAAAAAAATATATAGTTGAACTTTATTAATCTATCTCAAAGTACTCTCATTTCATGTCCGCATGTGAGACCTACAATTAAAAAAAAATTCAGCCCAAAAGCTTTTTATAGTTAGGAGATATTTATTACAGAAAATGAATTATTTCTGTAAATAATAAAATTGCTTAATTAGGAATTCAAATTTATATTTTCATCATAAAGAATAAACTCATTATAAAATTTCAATTATTTTGTTATACAATGTTTATCGGATTCATCGAAAAATGTAATTATTTTTGAAAATTTTATTAAAACTGATCAAAGGAAAAAGAAAATATTTGAAAAATATGTTAACACAATTCTTTATAAGAATTCAATTTTAAGAAACATTTAATTATTCAATAAATTATTTTTGTTTGTAAAATAAAATAAAATAGTTGATACAGAGAAGAATTTTAATTAAATACCCTGGAAAATAATAATTTAATATTAAAATGACGAAAAAAAATTTTTAAAAAGTTACAGTAAAAATATTCCTATATTATAAAATAAAACTTTTTTCTAACGAATCAAATCATTTTTGGAGTGAATCAGAATATACATCCGGGTCAAAGAAAAAGTCAAAATTTTGTTTGGAAACTTAAGGAAAATTTATGGAAAGGCAAAATTTAATTTTTGTGGCATTTCTGCTTTAGTGGCAGTAGTGTAAAGAATTGTAGTCACACAGTTTATGTACAAATTTTAAAAATATTATTCCACCGGATAATGATTATTATTATTATTAATATTCCACCAATGTTTTTGATGTTTTAATATATAAAAAACGATACAAAAAACTAAAATATTTGTAAATTCATATTACCTTATTTTGCATTTTTGTCTCATAATTAATTAAAGTTCGAAAATAAAAATGTGTATAAAAATTATTCATTTTCGCTTTTTATCGAGAATCATTATTAATTTTTAAGTAGCGAAAAATTTCATTATTATTTAAAGGTAATTTACAATTTTAAATATCCATTTAATCATTAATCGACAATGGAAGTTGAACTCAAACGTGTTCGTTACTATTTAATATTAAAAAATCCAATTCATATTCATCGATGTTATAAAAATTTACATAAATAGATATTTATAATTGTTTTTTAATCTCCTTTCCTTAGAATTCTAGACGCTGATTATAATATTATTACGTGTCATTAAACAAACGTCAATTTTGATAATTTACTTATTAATTCCCATATTAACAGACAGTGTGTATGGGTGATTCTTCACTTAGTAGGCACTTTTGCTTCTCTACTGTAGTTGATTAATTATTCTTAAATAAAAAAACTAGTTAAAATATAAAAATAATAGATAAAATATGTTTTTAAAGTCGATCCGCCAAATAACCTAATTTTGACGTATTTATCAATTAATTACGAGAAGGGGGAATTATTGAATTAAATAAAAACTTACCGACAATAGAGTATTTTTGATAAACTTTCAGGATTTCCTAGCACTTTTTTAAATTTTCCTTTAAATATACAAGAAATATTGAGTCCAAAGTACGCGATTTCCGAATAGTTGCGTACTTTACAGAAAAAAAATTGTCACTTTCACAACTTCTAAATCACAACGATATCTATACACTCAAAAATGTTTGTTTTGGTCCCGGGTCTAATTTAAAAAATCAAAGGTTTTAAAATTGTACACTTTTTCAGATTAAAACTATTTATTTTCTTAACATTGAAGTTGACTTTTAAGTTTTAATTTAAACACTGTAATCGGGACGTGATTAACAACAAAACACCAATTTTAATTAAAAGAAAATAAATAGTTTTAGTCTGAAAAATTGTACAATTTTTAAACCTTTGTATTTTTTAATTTAGGCCCGGGACCAAAACGAAATTTTTTGAGTGTATAGATATCGTTGTGATTTAGAAGTTGTAAAAGTTTTATCTATTTTTTTTATATTTTTACTAGTTTTTTATTTAAGAATATTTAATCAACTAATTTTAAACATGACTCAATAAATATTTTTGTACTTTTACGAATTTTTTAATAATTTTTAAAATATTTTCTAATTTCTATAAGAGTGTCAATTTTTCGCATAGTCTCCACTTTACACCCATATTTTAAGAAAAGTAATCAATATTTTAATGTAATTCTTTTCATTTCGTTCTTCAAAGATAATACAGATTCATTTCCAAAAGTATCAATTTTCTTTTAAATTAGGCCGCAACCACTTTATTCGAAATGTAATGGTTTGACCAAACTCTAATAATTATTTTCTAATCTGCTTCAAACTTTTTTATAATTAATATTCAGCATGTTTTTTATTAATATTTTAATCAAAAAAAATTTTTTATTTTAAACGAAAGTTAGGACTTAGTTGGTAATGACCCAAAAGTGCACTTTTTTTTATTCTTCACAGAGAAATCATGAAGTTTAATATGGTTTATTTCACACAAAGTCTATTTTAATCTTGTTTTTATATCTTCCATTCGAAACTTTATCTCAAATAGTATGTTTTCTTGTGTTGTTTTTCAATTTTCATTAATAAATTAGTGTAATAATAATTTTTTAATACTTTCCCCACTATTTTTTATTTGCAACTGTAGTTTAAATTTTCATGTGTTTTCTGTTCTAGTATTGACATTTTTAGTTCGATTTTGTTTCCAATTTATATTATTAAGTTAAAAAGTTGTATTTATGTTAAATTTGGATAAAAAAGAGTATTTTTAGATTTAAAACTATAAAAATTACTAGTATTTTAGGACGTATTTTAATTATGTGTAAACTCCAGTTCCGCAAAAATCACTAAATTCTTAACCAATAGAAATAAATAAAAATAATAGTGATTTAGAGTAATCAAATCTCTTTAATATTCTGTAAATATTGTTTAATTTTATTCATTTTTTCTCCTTTAATACGAATTTTTTTCTTTGATTTGTAAACTCCGATTCCTGTAAACTCCGGTGACTAATTTCGATTCGCGTAATAGAAATGTTTTGTTTTTTATGGCAAAATGTTATTAACCTCCAACATATCAATAACAGGTGATAGTAAAAATAAGTTTTTATTTACTAATTCAAGAAGACAAAAATAGTAAAACAAATATTGGAAAATTTTTTTCATCAAAACATATTTATTTTATTCAAACTTAGGCGTGTGTTTTGGAAATTATGTGCTACTCTTCAATGTAAGTGTTTGTTTCTTTGAAAATTTCTTTTTTTATCACACATCTTTAAAAATTGTTTTTTGTTAAAAAGTTTTGTAATATTACTTAATTGTCGTTTAATAAGCTCCTTCAGAATATAATTTATTTGTTTTTTACACTATTTTATATTATTAGTAGACAAAATATGACTGTTTTGATCTTATTATTTACCTATTTTTATTTATTATTTACCTTTAAACGAATTTTTTTAAAATTGTTATTTAAAATTAATAGATGAATTTAAGCTCAAATATGTATAAAATAATTATTTTCAAGCTTCATTATAAAAATCTACGTACACTGAAAAAAAAAATTTATTTGATTCAAATAACCGATTCAAATAAATCAAATAAATATTTACTTGAATCAAATAATTTTTATTTGAATCAATTAATTAGTATTTGCTTCAAATACTGAAATATTTGATTCAAATACAATTTAATAATAATAATAAATAATAATAATAATAATAATAATAATAATAATAATAATAATTTAATTTATCGATTAATTAGTATTTGCTTCAAATACTGAAATATTTGATTCAAATACAATTTATTTGATTCAAGTAAAAATTATTTGATTCAAGTAAATATTTATAGACAAATAATCGGTTATTTGAATCAAATAAATTTTTTTTTCAGTGTAGAAAAATTTTAAGAAAATTAATATTTTTAAATAAATCTTCCCATAGTTAAATGTTACCACTTAGTGGATTTTTACATATTTTTTTTATTATTTTATGAGCCCTTTTGTTATTTTTATAAAGATGAAACAAATAAGAGATGAAATTTATATAATCACAAAAGAATGTTTTTATTTTCCAACAAAACATATTATTTTCTATTCTAAAATTTATTTCACAATGGAAAATAAATGATAAAAAGATTTTTTTTTATCAAGAAAAATGTTTATAGGAAAACATTTTCATATTGTGCAGATAAAAAATTATTTCACAGATAATGTTTATTATTGTATGGTTGAAAGACCTCAGTAACCTATGGATCTCATTAAGGCATTTAAAAATAATGTATATATATATATATATATATATATATATATATATATCCGAAAAAAATGATAGTTTGTTGTTTAATAAATGATATAAGGTATATATGAAAATAACTTTTTTAATTAACTTCTGTAACAATAGTCGGAGGAGAAGGAAAGTATTGATTAAAAGCAGAGGCAAACCCCTGGTTTCAAAGTATATTAATTAGTTTATCATCGTAACCCATTCCTCTCGCTTTACTGGCAATGCTCAGCCAACCTGAAAAATGCTCTTTCGTTCAAACTCGCGTACTGTTTGAATTATTTCCTTTCTCTCTCTCCCTCTCTCTCTCTCACTAGGCGATTGCAATGTTAATTTTTGCTCACATTTGTGTCGTTATATGGTGATAAATGAAATAATATGCTCTCATACCTCCCCGCGGCGGGTGCCACACGATATGATCCTGTATCTACGCTACAGATGGTGTAAATATGTATTTAACATAAATTAACAACCATAATGAATGTGTTGGCTTATTTCGCTTCTCTATATATGTATATATAGAGATACACAAAGTTTGTGTCGAAGCGCATATAATACTCGACGTGTGTGCGAAATCCGAGTTTGTATATGTATAGATATATAGTTTTACCACCGAGATTTTCAACACTCGGCTGAGTGCGAGTATGAGTGTGACCAGAAAGCCTGTATATTATTTAAATGTCGTTATTATATGCGTCAGAGTTACAAAAATGAAAATGAAATTACACTCCGAGTCACTATGTGTACTATATATACCTCTCTTCTCCCCTCGGCCTTCAACCCACCAACGACCCCAGGGGGTAAAAGGTACAAAAAAAATTTATCGCATTTGTTATTCGTTTCAATGGATTGTTTTAATTAAATCCTACATAAAAGAAAATTTCACGTTTTGTTAATGAAAACGTGAAATTCAAAAGGAATTTTCCAAATAATTATATTCAATACATGTATAGAGAGCGTTGGAAAAATTTTATTATTTGGGTGAAAAAATTTTTTTTTTTTCATTTGGGATGTTTTGGAGAGGTGGGGGTACTTTTTTATTTCGATGAATATCAATTTATACTTTTATACTATAATCGGCGAATAGCGTATTTTTTGTGGCTTATATATGTCCGAAGAATGGAAAAAATGTGTTTTTATTTGAAAATGAAAATTTTATTGTATGGATAAATTAATTTAAAAAAAAACATGAAAGAGTTGATAGATTTTTTATTAAACAGTAAAAATTTCTGTTAAAAAAAAATTTGCCTTAATATAGGAAAAAAATATTTGTTTTTATTGTTTTTTTTGTCTATTTATTTTTCATTCAATTGGAATATTTATATTATTTTGCTGTAGGAAAGTTTGATTCGTTTAAAATTGTTTTCTTTGGTTTGAATAAATTTAATTAAGTTCGGAGAAATATTATTTAATTCGAGAAAATATTATTTAGTTCCAAAAAATATATTTTGGTTCGAATAAACCTTATATGGTTCAAATAACTTTCATTTGATAAAAATTTTTTTTTTATTTTAAATAACTTTCATAAGGTAGAAGGGAACTTTCATATGGTAAAAGGGAACTTTCATTTGGTTTAAAAACCTTTTATTGGATTCTATTAACTTTTATTTCGATAAAATTAATTTTATATGATTAAAATATCTTCAATATTGAGTAAATAATTTTCCTTTTGTTTAAAAAATAAATTTAATTTGTTTCTATATTCATTTTTCATTCCTCGAAAAGATAAATTTTGATTCAATAGAAAAATTCTCTTCAAAAAACTTTTATTTTTATAAACTGTACTATAATTTAGTTTGAAACTTCAAGTAGATAAACTTAATTTGACTCAAAAAATTGTAAACACAATATTAGTTTTAAAAAAAGTCTAAAAGCGTCAGTTACATTAAATTTACTTTAAGTAGAGAATTTAAATACATGTGTTTAGTAAATTTATTGAAATTAAGTGACAATTGTTTTCACTAGCTCGTTTCGGTAGTGAAAAAAATTTTGTCAGAAATAATTCTATGAATTTTTGTATTCAAAATTATGATGAGTGTGAAAAAAAAATTTTTTGGTCAGACTCTTATATTATTAAGTTATTAATTTTTGTTAGTAGCAGCACCAAAGTTTTAGTCAGACGAAGGATAACTTTTCTATTTTTCTTATAAGTATTAAAAGAAAGTTTCAGTTTAAATAAATGCAAATCTTTATCAGGAACCTTTTTAATACATAAATTTTAATTTCTTAAAAGAGAATTGAATTATACAATATAATTCAATAATTAAAAATTTTACTATCTGAAGTAAAATGATTTGCATAATCGAAAAATTAAAATGACTTTTCTTAAAGAAGGTAATTTTATATTATAATTAATATTATTAGCATCATTGCAAAATATAATTATTTTTATTATTATCATTGTTCATTTTTTTTATTAATATAATAATTATTACTGTTTTTGATTTTATTGTTATTGTAACAAATATTATTATTCTTTATTTTGTTATTATTATATATTAATAACAATTATTATTATATACTAATAAAAAAAAAATTAAATTAATAATAATAATAATCATAATTTTTTAATTTTAAATTATAATAATAAAATAATAATAATAATAATAATAATAATCATAATAATAATAATCATAATTTTTTAATTTTAAATTATTATTATTATATATTAATAACAATTATTATCATCTATTTTTATTTATTATTATTAATGTATTGACAATTATAATCACCTCTGAAATGGCGATGAATTGTTAATTATTTCTATTTCGCATTAATTACTTGTAATAATAGCCCCCTCCCCTCTTTTTTAACAGGAAAAGTATAGAGGGCGCCTCATTACTTAAGTCTAGAATAATCCTTAGTAAAAGTACTCGTTTAATTAAGTTAATTAAACGCTCTCGTCGCTCGCTTCCAATGTCGCTGATTGTAAGTTTTTCCCTGGACTCGTTGCTATTAATCTTTTTCTCTCACTATAGCATTATGTTTTTTTTTATTATCAATTTTCTTTATTGTCTTTCTTTACACAAAAATAAATAAAGACTCAAAAGAAATTGAAATTTTTAATTCATATCGCTTTTTCAATAAAAATGATTACTACGATTATAGCACAATGATAATATTTAAAGGCGCAATTATTTCTGCATCTATTTTGTTTTTTAATTTTGAGAAAAGCAAAAAAGAAGTGAAATAAAAAATTTCCATGATTGATGTATCAGAATCAAAGAAATAATTTCTAAAATGACGTACAGTTTTGATAATAAAGACAGGCAGTAGGACTATAATATTCGCAAAGGGTGCCACGCTCATGTCAAATGGATTATCACTAATTGTAGTTTATGCGCTTTATTCCGTGCACCATTCGTTGTTCTTTTGGCATTTCGTTGATATCTCGTGTGCGTATATTTGTGTGCTAGTTTCCATATTTACTGTATGTGTGTATTAGAAACATTTGTGTATGAAAATATAAATTCAAGAATAAATAAAAAATTGCATTTTTTTTTTAAGGTAAATAATTCTTTGCATTTGAATAAAATTTTGATTGTTCAGAAAGTCCTCTGATTGGTTAATTATACTTTCCTTGCAATTAGGTTTTTGTTTCGTTATGCATTTATATATGTTTTCTGTAGTTAAATAAATTCGTTTTGTCTAAACTTTTTACGTTATAAATTGTTTTTGATGAAGTTTAATGAAAACGTGTGTTGAAAGAACGATTTAATATTTCGAAAAAAATTTAAGGTTAATTTTTTTTAAATATAGACTAAGACACAATTTTTTTAGGGGTACGGAATTCTGAAATTTCATTTCAGTAACTTCGGTTAGATCATTTTTTAATCCTCTTATTGCACGTGATCACAAAATTTTTTAGAAAAAAAATGTAAAAAAACATGGTCCGGTAAATGCTTCCTTTAAAAAAAATTTTTGTGGTCTTGTGTTAGTAGAAAAAGTAAAATTAAGTCAGACTGTTAAAATCTTCTTTCCAATATTCACTTTCATGTCAATGTTTCAATAATTTTTTACTCTTATTTTAAAGTTTAAACATAAAATTTAGTTTTAAAAATTGTGCAATCAGTATTGTAAATAATTGTTTTTGTCAAACTTTTATGATAGTAGTTCCATAAATATTAATACAATAGTGAAGGTAAATTTTAGTCGGACAGACTAATTTTAAATTTGTCAAATATTGAAAAAAGTACTACAAGAACATTTTGGTCCGACTTTTGTATGAATATTTTAGTACTCAAACTTTGAATCCTATGAATTTTGGTGTCAGTAGTAAAAGTGTATTTTTAACTGACAATTTGTTTTTGAATTATTAAGATAATGAAAATAAAGAAAATAATAAAAATAATAAAAATAATAAAAATAATAAATGTAATAAAAATAATAAAAATGATAAAAATTATAAAAGTAATAAAAATAATAAAAATAATAAAAATAATAAAAATAATAAAAATAATAAAAGTAATAAAAATAATAAAAATTATAAAAATTATAAAAGTAATAAAAATAATAAAAATAATAAAAATAATAAAAATAATGAAAATAATACAAATTATAAAAGTAATAGAAATAACAAAAATAATAAAAATAATAAAAATAATAAATGTAATAAAAATAATAAAAGTAATAAAAATAATAAAAATAATAAAAATAATAAAAATAATAAAAATAATAAAAATAATAAAAATAATAAAAGTAATAAAAATAATAAAAATAATAAAAATTATAAAAATAATAAAAATGATAAAAATTATAAAAGTAATAAAAATAATAAAAAAAATGAAAATAATAAAAATTATAAAAGTAATAAAAATAATAAAAATAATAAAAATAATAAAAATACTAAAAATAATAAAAGTAATAAAAATAATAAAAATAATAAATATAATAAAAATACCTAATAAAAAAATTAGAATAATTAAAATAATCAAAATAATTCAAATAACTAGTAGTAAGAAAGCTTTTTAGTCAGATGTTGATGGTATTTTTTCTGTAATTATTATTGAAAGGACAGAGAGTAAATTTTAGTCAAACCAATATTAATTCCTAATAAATAAATAAGATAATAAATAAACAGACAATAAATAAAAAATAATAAAGCAATAAAATATTCGAGTTAATAAAAATTTTTTGGAAAAATTATTTATTAACATAATTTATTAACATTTGTAATATTCTACTATATTAAGAATACAAAGCTCTTGCAATTTTTCTAAATGTAGAATTAAAAAACATTTTCGATAAAATGACATTTTTCTCGAAGGAATACAATTTTTGTATCAGTAGTAAAAGACAATTTAAAGTAAGACACAGATTTTACACACATTTATAGTGAAGCTTCTCGTTATTATCAGTTTTGAATTTTTGATATGTATTGTATTACATAATTTTTTTTTACTTTTTTTACTAGTACCTAATTGACGTTTTCGAAAGCATTAAAATGACAAGTCATACAATTCTCTAAATCGCAAAATTTATATATGATGACTTACCTTTTCATTTTGAAGTTGTAAGAGTTGAAGAAAATTCTGCTTCTAAAAGAAAACATAATTAAAATAAAAACGTAAAATCTCCATTTAATTTTTATTAGCAGTTTGCAAAAATAAATATGAATGTAACATAAATTTGGAAAAAAAACTTTTTTATTACTTTTTTTTTATTATTATCACTATTATTACCATCATTACTATTATTGTTGTTGTTATTATTACTATCATTATTATTACTATTATTACTACAGTAATTGTTAATATTATTAATATACTAATTACTAAAGTTATTATTTTTATTATCTTGTATTACAATTTTTGTTGATGAATTATTGTACTTATTGCTGTTATTATTACTATTGTTATTGTTATTTTTGTTATGATTTTTATCTTTGTTACGATTTCTATTATTCACAGTATTTTCATTATTTTACAGTTACTTTTATGGATAGAATTGTTTTTAAATACAATTATTGTTAAAAAAAAATTTAATTGATACTTTTATTTTTTTTTATTTTATTTTTTTATTTATTTAATTTGTTTTTATTATTATTAAAAATTTCTCATTCTTAATGTAAGATATCAAAATGAAAAAGAAAAAATCATAAAGGACAATATTCGGTAAGGGATGTAGAAATAAATTTCGAATAACCAACTGTGGTACATTTTCTATAATATATTTTACATTATAAACCAACCATACATCATAATAATAATATCTTATATTCTTACACCTAAACGGGTTTTTTTTTATTCTGTATTCTCGTTTATATACTTTTTTCATATTTATAATTTGTTTACTTTTCATAATATTTATATATTTATATATATATTTATATTCATCATTTTTCATCATCGCCATCATTTTTTTTTTATTTATAATATACTTCATATGCTATGTTATGTATAATATCATACACGTTTTCTCACGCATGTCCCAAGACTTCTTATTTATGTATTTGTGTATTATATGCATGTATGAGTGTGTTTTGTGTGTTTATGTGCGTAACACGCGCATTATTCCATTAAAATTGTGTTTTTGTGTTTGTGTCAAATGAGTTAGTGTATTTCGTGCCGCTTTTTTTTTGTGTACACATATGCGAAGGTATTTTTTTTTCTTGCGAGTTATTACATACACAGCACTTTCGCTCAATTTTTTTTTTTTATTTTTTTTTTTGGTGACTATTGATTTTACATCGCGCCAGCATCCCTTATAATTCCTATATGTATAAGCAATGAGGCTGCCATGGAACCCCCGCTGGCTATTTATTCGTTACATATATATATATATAATATTGGAAGTTTTTACACTTCTTCGTAAGCGCCTCTCTCTCTCTCTCTCATACTCTCACACACAATTTAATCTCTTCCATTTTAATAAAAAATAAAAAAAAAATTATTATTCGATCAATAAAGTAAAATTATGACAATTTTTATTTTTTTGGACGTGTGATTGCAAATGCCTCCCTTAATTAGTATTTTCTATTACACATACGCAAATCACTTCTTTTCTGTCTACATATTTATCAAAAACAAAAGGGAGACAATCGCTAAATTTCTCTCTTACGAAAAAAAAAATATTTTTCGTTTACTCGAACTTACTAAAAAACTTATTTTCTCTCTTAAAAATTTTTTCCCCCCCACAGATCATCATATTTTTTTTTGTTTAAAATCTCTCGGCTTCTTCTTCTTCTTTTTTTTGCTCTTTTCTTTTTTTATAAAATCGTGAATTTGAAATTTATTCCCTTTATATCAATTTTCGGTGTTTTTGTTTATTTTTTTTTGTAGTGACTTTTTTCGTAATATTAATTTTTTTCTAGTGTTATTTTGTTTTGTAATGGTTCTTTTTTTTGCTTCTCTTTGCACTTTTTATTATCGTACATTTTTAGCAACACTCTAATTTTTCTCTCTCGCTTTCTCTCTCTCTCTCTTTCGCTCCTTTGGGAAATATGTCGTGAATTGGAAAAAGGCACCTAACTCCTTAGCGTACGGTCGTAATGTGATATGCCGTATCGTGACGGGATTCAAAAAAAAGGAAAAAAAAATTTTTTTCTGTTTTTTTGAAAAACCCGAAAACGCGCGCACGTCGAATCGTACGAAAACCTACGAGAAATCAAGGAACGTCGGGTGTCTGTTTTAATTATCTTAATAATCGGACGCGATATTAATCATTAAGTGTTAATTATGTTGTTTTTTAGGTGCACTCTCTCTTTTTTCTCCTTGTCTTTTTTTCACGCTCACAGACACGATCGCAATTTTTTTTTATGGCACATGCATACACTAGGTTATCTATCGTATATATTTATATAAATATATACACGTATATAATATACACTGTATAATATTTTTTTTGTAACTTTTGTATATTATATAGTTCGTTGTTAATATATTGCATATTGTATATTAATTATATACAATATTTAATATTTAACATATTGTATAATATATAATATATAATATATAATATATAATATATAATTGTACATATTATATATAATATACAATATATAATTGTAAATATTATATATAATATATAATATATAATATATAATATATAATATATAATATATAATATATAATATATAATATATAATATATAATATATAATATATAATATATAATATATAATATATAATATATAATATATAATATATAATATATAATATATAATATATAATATATAATATATAATATATAATATATAATATATAATATATAATTGTACATATTATATATAATATACAATATATAATATAAAATACATATCCAACTATAAATCATATGCTAATTTATAATATTCAGTTATTATATATTTTAATTTATAATTCCCAATTATTATAATATACACCGTGTATATATTTATACTTTAATATACTTGAAGGGTTTAAGGGATCCGATAGGCTGGCCACAACACTTCCTTTATAATTACGGCTCGTTTAATAACTTATCACTACGACTTTTAACACAGTATAGCACGTCACTAATTTACACCGTCTCGTTACGATGCAACAGTGGCGTATTTTTTTTTGGTAATTTCTTTCTTACCTTTCCGCCTTTCAATAAAGTACTCGTTTTTTCATTTATTTATTTATATACTTTTTTATATATACTATATATATATTTTTCTCTAATTGTCATCTACAGTTACTCTTACACATGTTAGCATATGTATATATAATATACATATTTTTGTCATTTCATACATACGCGCTTTTTTGTATATTTATATTTTTTCCCGAGGTGTGTTCTTTGGGTACATATATTATATAATATAATTATGTATATATATATATATAAATATATATATATATATATAAATATATATATATATATATATATATATATATATAAATATATATATATATATATATATAAATATATATATATATATATATATATATATATATATATATATATATATATTGTATTATGTATTTGCTGTATATTATTGTATTATATATTGTACAGTATACCATAATACAACAGTTGTATATATTATTATATATACAATATATAATTAATTATATATAAATACATATAAAATTATATTATACTGTATTATATTATTTTATATTATATATTTAACTCTTTGCTTTATATTGGTTGTGCATATACTGTTCAGTATATAATATATGTTATACATATTATAAAAGTATATTATATAATGTTCACAGTGTATAATATACAATATATATTATTCACTATATTCTGTATATAATATACAATTAACAGTATATATTTTGCATTATACAGTATATAGCATATAATATACAGTAAATAATGTATAATATACAGTATAAAATATATAATATACAGCATAGTGTATAATACACATTAAATAGTATTTAATATGCAATATATAATATATAATACACTGTATAATATATAATTGTAAATACTTTGCATTATTCAGTATACAGCATATAATATACACTATGAATATTATATACAGTATGTAGTGTATAATATACATTAAATAGTATTTAATATACAATATATACTACACAATATAATATATAATTGTATATTCTTTGGGTTATTCAATTTATAGCATATAATATACAATATATATACAATATATGGCTGATTCTCCTGAAAGGGACAACCTCAAGTGTCTCTAACGTGATACTCAATATTTGCATTAACTTTTTATTGATATTTCGTTGAGTATAAATTTCAAAAAAAATTTATCCATAATCTACAAAACATTATTTATCTTTACATAATCTGTAATGTTAAAATTTAAAGTTTTTCTTAGTTAAAAAATTTATTTAATTTTGTCTTTTGTTTTTGGTTAAATATGACACATATTTTTAATTATTTTTTAATATAATTAAAATTTTTGTAATATAGTCTTAATATATATCAAATTGAAGCTTAGATTCTACCGTTTATTTTTCACTTATATTAAGTTTAAATAAAATAAACAAAAATTTTTAAGTAATTAATTAAAAATTACTGGCAATGGGAGTAAACAATCAAATTCATTTTCTGAAGCCTCGTTTTTCAGTTAATAATATATTTTTAAACTGTTTTTTAGCCATACGTAATCTATATATAAATATTTGAAGTTGTAGCCCAAAAAATTTGTTAAATTATGTTTCAATATTTTTAAATTTAATAAAAACGTGAATTTTTTATTTGACAAACTATTCATGTCCGAAGTCTTTTTCATATTTAATAAGCGTTATTGTTTTGTTTTTAATTTTTTAAAAATTATTTTCAAATACCTAACCCTTGAATTATAAAAAAATTTTCCGTTTTGTTTAAAATGAAATATTTTTAATTTTTTAAAATATAATATATTAAGTAGAAAGTTAGATAAATAAGAAAATTATAATTAAAAATAAAAATTTCTTACAGTAAATATCAATTTTGAACGTAATATGGTAAATTAAAAAATTAATTACAATTTTTTTTTCTGTTCAATATAAAAAAATATATATTAGTTATTTTTGAAAAGATAAAATAGTTAAAAATAAATTATTAAATACACAATTAATTAAATTATAAATGAATAATGTTAAAAGTTTAATAAATTAAAGAAATTAAAAAAAGGAAGTTTTTTACAAAAACCCCAATATTGATTACAGTATATTTAACCTTCAAAACACTTAATATTAAAATAATGCTAGAAGGCTTATTTTTGAAAATTAATTTTGCGCAACTCAAATTTTTTTCTTTATAATTTACCCATATTGTATTTAATATTTAAAATCTAAGCATGACAAAAAAAGTCAGAAAATGTAAAAATTAATTTTTTTAGTCTTTGGAAAAAACAGGTGCCTTTCAGAAAAATCGCCCATATAATGTTCAATATGCACTAAAAGCATGATTTTTTAAGGACATCAAATTGAGAAAAAAATGTATCAAAAATGTCACGAAGCAACGCATTGATACTTTTTTTTACAATTCGTTTTATATCCTTAGAAATACTGTAACAATATATAATATGTAATACATAATGTACAATATATTATATATATATACTTATAATATACACCTTTTTTTTGTTTCAATACTATTCTACACTTATGTCATCTACTTGTTTCATTTTCTATTTAGCTCAATTTCACTGCGCGATGTGTATACTTGTTTTAAAATTCATCTTTCATTCAACTTGCACTAACTAAGTATTCTCTGCGGTGCTCTGTATATTGGTAAGTAATAATCGGCCTGGCTGCTACCCTGCATAATTGCCATTTCTCACGCGAGACTTGCCCGAGGACACGTTGCGTCAATCCCATAAATAAATATTATGTATTAATATACATACAACATTTCCATTGTTCTTAGTTGGAAAAAAGTATTTGGGAGGGGAAGGAGTATTTGTCATTAACAAAAAAAAAATAAAATTAAGAAGGAAAGTTCTTTTTTTTTATTATATTCGACAATTTCTATTTTGCTTTTTGCAACGATATAGAATGTTACTATATAGTTCGTTTCCATCAAGGATTTATCGCGATAAAGGTTTTTCTAAACTTAGAAGCAAAATATTCTGTAATGAAATTTTTTTCCTCGACAGGTGTGTTGAGCTTTTTTTTCTCTCTCTCTTGGTATAAAAACAATATTTTGATGGTTGTAAAATATTTTCTTTTGCGACGTAGTTTTTTTTCTGGTGTTAATTGAATTGTATTTTTAGTTTTGTATGTTTTATTTTTCTAGATAATGGGAAGTGTTTTTTACTTCTTTTTTAATTTTTCTTTTCTGTTTTTTCTTCTTTCAACATTTTACTTTTTTGTCTTTTTTTCAAGTCTTTTAATCTTTCTTTTTACTATTATCTATTTTTTTTCATCTATTTCCTTCTGAGTAATTTTATATTTTCTAAATGTGAAATTCAATTTAGTTGTGGTGTGACAAACTCTCTCGTGAAAGTTGATATTATTTTTTTTAAATTAATTATAAATTTTAAGGAAAGTTGAAAAAGTTTACGATAAAAAGAAAAGATTAATTTTTTTTCACCTGGAAAAAAGAATTGTAGAATACTGCAAAAAATTAGATTAAAAACAATTTTATTTTACTAAACATTTAATTATAGAAATAAATAAAAATTTATTTACTTTTCTTTCGTTTCGATAATTTTTTTTTGTGGAAAAAAATTTCATTACTTTAATTCAAGTTGGGTTCAAACTTTTTTCATTTTTGTTTTTATTTATTGTAGATTCTTTCTGTTTGGAAAAATATAAAAGGTACATTAAAAAATAGAAAAAAATTTCGAAAAAACAGTTCCCTCTCGAGAAGTCAATGGACGGGTAACTAAATTTTTTCGTACAACTTTTTTTTATTTCCTCTCGTTTGAAAAGTTGAATGCTTTAAACTCCAAAGCCACTCAAATTAGAATTCAAAGTTACAAACTGAAATAATTACATTTTGGACTCTTTTGAATTTCAATTAAAATTCGGTAATGCGGAATTTAAAATACTTTCGACACTTGAAGAATGTAGACGAATAAAAAAAAATTGTCCTTTTGTTTGCTACACTTTTTCAAAATGTTTAGTGAAAAGGACAAAAAAAGGGATTTTTTGTATAAAAAAATAGTAAATTACAATTTAGAATTTTAAATTGGATGAAAATGATTTGTTCTAATTGTAAATAAAATCCCAAACGTACGAATTCAAGAAAAAAATTCGTGTATTGAAAAAATCTTTTGAAAATAAAATTAACAGAACAAAATAAAAAATTAATGATATAACTAAAGAAAGCTGAAATAAACAATATTGGAAAGAGGATTGAATTTAAATGCGAGTAAAAAGGGATCAATAAAGCTTTTAAAGGCTTCTTTTTTTCTACTCATCTTCTTTCTTTCTTTTTTTCTTTCATTCTTTCTTCTTCGTCTTTTTTTTTGAAATAAAAAAGGATTGAGCAAAAGATTTAATTTAAATAGAAAAAGAAGAGACTTGGAGAAAAATTAACAAAATTAATTGAATGTTGAATAAGGTTCAAGCTGGCAGTTTAACGAAACGAAGATAAAAAGGGCTCAATAATCAAACGTATATGAAGCACAAAGCATTATCTGAAATGGGGTCGATTCGAATGAAGTAAAACTGGGACGAACTGAAGTTATAAAAAGCAGGGTGCAAAATAAGGTGAAGAAAAAAAAATATATATGTAGGTATATATTTGGTGAATTGAATTTATATGGTGATTCTTTTCTGTGCAAAAAAAAGAAAAATTTTTCTTCCTCTCTTTTTTAAAAATTAATAATTGGAAGGAAAGAGAAATTTCCCTAGCTTTCTATTTGCAAAATCAGCAAATTGAAATCACTTTTCTAATGAATTGCCAAATGGTATTTTTTTGAAATTCATTTTATCAAAGTACTTAGAAAACACTTCTCGAAGCGAAATTTTTCAGAGGAATTTTTTTTTCTTCTTTTATCGAAATTAGGGACAGACGTCTTTTTTTTATTTCTCATCGGAAAACGATATATGGAAAAATTTAACGTGTGCGGAACTTTCTTTATAAGAAATTATTTGATGTTTTGAAAAAAAAATTTCTCTCTCTAAAAAAAAGTTCTTTTTTCGAAATTCAAATCAAGGTTTTATTTTTCAAATTATATTTTTGCTTACAAAGGGAAAATAAATATATTCGAGTTAGAAGCAACTATAAACGTTTTATTTATTTACGAAAAAAAACACCTGGAACAACTATAAAATTTACTATACTAGCAGAATTTGTAGTTATTGCAACGAATACTTTCGCTAAAATAGCGATTCGCTGTTCCAGTTGAAGTTTTTTTTCGTGTTTCCAGACAAAAATTATTTTATTGATAGAAAAATTTTCTTTATTTGAAATAAATATTTACTTTTAATACTGATTTTTTTTTTATTAACTTTTTATATGTTTCAAATATGTTTTGTTTCAAATATGTTTTGTTTGGTTAAAATTAATTTTTATTTGTTTTTCTTTGAATAAAAATTTAATTGTTGAAAAAAAATTCAGTTGTGGAATAAAATTTTTCTTTTATTTTAATAACTTTTGTAGAGTTTCGAATAAAATTTTTTGATTTTTAAATAAATTTTCTTCACTTAATAGAATTTTTATTTGTTTTAAAAATAAATTTTTTTCCCTGAATAGAATTTTTATATGTTTTAAAAGTAAATTTTTATTTTATTTACATTTTTGTCGAATAAAATTCCTGTTTTGTTTAAATTTTTATTTGCTACAAATACAAGTTTCATGTAAAACAAATAAATAATTTCGCACGCGCTCAGTGAGAAATAAACCTCTATTTATTCACCAAATAAATTATCATTTCCATCAAATAAAATAAAATTCTTCGCTGGAGTGTGACGCGAATGAAATTATTCACCTTGAAAGAATATTATTATCGAATCGAGTCCATAGGAATTTTCTCCTCAAAAGCGACGAATTAAAGTGAGAAATATAGAAATAAAAGAAAATGTTTTAAAATTGAAATGGAGAAAATTATTCGCCAATTCTTTTTTGCGCCTTAATTTAGGTAAAAATTGACCGACATCCATAATTTTACATTTCTCAAATTCAAATGTATATATTGCGAAAAGAATATTATATAAGGATCGATGATATGATGGCTAGACTTTCGAATGCTTCGAAAGGGCATGTTTCTCGAGTGATTGTCAGCTCTCACGCGATAAGGACTCTTGTCGAAAGGAAGCGATAAGGAAGCGTGAGAATCGGTAATTCAGTGACGTCTTGACATTAGCACTTTATATCCACGCGCGTGAAACAAGCCCGCAGAACACTTGGGAATCCAACTTCCAGCAGAGAAGGTTTTAAAGAGAGTAGTCAAATATAAGGAGAGAGTGAGAGAAATCACGTCTCTCGAAAGGAATAAATGGAATTTTTGGGGTGTGAGACGAAGAAAGACGAGGAATGAAGGGAAAAGAGAGGGGAAAGACGAGGAAAGGCGAAGGAGGGCGAAGAAAAACGAAGAAAATCGAAGGAATACGAAGGAATACGAAGGAGGGTGAAAAAAGACGAAGAAATACGAAGAAGATCGAAAAAAAGACGAAAGAAGACGAAGAAGGTCGAAGAAAGACGAAAAAAGACGAAGAAGGTCGAAGAAAGACGAAAAAAGACGAAGAAGGTCGAAGAAAGACGAAAAAGACGAAGAAGGTTGAAGAAAGATGAAGAAAGATGAAGAAAGAAAGAAAAAAGTTGAAGAAAGACGAAGGAAGAAGGTAAAAGAGGAAAAAAAGGTTTGAAAAAAAAGAAAGAGAAATGAAATTGGATTTCATCGTAGCTCGCGAATAGCATGATTCGATAAAAGGTCGATGGAAAGGTGGTCGGAGGTTTTTGATGCTGAAGCTTTGAAAGCGCCAGCTTGCTGGGAGTCAAAACGATGTGTCGCCTATACACTCGCTCTCGCACACTTTCACTCTCCTCAACACAAACACACACACGCAAATATACTTCCCATACTATTTACGCTAAAAATCTTCGATATAAGGCAGTTATATCGAGCCAATGGTCATGTTATGAGATCATAGAATCTCATGGAATTCCAGAAAGATGGAATTTAACTCGCCATCAGGTGTAGCAGCCACGAAACATTTGCCTCTTTCTCCTTCATTTTTTCTCTTCTCTTTCCACGTCATCGTACAATTTTCTCCCCCTCTCTCGCAAATATTTAACAAAAGCAACTATCTTTTTTCTTAAATTAACAGTTTTGAAAACAATTACGATAAACTCTAGAATTGATGCTGAATTCTTTTTTTCTTGTAACGAAATATTAAATAAACGAAATATTAAATTACTAATACTATTAACATTCAGCTAGTTTGGTGGTTTAGAATAATAATTAATTCAAGTCAGGACCTATGTAAAAATAATTCTCTTTCTTTTCATTCGCTACACCCAGAGAAACATTTGATTTAAACCAAATTCTAATTTATTTGATTTAAATAAAAGTGTATGGGGCGTTCCACACCAAATCGGAAAATATTTTACTTTTCCGTCTCAAGTATTTTTCAAATGTTTTTTTTTCTTTTAGTGCTCGTTGAAATTAGTTACCATGATTTTTTTCAAATTTTTTTCATCAAGCGGTTTAAGAGTTACAGGTTTTTGAAAAAACACGTTTTTCACATAATTTTTTTTCAAATGCTTCTAACTCGGACAAAAATTGATCAAATTGAACGTTCTTATAATAAAAAATTTTGTTTTTTTCACGTAGTTCTTAATAAAAATGTAAAAAAATATTTTTTCTTAATTTTGGAAAAAATTTTAATTTTAAAAATAAAATTCCATTTTTAAGAATGTATGTATCGATCGATTTATTTCAACAATTTTTGTAAGAAACTAGAACTAATTTAAGAATTTTTAATCCTTGTCTGATTTTAAGCAAAGGATAGGATCTATTTATTTTAAAATTTTTAATTTTTCTAAAACGGTAGGTAAAATGCCTAACTTACAATTTAAATTTAAATTAGTTCTAGTTTCTTACAAAAATTTTTGAAAAAAATCGATCGATACATACATTCTTAAAAATGAAATTTTATTTTTCAAATTAAAATTTTCTTTCGAAAATTAAAAAAGTATATATTTTTACGTTTTTATTAAAAACTGCGTGAAAAAAACAAAAATTTTCATTATAAGAGCGTCCAATTTGATCAATTTTTGTCCGAGTTATAAGCATTTAAAATAAAAATTACGTGAAAAACGTGTTTTTTCAAAAACCTGTAACTCTTAAACCGCTTCATGAAAAAATTTGAAAAAAATCATGATAGCTAATTTCAAAGAGCACTAAAAGAAAAAAAAATTTGAAAAATATTTCAGATGCAAAAGTAAAATAATTTCCGATTTTATGTGGAACTCCCTTTTATATTTGACTCAAAAACTGCGAAATTATTTATTTGCTTGAAATAAAAATTCTATTCGTCAAAAATAAGATGAATAAGAAAAATAAGATTTATTTGCAATAAATAATATTTGTTTTTGAAAAAAAATTATACTTGTCTCAGAAACTTCTAAATTATTATTTGTTTTAAATACAAAAATTCTATTGGGCAAAAATAAGACGTTTATTTGCAAATAAATAATATTTGTTTGAAAAAAATTATACTTGTCTTAGAAACTTCTAAATTATTAGTTGTTTTAAATAAAAATCTTATTGGTCAAAAATAAGCCGTTTATCTGCAATAAATAATATTTGTTTGAAAAAAATTATACTTGTCTCAGAAACTTCTAAATTATTATTTGTTTTAAATACAAAAATTCTATTGGGCAAAAATAAGACGTTTATCTGCAATAAATAATATTTGTTAAAAAAAAATTTATTAAAAAACAATTTATTTGCATGAAAAAAAATTTGCGAAGCAAGTAAAATTTATTTAGAACAAACAAACTTTACTTGAAACAAATAAAAACTCTTGTTGACTGAGTCAAATATTTCTCTTTCTGGGTGTACATTAATCGCATCGAAAACAATTTAATAATTATTATTATAATAAAATCTGAAAACTGATAAACTAAGCACCATTTTTTCCCTTCCTTTTAAATTAATATTCTCTAATTTTTTTTTTTTTAATAAATATTCAACATTCGAAAATGCTGGAAAATTAGTCAGTCTCTTTTCGTCGGGAGAAAACTTTGTTTTTCGGCATTTGTGTTGGTTGAATTTTTCCCTGAATATATAATAAAAATGAATTTTGAGGAAAATATTTGTGCAGTATTTTAAATGTCAAAATATTTTAATGTTTATCATGCCTCTGCAGGTTGACAATATTTTCTTTGGAAAAATACAGTTTTCTTTTCTCTTAATAATAATGGCTATAACATATTTTATAATGTTACGCATCTTTTTTTTTTTGCTATTGGGAAAAATTCGCTATTGCAAACATTTGCAAAATGGTTTTAAAAATGTGATATTTCTAAATGGAGGCAAATGATCGCTTTTTGATGTGTGAGTAATTTTTTTTTTCATTTATATTTGTTGGGAGATGATATTTTTCACATTTTGAAAAATTTTCCAGATTTTCCTTAGTTCTTTTAATGAAAAAATTTTAATTTTTTTTTAATGAGAAGGAGTTTTTACATTAAAATTCAAAAATTAGTTTCATCAAAAATCTGCACCATTTGCACAATTATGAATAAAATATTTCTTTTGAAAAATAATTATATAGTTAAATAAAATTGAATGTTCTCAAAAAAATAATTATGTAAATAGAATTAAAAATGACCTTAAAAATTATCTGTCATAAAAAACCATTAGAACCAAGTTTTTTGCAGAACGGAAAGAGATCTGAAAAATTCCCCCCACGAATGAAAAGATAAAAAAAAAATTATCACTATATATAGTGGGTGTATTAAAATTAAATTGCAAAATTCTGTCGCGTTTTCACCTTCAAAACTACTCTGTGCATTTTTTTCTTCATTACACGTTTATCCCTATACTAAAACTTGCTAGATTAGAGTAGACTATGTCTAGAGCATTTTCTTTAGTTTTCCCGACGCTATTACTTTAGACGCTTGTACTGTGTACTTGGCGTATCGGTTTTTGTGAACATATATATTTTTATATATATATATATATATACGGGGAATGAAACATGTGTATGTGAATTTTTTTTTTTTGACATGTGTGTTTTACATTTCTCGTGTGGTGTGCGTACAATGTCTGACGATAATTGGCTCTTACCACTGTAGGCTTATCTCTCAACAGGGAAATATATTTATTACATATATATGTATATTATCCATTTGTAAATATTACCAATAAATATAATAATATAAGAATATTATGCAATTAAGTAAAAAAATATGAAAATTAAACTAACATTTTATTACAATTTTTTTTCATTTTAATAAAATATTAAAATTATTAAAAATAATTTGTAATAATAATTACTATTAATTATACTCAAAAAATAATTATTTTGGTAATTCATTTTAATTTTATTATTTAATAAAAAAAGGAATTAAAAAGGAATTTTTAAACTTAAAAATTTATATTTTTTAGTACGTATTAATTAATTAATTAATTAATTAATAATAATAATAATAATAATAATAATAATAATAATAGTAATAATAATAATAATAATGTTAATAATAATTATTATTATCATTATGCACACTATACACATATATATTAATTTTATTCCCTTGTTGTTTTTTGTGTGTTTCTTTTTTAAGTTTCCCCATTTTTCTCTCAATGTTCCCCTCTCCCTCGCCTTCTTCTTTTTTTCCTTTTTCTTTATACTTTTCTACAAGTTACGTCAATTATTTATCTACTTTTTTTTATCACCTTACAATGCTATATTCCATTCTTATCTATCATTCTCGAAAAAATTTCGATGCTCTCTTTGTTTCTTTTTTTAATTATTCCCTTAAATGTACGAATCTAACTAATTTTTTTTCACATTTCGCTCTCTCGCATACGCTCTTTTTCTCGCTTTTTTTCTAAGTGCATTATATATATAATATATATATACCTATGACTTACATAATAATGCCTTAATTCCTAAGGCGTCTGTCCCAAAAACTTTATACATTGTGATTAAGATTCCAGATTACTGGAGTATTTATCACTTTTTTTTTGTGTTCAAGTGCCCGGAATTCGAGAGTTTTTTCTTACATTCCCATGTAAAAAAATGAGAAGGTATTTCCTTTTTTCTTGAAAATTATTTTCATTTTTTACATTATACTTTTTGAGAAATTATTTTCTTTTTTTTTTAAAGCGATTTTGCTGTTTCTGTAAGTATATATTTATATAGGAACGAGATGCTGAGCATTTTTTTTTTGTTTTTCTTTTAAATCTAGTAATAATCTTACGCATAGCAAAATCAGTAGAAAGGAAAATTTGAAAAATGATTTCTTTGGAAAGATTTTTTTTTGCCTTAACTCTCGATTCCCGTGACTTGATTTTTGTTTTCGCAAAAAAATTATCTAGTATTTTGTTATGTCTTGTTTTTTTCCTAGCTAATAATGTACATGTTTCTTCATTTTGCGTTTTGCATTTTTTGTACGCAATTGCAAAGTTTTTTTTTCTTTTTCTTTTTTTTTTTGTTTTTGAAGCTACAACACGATCAGCACTCTTTTTTTATATATATGTATAATATGTATATACGACGTTCTCGCACTAACAGTTCCCATTTCGACTATGTATACGGTTTTTTTTTTGTTTTGTATATGTATAAGTTGTATTTATATATCTATTTATTTATATATTTATAACACTTCTTCTCTTGCATTGTCCCTATTATATCGCTCGTGTCGTGTCCCTTTTTTTTCTCTTATTTATTCTCTTGTAAGGCTATATGCAAAATCGTAACGACAAAAAAACGTGGATTGGATTATTATCGATGTATATAATTGGCCACGATTCGACGCTTTGTGGATTTTTTTTTCTTCAATTATGAACTATTTTTTTTTTGTCTTTAGAACACTAGCGGCATTGAGCCGAGCTACTTATGAACTAACATTGTACCTCCGTTTGATAAGCGTCTCGGGGGAAAAATATCAAAAATTACTGCCGGCGCATCTAGGACTTCTTTTTCAGATAAAAAATATTCAGCTCTCTTTTTCTTTTTTTTTTGTTTCTTTTTCTCCAATGACGATTCGTAAGGAATTCACATTTTTTTATAATTTTTATTTTTTTTAATTGGCAATAGAATTAGATTCTTTTTTTTAAATAGATTTTTTTGCGCTAAACAATTAAACATGAGGTACTTGTTTTTTTTCTTTTCTCAAAATATTGATAATTGGTTTTTTTTTATTTTAATTGCACTTTTAATTGCACCTCAGAAAATTCTTTCAGCGATTAGTCGAGGTTTTGGATTAATTATCCTCGCATGTAGATAAAATATTATCTTTGAAAATTTTTTATTAATTCGTTCATTTGTTTAGTTAATTTTTTTTGTTTTTTTTGCAAATCTTCTTTTCTTTTTGGAATTAAAATTAATTTTTTTTCAAATTAAATTTAAGTAAACATTTAAACTAGTTTTTGAATTGAAATTTTTTTCACAATGGGAAATTTGAACTAGTTTTCAGGATGAGAATTAATTTTTTCTTAAGTGAAAACAAAATAATTGTTTTATGTTATTTTTGTCGTCATTAAAAATTAAATACTATTAAAAATTAAATTAATTTATTAAAAAATAAATTAATTTTCAATCGATTATAAATTTCTGGCTTCTATTTACCAGGAAAAAAGAATTAATAATTATCAAGTTACTGAATTTTATTGTTTTAAGGACTAACTTTTGAATAAAATTAAAGCATCAGGATTTTTTAACTGTATAAATAATTATTTCGAAATACCAAAATACGAGTACTTTGCGAAAAATATTTTACACTTTGCCTTCAATTTTACTTCACATATTGAAAGGACGATTTTGCGTTTTTTAAAATTAGATTCTCTCGAAAATATTCTTTTGAAGCATTGCTTCCAAAGTTGAAACAATTTTTCCTTTATTTTTCCATTTCTTACAATTATAAATATTATCTTTAACTTTTTTTTTAACTTTTCTTATCCGCCTTAATCGAATCGTCATGCAGAATATTGGTTATTAATGAAGCTTAAAAGTTGTTGCTTTAGATTCTTAAGAACTACATTTGTATGTGAACCGGTGGTTTTTTTCTCTTTTTTCTTTCTTGAAATAAATTTTACGATTTTTTCCGATCCACGTTTTTCATTAAAATAAGGACTTTTTTTGATCTTTTGGGTATTTTTTTGATTTTAAATTAGTAGGGAACTTATGTTTTGATTACGCTTAAAAGGACAACTTTAAAGTGCGTCCTTTTGATTAAATGTTAAAAGACGTTCCCTTTCTCGCACGTTTCATTCGTGATTCGTTTCTATTTTTTTTCTATTAACCAAATTTTACTAATTTTCATCATTTCTCCTGCTCTTTCTATTCTTTTTCTAAATTCTACTTTTCTCTTTTCCTTCACTAGTTTTTCATTTCTCTTTCCATTGACATTTTTTTACCTTTTTTTTTTGTCACTAACGTTTCTTTTCGTTTCCTCGTTTCTAATTTTTCTTTATCTTTCTTATTCTTGTCTCTAATTTTACTTTACTATTTTCTGTCCCTTAATTTGAGATTTTCCTACTCTTTTTTTTGTTGCTTTTCCCTTTTTTCTCCCTAATTTTTATCTACACTCATTTTTTTATATTCCTTTCTTTTTTGTTTCAAATTAAATTTTACCCCTTTTTTCTTTATCATTTTATTCTTCTTTTATTTCTTGTTTTTGTTCCTATTCGTTTTCCTAATTTTTTATCGCTTTCTATTCCTTTTTTAAAATTTTTTTCCCTTTCTATTTCTTTTCACTAATTTTTTCAACCCTTCTGCCTTTTTTTAATTTTCCCCCTTTTTCTGTTCTTTTTATTCCCTTTCTTCCGACGTCACTAACTTTTCTTTCTTCGTAACATTTTTATTTTCTTTTCTGCTTCGTTCTTACCTTTTTCTTCTTTCTTTTTTCTACCCTATTTTCTTTGCCCTTTTCTCAAAATTTTTCCATTTCACATTCGTTTTTGTTATTATTTTTTTGTTAAACACATTCTCTCTTTCGCTCCTAGTTTTTTTTATGTACACGACCAGACTTCACAGCCAGAATCAACTAATTTGGTACATCAGTTGTCAAAATAAAGATTTTTTTTTCAATTCTCCATCCATATTTTTTTTTAAAATTGAGAATTTCAAAACTTATTTCGCAAAAAACTAATCGACGTTTACTTTTTCTTTTTTTGCACTATACACAATTAATTATATTACGCATATTCCGAGCGTGGTTATATTTATTATTTTCTGTATTTTTTATTCGTCTCCGCTTTTGAAAACTACTCGTTCCAAGATTTCTGATGATATAAGTTTAGAAAAATTTCCAAAAAGTGAAAATTTCATTTAAGTATTTAGAGGATTTTATTTTTTGTGTATGTATCGTTTAAAGCGGCATGTTATTTTTTCATTTTCACTCTGATTGTGGAGTTGATTTTGCCTGAAACGATACATGTTATTTTATGGGTGTAGATTTGTGCGTTTAATCTCCCACGAGAGTTCGCGACGTTTGAATTGCGGAGAAAACAATAGGATTATGGAGTGGGGGGATGGTTGAAAAGGGAGGAGAAAATATTCTTTCTCATTTTTTCATTTTTTTTGTTTTGATGAAAGAGGCTTGAATATTTTTTTTTGTTACTCTAGTACCAAACAATTTTTTACTGTCACAATTTTTCTGTTCATTAAATATAAATTATGTATTTTTTATTTACTTTTTTTCCATGTAATTGTTCTTTTTTGTTTTCTTTATTCTTTTTCTTTTCTTATTCTCTTTTGTTCTCTCTAAATATTTTTTTCTCTATTATTAATATTTTAATTATTATTAATTTAATTATTATTTATTTAATTGCGATTTACATTTTTTGGGATAATTTGTCCTTTTTTGGTAATAGAGTAAGAAAAAAAGCAATTCTCAATTCAAAAGAAAATGGAACAAAAAAATATACAAAATCTGCGTTCTTATAACCGTATTATTTTTTTTTCTAGTAAAGAGTTACGTTTCCTTTTTTCTTTTTCACTGTATATGTATGTATATATATATACCTCGGCAGGAGTCCAATATATAAGAGGTTGTGTTTTCAGCGGTACGATCAGCCTTTCAGAAGTCTATCGGGAGGACAGGACACGCGATCGCAAGAAACACTTCACTTCTAATCTAACTTTCGTGCTGTGGGTGCAATATGACTACCTACGAGTTTTTTTTTCTTTTTTTTTTCTTTTATAATACCCCTTCTCTCGCCTCAATATAATTTTCAGTTTCGATTATCGTTTCACACTGTGTGCATTTAGCAAATATTTTTTTTTTTTACTTTTTTTTTTGGTAAACATTTTGACAGTTCTGCGGGGTGGTCGAGTCGAAATTCGGGGCATTCGTGGAAGATTTCTCTCTTTAAAAAAAAAACCAAAGAAAGAAAGATGTTTTCTACTTTAATTGCTTTATTATTATTCTCTAGTGTTCAAAATTCTAAAACACGTCGAATTTTATTTTTTAATCTAAAAATAAAATCAAAATAATTTTTGAAGAATATTACGAGAAGAATGTTCTACTAGAATTTTCCAAAGAATGTTGTAGAAAAATTATCCAAAATTATGTGGGTTTATAAAATATTCCCAAGTCATTTTTTTCAATTTTCCGCATTTCTGGAATTCCGATTATTTTGCGTTTCGGAAAATTTTTTATAAAGTTTAAATGAAATTTCTCGAAAATCCTCGCAAAATGAAAATTATTTCCAGAATTAATTTTTGAAAACCATCCTCAAAATTTCACTATTTATTCAAGAAGTCACTTTGGGAAAATTAAAATTAGTTTGGTTTTGGAAATTTTTTTCAAATATTTCCGAGAAAAATGATGAAAAAAAAATTGTTGTAATTTAGAAAATTTCGGGAAAAAACAACATTATTTGAGAAAACCTAGTCAGGAACTATTTTTACGCAATAAAATCTCTTTTCGCTAAAAGAAAAAAGAAAATAAAAAATAAAATTCTTGTTAAAAAGAAGGAAAAATTCTTTTTCATAAAAAAATCATATTTGCGTTGAAATGACTATAAATAAAGACCATTGGGCTTTTCCAAGTTCTCGCTGAGAAAAATGATTTCCAAAAAAATTGAATTTTAGAGAATTTAGAAAAGTTCAAGGGTACTTTTTCTAAACAATTAACAATCTTTATCAGTCTCGGTGACTTTTATTTTTCCCATATTTCCTTAAATCACGATTTTAACTCGCTGTCTATAATTTTTATACCCATGGTATATTTATTGTGTGTATAAAAAATCTAAGTCTTTATCATTTAAAAACTTGAAATACTCGAACAAATGTTTCATCATTTTTTTTTATGAGATTTTTTTCGATAATGATAATTATCTTGTCAATGATCTGCGTCTTGAATTGCGATATAGTACCCGTTTTCTTTTCATATAGAAAAATCTTTGAAAATCTGAATTAATGGAGATGCGATAAAAAGTTTCTCTAGGTTCGTTCATTTTTTTTTTTTTTTTTTGATTGTGTCACTAAGCGCCCTTTGATAGTCACTTTTTTCGTAATACGGGACTTTTTTTCCCCCTATTTTTTGGCGTTTATTTTCTCTAACAAAATTTTTTGCCCAAAATCTCCGAATTTCGGCTCGTCCTCAATGTTTATATCACACTACATTAATATGCCTAACTACCTACAATATTGTTATCCTTTTTTGTCTAATACGCTTTTTTTTCTCACATTTGCTCTATTGTTTATACAGTTTTATTTTTTTTTGGGTTTTTTGTTTTTTGTTTGCTTTGGTTAATAAGTACGACAACCCGGCTTTGTTTATAGTGGCCCTTTTTTTCTGAAAAAATCGCCGCGATTGAAAACTACAAAAATAACGGATCCTTTTTTTTTGGGCGCGCAATATTGTGTTTGTGTGTGAGTGTGTGTGTGCCACTTTTTGCGGAAGATCCAAGTGTGTCTCGTGTCCCGTTTAAATTGGGGATTAACTGGGGCAGGGGGAGGGATTTCAAAAAATTTATTACCTATCGAGATTATTCTTTTTTTTTCTCGTCAAGGACCTCGAGAATCGGGCGAACTTCTTCGGAGTCGCTTTACCACAATTTTTTTTTTGTTTCGTGGTTGACAATTGAGAAAACGATTTGAAAAAAAAGTAATACGATGGTTCGTTTAAAGGGGGTTTTTTTTATTTGAGAATTATTTCCGCAATATTTATAATTCTCAAGAAATTTTTCTTTACTCCTTATTTTGAAATATATTGGAGAAAAACTACAACAATTTTTCCATTAGACGAACCATTGTATTCGCTTCTTTTTTTTTGGGAAATTATTTTAATAACTTTTTAATAATTGTTTTTTTATGTTAATCGTGACAATGTACGATTTTTTGTTGTTTTTTTTTTCAAGCGGGAAGTGGAACGTTTCTTCTCGATAATGCTGTGATGGTTGAAGCGCTAATAAGATTGATGTTGGTTGAGGCGATGTTAATGATTGTTGTTGATGTTGTCGTAGCTGGAGTTGTTGAAGTTATTCCTGTCGATGGGTTGTGCTTGCTTACCATCACACTAGGAGGCTAGGCGTCAGCCAGTCCTCATCCGCTAGCTGGACCGCAACCAAGAACACACTTTACCATTTGAACACACAAACGCTCGTTAAGTCTTGGTGTCCAAAATTCAAGAGGGGTGAAAAATAAACTAACCACACATTCTTTATTTATTTTTTTTTTGCTATCTCTCTCAATCAGTTGCGCTTTTCACTCTTTTTTTTTGTTTCTCTATATTCGTTATTTTTTTATTTACATATTGCAAACATTCTTCCCACTCTCACATCTAATGTGCTATTTCTAGTTTTCGTCTACCACAAAAAATAAGCGTCCTGACCTAATATCAAAAACCAAAAATATTTGTCATCGTTTCCATTTTCAGAATTTTTCATTTCGACATTCATTTTGTAATTAAGGGCATGTCACGTACTCTGGATTTTTATTTAGCAAGGAAAAAATAAAAATTCGTAAATAAAAAATGGTATTCTTTTTTTGAACTTTTTTTAAAAGAAAATGTTACACAAATTAAATGATACATTTAACTTCTTTGGCAGGAAATTGTTGGAAAAATTGACCCATATTTGTTTATTTAAGATTAAATAATAATAATAAATAACAATAAATAATAATTAATAATAATTAATAATAATAAATAATAATTTTTCAATTAACAAAAATTTTTAAATTGTTCGTAATTTGAATATTTAGTTTGTAGTTTTAATAATTATTAAATTATTATTTAATATCGTTTAAATAAAATATTTCAAAATATAATTTCATGATTCAAGGAACTCTAGATTTTATCACAAATTAGGAAATAATTGATAAGAGAAAGAAGGAGGAAAAAAGTCTCAAAAGGTTCAGAAAAATAATCTATTAAAAGAAAAAAAATTCTTGAAAAATTATCCCTTTTTGCACTGAGGAAAATTTCTTTTAAATTCAAAAATAGTAGTAAAAAAAATATGTTTAAATTAAACATATTTAATAATTTTATAATTGAAATAAACATAATTTTAATTCAATTAAATTTATTATGTATTGAATCAAAATTATTATGTTCAATTCAACGATACTTTTTGGTAGACTGTATAACAAAGATAATTGTTTGATTAAAATATATTGTTTTCTCCGTGTAAAAAGAGTGAAAAAATTAAAAAAAAAAAAATAAAAAGGCCAAAAGAAAAAAAAGGCTCAAAGGCTTTCAAAAAGAATTCATGAAAAGAAAAGTCAATTTCTCCAAAAATTACCCTTTTCTATAAAAAATTAAAATAATTAAAAATCTTTAATAAAATTCAAAAGGAAAAAAAATAAGAGAAGAAATAAAAAAAAGCTCAAAAGATTCTAAAAAGAGCTTAACAGAAAAAAATTTTCCAATAATTGATTCTTTTTGAAAAGAAGCAAAAGTGGAAAAAATAAAAAATGTTAAATTAAATATTAAATTTCAAAAAAAAAATTTATTTTAAAAAATGTGTAAAATACAAAAAAGAAAAAAAGTTCAAAAGGATTTAAAATAAATTTGTTAGAAAAGAAAACAATTTCTCCAAAAATTTCTCTCGTTTTAGAAAGAGTAAAAAAACAGAGTTCTTCATGTTCTTAATTACCTTAACTTCAATATTTTCAAGTTATTTTTTTTTTTTGTTTAATTAACAAATGAGCAATTTATACATTAAAGCACAGCTTTTTTCTACATTAGCGCTTTTACAACGCTATTACTTCATCATTATTTTTTTTTCTTTTTCTTTTCTATTTTTGTTAAAATACTCTACTTTCTGGTTATTGAAATATTTAAAGCACTAGCGATATGTAGGACTCTAGAAATTTTTTTTTGGTTTCTTTTTGAAAAATTAATAGAGTACGTTAGAATATTCTATTTTGAAAAAAGCAATGAAAATCTTTTTTTTCACTTTACTTTCTTTTTTATTTTCATTTCTAGTATTGCAATGTTTTATTTTTATTTTTCTAGTTTTATTTTTCATTTAGTATTCTTCTTCATTTATCTTAAATTTTTCATTAATATTTCATTAGTTTATTTTTAATTTATCCTTAATTTTGCTTGAACTTTTCTTTAATTTTTCCTCAAATTTTCCTTAATTTTATCATTAATTTTTTATTAAATTTTCTTCAATTTTTCATTCGTATTCATTCGTATTTAATTTATTTTTCTTCTATTTTGTTTTCATTTGCAAATTATGAAAGATGGAAGGATTTTGACAATTATTATTATTATTTTCTCCTCTTTTTTTATAGGCAACATTTTTCGAGAAAGTTCTCGCTAATTTCATTTGTTGCATTGTCATCAGTATAAAATTTAATTGAATAGGGAAGACAATTTGATATTAAGTTTGGCCGCATTGTCGAAACTTTTGTGTTAACGTATTTATATAAAGGACAAGCGATGCTGTGTTCTGGTACTGGTAGTGATCATTGTGCCTGTGAACCGAAACACGTATATACAAAATTGAACCAATCTGATTATCGAATATCCGCTCCTGGAAGAAGGAAATTTTTCTTTTCGCCAATATAAATAATATATTTGCGCGTTGAATATCGCGATTTTATTCAAAAACTTTTTTAATTCAGATTTCACGAACGTGAGGTTACAATTATTTTTTATCGGTGTAAAAAAAAATTAACTGTATTTATTCAGTAATAACGAAAAAAATTGATAAATAATAGAAATAAAAAAAGATGTGGTAAATAAATAATATATGAATAGTAAATAAATGATAAATAAGGAAAAAAATAATAAATAAGGAGAAAAAATAATAAATAAATAGTTAATCGTGGAGGTAAATAATTTATTGACAGTATTAAATAATTTGTTAATAAAAAATTTAATTTAATTGTTTAATTCGACGAAATGTTATATGAATTTTTTTCTTGCAAACAATTTTCTTTTTTTAAATTCATAACACGTTTTCGATAATTTTGAAAATAAATGCGAAAGAATTTTTTGAGCGGATATTTGATCAGAAGAAAATTTGAATAAATGAAAACACATGTGCAATCGCTTTCCTTTACTAAATTTTGAACATGCATAATATTACAGATAAAAAAACCATTTATGGAAAAAAAGTAACGTACCATTGTGCAGTCTAAAGCGTATTTTATTTTCTTACTGAACTTTTATTTTGATTACGTTATACAAATGAATGTACGTTATATTCTTGAATTTTTACTATGTGACATTATATTTTAACTGTAATTACTGTTTTATATTTTTAGTGTCATTACATTTCTGTACAGTTATTATATTTCTGTTACATTATAATTTTATATTCGTTATATCTCTACTGATATAATATTTTTATTGATATTATATATTTGTTATTATATTTGTCATTATATTTGTTATTATATTTGTTATTATATTTGTAAATATATTTGCTATCATATTTTTAATAATATTTCGTCTAATATTTCTAATTTTCTACTAGTAAATTATTTATATTTTTCTATAAAATTTATTTATATTCTTACTGTTCGTCATTTCTCACTATTATCGCACGTTTCCTGTTATTTTACACAATTTTGCTTTAATTTAAATTATATTCATTGTTTTCTCTCAACTGAAAATTCAGTAAGAAAATTGTAAACCCTCTAGAAGCTTTTTTCTATTCATTAATTTTTTTTAATAACAATCTATTCTCTGCAATAAGAATGAGACATGCAATTATGTCATAATTTTATTATACTTAGCAAGAGAGTAGAAAAAAAGCTTTAAAAAAGTGACCAATGATTATTTTTAAATGCAATTATGAAAATATTCTATATATATATATATATATAGTTTATGATGAACGATAGAAAAAAAATATTAGAAAAAAGACAAAAATATGTAACAAGGAGAATTCAATTTGCAAACTTTGTCTAGAAAAGTTTTTTCCCCGAACTTTTATTCGGGGATAAATGAATATTCCAGTATAATTGTAATAGAAACTTTGCGAATTTCACTTGGAAATGAAAAAAACAATGATTGGACTAATTTTTATGGTAAAGGAAAATTTTTATATTCAATATAAGTAATTATTTAATTTTTAAATTTGTACTTTGATGATTAGCATACTAGTTCCAGTTAGTAATTAGTTAATTAGTAATTATAGTAAAACATTACTATAGATTAACTTTAAATTAACTTTACTATACTTTAGAAAGTGATTTGTTCATAATTTACTAATTTTTTACTAATTTAATTTTTATTTTTAATAAATTTTCTATAAATAAAATGCGAATATTCCATTTTCAGAATAATAATTAATGAATAAAAAATGTAAACAATTTATCATTTCACATAGAATGTAGTTAGGAAAAAAATTAGCTCATTCGGAATTTTGAACGAGATGAATAAGAAAATGTTCTCAATCTTATTATAATCAGTTAACAAGATGCATAAAACATTTTTCATCAATACCAGAGTAAGAAAGTAATATTCATTCCGTTTGTAGTAGCAATGAATCTTCTTATTCTGATCAAAACATGTTTTTCGTTGTAAAAGTGTAAATAATAAATAGCAAACAATAATGCATAATCAATAATAAAATTATAATAATAAATTTTTGTAAATAATAACAGTAAATATTAATAGTAAATACCAATAAATAATATTAAATAATAGTAAATAGTAGTAAATAATGGTAAATAGTAGTAAATAATGGTAAATAGTAGTAAATAATAGCAAATAATAGTAAATAGTAGTAAATAATAGTAAATGATAGTAAATGATAGTAAATAATAGTAAATAATAGTAAATAATAATAGATAATAGTAAATAATAGTAAATATTATTAAATGATAATAAAAAATAGTAGATAACGATAAATAATAGTAGATAATAGTAAATAGTAAATAATAGTAAATGTTATAAAATAGTAATGAATAAAAGTAAATAATAGTTGAAAAATTAGTACATAAAAGTATATATAGGTGATTCTTCACTCAGTGGGTACTTTTACTTTCCCACTGCTCCCTATTTAATAACTTTAATAATTATTTTCTAATCTGCTTCAAACTTTTTCATAATTAATATTCAATATGTTTTTTTATTAATATTTTAAACGAAAAAATTTTTTATTTAAAAGAAAGTTATGACTTAATTCTATTTAAATCTTGTTTTTATTTCTTCCATTCGAAAGTTTATCTCAAATAAGTATGTTTTCTTGTGTTGTTTTCCAATTTTCATTAATAAATTTGTGTAAAAATATTTTTTTAATACTTTCCTCACTATTTTTAATTTGGAACTGGAGTTTATATTTTCAAGTGTTTTCTGTTTTTGTATTGACATTTTTAGTTCTATTTTGCTTCCAATTTATATTATTAAGTTAAAAAGTTGTATTTATGTTAAATTTGGATAAAGAAATAGCAATTTTAGATTTAAAACTATAAAAATTACTAGTATTTTAAGGGCGTATTTTAATGATGTGTAAACTCCAGTTCCGCGAAAATCACTGATTTCTTAACCAATAGAAATAAATAAAAATGATAGTGATTTAGAGTAAACAAATCTGTTTAATATTTTATAAATATTGTTTGATTTTATTTATTTCTATGGTTTTAATGAACTTTTTCCTTTAATTTGTAAATTCCGGCTCCTGTAAACTCCGGAGACTAGTTTCGATTCGCGTAATGGAAATGTTTTGTTTTTTATGGAAAAATGTTATTAACCTCCAACATATCAATGACAGGTGTGAGTAAAAATCAGTTTTTATTTATTAATTCAAGAAGATAAAAATAATAAAACAAATATTGGAAAATTTTTTTCATCAAAACATATTTTTTTATTCAAACTTAGGAGTGTGTTTTGAAAATTATGTGCTACTTTTCAATGTAAGTATTTATGTTTCTTTGAAAATTTCTTTTTTTATCACACATCTTTAAAAATTGTTTTGTGTTAAAATGTTTTGTAATATTACTTAATTGTCGTTTAATAAGCTCCTTCAGAATATAATTTATTTGTTTTGTACAGTATTTTAGATTATTAATGGACAAAACATGACTTTTTCAATCTCATTATTTAACCTCTAAATGAATTTTTTTAAAATTGTTTATATAAAATTAAAAGACGAATTTTAGCTCAAATATGTATAAAATAATTATTTCCAAGATTCATTATAAAGATGTGGGACAAAATAAGTCAAATCGGTTACTTGAAAAATTTTTCTCTCCAATTTTCAAGTAATTTATGATTTTCGGTAGATATACGAGTACATTTTTACCTCCTACAATATTTTCAACAAAAAAAAATTTATTTTGGAAGTAATCAGGTGTTCAAGTTTCGGGTCATTTTGTTTTCGTTTTCTTATTACTCTAAAAGTAATAAAGATAGTTAAGTAAACTTTTTTTTAAATGAAGCCTGAAGTCTATACTTTGAAGATAAAATAAAGCGATTCAAAAAAAATAAATTTTTTTAATTATTATTAACAATTCTTTTTAAAAAAATGCACTCGTATTTCTACCGAAAATCATTAATTACTTAAAAATTGGAGAGAAAATTTTGTCAGGTGGCCGATTTCACTTATTTTTTCCCATTTACATAGAAAATTTTCAAAAAAAATTAATATTTTTAAATAAATGTTCCCGGAGATAAAAGTTACCACTTAGTGGAGAATCACTCATATGCCAGAGTACGAAAGTAATACAAAATATTAGGAAATAATGGTAAAAAAAATTAATTGATAGTAAATAATACTAAAAAGTAACTATCAATATAATAAACATTAGTATAAAATATTATTGTTTAAAAAATATTATACTCTAACAATAAATTATAGAAAATCGCAAATGATATTACAAGTTGTAGTATAAAAATAATTTTTTAAAAATGCATCAAATACTACACTGAAAAAAAATTTATTTGATTCAAATAACCGATTATTTGACTATTATCAAATAAATATTTACTTGAATCAATTAAATAATATTTGTTTCAAATACTGAAATATTTGATTCAAATACTGAAATATTTGATTCAAATACTGAAATATTTGATTCAAATACTGAAATATTTGATTCAAATACTGAAATATTTGATTCAAATACTGAAATATTTGATTCAAATACTGAAATATTTGATTCAAATACTGAAATATTTGATTCAAATACTGAAATATTTGATTCAAATACTGAAATATTTGATTCAAATAAAATTATTTGACTATTATCAAATAAATATTTACTTGAATCAATTAAATAATATTTGTTTCAAATACTGAAATATTTGATTCAAATAAAAATTATTTGACTATTATCAAATAAATATTTACTTGAATCAATTAAATAATATTTGCTTCAAATACTGAAATATTTTATTCAAACAAAAATTATTTGTTTCAAGTAAATATTTATTTGATAATAGTCAAATAATCGGTTATTTGAATCAAATAAATTTGTTTTTCAGTGGTTAATAGTTCGACAGTAGATAACAAATAATGTCTTTAATTAAATAACAATTATAATTTAAATATGTAAATTAATTACTGATTTTCGTGTTATACTCATTAAGTGAATAAAATTTAAAAAAATAAAAACTCTAGATTAATTTCTAAAAAAATAATTTTATTTTTATTTCAAATTTCAAAAAAAGTAAAACGAATGAAATGATCTACAAGTTTTAAACGATCAAATGAACGAAATATTTTTTATTGAAGAGATTTTACGAAGTTACTAATGATAAAAAAATTCCAAAACTAAAATTTTACGTTTACAAACTCAGTAATTAATTTTCGCGAATAGTGAAGAATAAATACAATAAAAATTTAATTTTTATAAGAAAAAAATAATTTTCGTTCATTTGAACGTTCAGAACTTTAGGATCTTGGAATAAATGAGAATTAATAATAATAGCTATTATTAAAAAATGTTTCTTTTTTAAAAAATGTATCGAGGAGAAATATGGTAAGAGTGTTTTTCAATAACAAGTGACAATAAGACAAGCAGAGTAAAAGCATGCATTCGGGATAATATAAGCGTATGATTAGAGAGACAATGTTTACCTGGAATTGTTGCATGGGATAGGCCATCATTTGCGCTGGAGGTGGGGGTGGTGGTGGTGCCGCTTGAACTCCAGGTGGTGCTGTCACCGTCGTGGCGTGATGAGGCGGAAGTTGAGGTCCACCAGGTAAACCCTGTCCCCAACCAGCAGCCGTTCCCGCTGCATGAACTCCCATTCCCATTCTGTTTTAGAATTTCCAGAAAGCAGGTGAGAAAATTGCAAAGGAATTTTACGACTCACATTCTCTTATATATACGAATAGTATATTGTATGAATATACATATATATTTCTAGAAACTCGTACGCTTGGACAATAAAAGCTCTACATATAAACGCACATCTCATCATACTCGCGCGGGCTGGGTTAATTACTAAATGTGGATTATGTGTATAACCGCTCGCTATTTCTATTATTCTCGAAATTACTTAATTTCCAAAGAGAAATATATCTTTTCTTTCATGTCGTTTGTAGGTGGAAAATTTATTTTTATTTCAATTTTTAATTATAGTCTGACAAATAAAATAGAAAATAAATAGAAAAAATGGTCTGACTAATATTTCGATGTTACTATTTGGTTATATAAATTAAAACTAAATTCAATTAATTTTTATCTTGATTAATTATAAATATTTTAACATGTCTGACTAAACATATAGTTTACAACTGATACTCGAATTAGAATTACTTAAACATTTGTCTCATTATAATAATTATTTTCTACTATATACACTAAAAAAAATTATTTGATTCAAATAACCGATTATTTGACTATTATCAAATAAATATTTACTTAAATCAAATAATTTGTATTTAAATCAAATAAATATTTACTTGAATCAAACAATTTGTATTTAAATCAAATAAATATTTACTTGAATCAAATAATTTGTATTTAAATCAAATAAATATTTACTTGAATCAAATAATTTGTATTTAAATCAAATAAATTGTATTTTAATTAAATATTTCAGTATTTAAAGCAAATGTTATTTGATTCAAATAAAAATTATTTGATTCAAGTAAATATTTATTTGATAATAATCGGTTACTTGGATCAAATAAATTTTTTTTCAGATTTAAAGAATTTTGCTCAGAATGATTGCTTTGTTAAACTAAACTGGGATTTTACATTTAATACTTAAATTAAAATTATTTTACAGTCACTGTCTAACTAAATTTTCTTTCCATTATGCAAAAAATTTAATGCTTTCTCTGACTAAAGATCGTTTCTACTACTGAGATTGAAATGGTAAATATTTTAATCATGTTTTCTGGCCGAAATTTGTTTCTACTACTTATTTGACTCAATGAAACGCAAATTAAAGGACGTGTCTGGCTAAATCTCTAAATAACTGCTGATACTTAAATTACATGTATTTAAATTATTCTGACTAAAATTTCCCTCTAGGTGCACATTTAACACAATTTGAAATTTCATCTAATTAAAGAGTGATTTTATTAATAAATTAATATAAATAAGAAAATGAACGCAATGTTTCCTTTATTATTTTGTAAATTAAAAAAAAATTATATTTTCAAAGAATAAACATTTATTTTTGAAATGAAAACAAATTCAAAATTTAAAGAATTCACTTGTTATAAGGACTGAGTATAAAATATTCTTGTTTATTATTTAAAAAAAATGTTTCGCAAGAAGTTAATTATTCTCACAAATTAATAAAATTCTTCAAAGCAACTACATTATTTGAAACACATTTTGAATAAAATTTCTCAAAAGAGTATTATTATTTTTGAAAACAATAATTAAATGGGATAATTCTTTAAGAATTTTAATATAATTTTAATTATTTTCAATAATTTTAATGAATTTGTTTTAAAAAAAAATTATTTTCAAAAATTTTTAAGAAAATTTATTTAAAAAATTCAATTTTTTCAATAAAATTTTAATAAAATTTCTCGAAGAAATACAATTTTTTAAAAAATATTATTTAAATTCAATTTCATTCAAGATTTTTTACAAAAAGTCAATAAACTATTGTCAACAATTCTGATAAAAAATTCTTTGAAATAATACAATTATTTTTATATAAAATTTTAAATTCTTGGTAAAAATTCAATTTTATTCAAGATAATTTTTACAAAATTTCTCTAACATATTCATTTATTTTTAAAAACAATAATACAAATTTAATTATTTTCAAACAATTTTAATAAACTTGTTTATAAAAAAAATTATTTTCAACATTTTTAATAAAGTTCCTTTAAAAAATTCAATTATTGTCAAAAATTCATGTAAAATTCTTCAAAACAATTCAATTATTTTTGTAAATTGTAAAAGGTTTCGGAAGAATTCAATTATTTTCATTAATAAAATGTTTCGGAAGAATTTTATTATTTTTATGAATAATAAAATGTTTCGGAAGAATTCTACTTTTTCAATAAAATTTTAATAAAATTTCTCGAAGAAATACAATTTTTTAAAAAATATTATTTAAATTAAATTATATTCAAGATTTTTTATAAAAAGTCAATTTCCTATTTTCAACAATTCTGATAAAAAATTCATCGAAAAAATAAAATTATTTTTACATGAAATTTAAAATTCTTGGTAAAAATTCAATTATTTCAATTACAATTTCAATAAAATTTTTTAGGAAGAAATTCAATTAGATTCAAGATAATTTTTATAACGTTTCTTAAACAGATTAATTTATTTTTTAAAACAATTAAATGGGATTTTTTTAGAATTTCAATATAAATTTAATTATTTTCACTAATTTTGATGAACCTATCTATAAAAAAAATTATTTTTAAAATTTTTAATAAAATTCATTCAAAAAATTCAATTATTAGCAACAAAATGATGTTAAATTGTTCGAAACAATTCAATTATTTTTGTGAATTGTAAGAATCTCACGCAAGAATTCAATTATTTTCATGAATAACAAAATGACTTGAAAGAATTCTATTTTTTAATCAAATTTCTCGAATGAATACAATTTTTTAAAAAATTTTATTTACATTCCAATATTTTCAAGATTTTTTATAAAAATACAATTCCCTATTTTCAACAATTCTGATAAAAAATTCTTCGAAGCAATCCAATTATTTTCGTAAATTTTACAATTCTTGGTAAGAATTAAATTATTTCAAGTACAATTTCAATAAAATTTCTACGAAGAAATTCAATTATATTCAAGAAAATTTTTATAAAATTTCTCTAACAGATTCATTTATTTTTAAAATTGTAATAAACTAAAATTAATTAAATTTTTAAATAGAATTTTATTGAAATTTTTATAAATAATTAAATCCTTTTATAAAAATGTATTTTATTTACAAATAATTGATTTTTTGTACAATTTTTGAAAACAAGTGAATTTTTCAGAAGAATTTTATTAAAATTTTATTTAAAATTGTAATTGAATTTCAGGGAAAATTTCATTATTTATGAAAATAATTGTATTCTTGAATTGAATTATATTAAATTTTCTTAAAATAATTCAACTCCTATGAAAAATTTAATTATTTTTAAAGTAATTGTATTTTCACGTAGAACTTTTACAAAATTTTTGCAAATAATTTTGAAATTTCATTAATTGAAAAAAATGTCGATAAAATTCTTGAAATGAATTGAATTATATTCAAAATTTTTTTTTGTAATTACTTTGCAAGAATTTAATAATTTTCGGTACATTAATTTTTAAAATTATTGTATATTTAAAAAGAAAAATTATTATTTAAAAAGTAAAATATTTGGATCTTGTTGCCTGACTGAAATTTGTTTCTACTACTTACTCAACTAAATTAATTGTAAATTAATGACTAAAAATTGGTTTTGCTTCTTATATGTTTCTATTAAAGACAAATTAACTGGTAAGTCGTTTTTAATCTTCATTTAATTACTGACAGTCAAATTTTAATTATTTTTACAAGATTCAAGATTGTAAAGTTCTGAACGTTCAAATGAACGAAATGTATTTATTTCTTGTAAAAATTAAATTTTGATTAGGGGAGACCGGGGCGTAATGGCTAACTTTTCACTCTTTGTGCTTTTTCTCGGCCATTTTTGTTTTAATTAAATGTTTTTCTTCTGGAAAAGTTACTCTGGTATCTCAGCTTTCTTTAAAAAAAAAAACATCCCGATATGACTCTTACTTTTTTTTCTACAATAATTTTTCTGGAGCAATGCAAAGCTATCCAAAACGCCCCAGGCCGGGGCGTAATGGATAACTCCCGGGGCGTAATGAATAATGAGTGAAAATTAATATTTACGGCCTCAAATTTTATTATATATTGTAAATTAAGGTTTGTGAATTAAATTTTATGTAAAAAATATTGTAAATATAATTATTGTATAGAAGATAAGATCAAAAAATATAACTACAATTATTTTCTACACTGAAAGAAATACTTTCGAGAATTCATCCATAAACTTCTGGTTAAGGATTTTGGTTGAAGTAGTCATACAATCTGTCAGATTAGCACATAAGTGAGGTTATGTTAGACATGTGAAGGATGATTCACACTTACTGTCCTCTGTTTCTGTCATTCGTATGGCTGGATTAACCAAACTGTTTTGGCAGTTGTATTTCATTGTAATACAGTGATTCATTCTGGCAGAATCAGCCATAATTATGGCAGTAATGTCGGAAAATTTCTTTCAGTGTAAAGACATATTCTTCGGTTTTTTTATTAAAATTAATATTACAAAATTACAAATCTGAAGTTTCACTTTCTCATTTATCTTTAATAAAAGTAAGTAACTTTATAGTAAATTTAATTTGATTCATAAAACGATGACAATTAAATAAGGATTTTTAAAATACTTTTCCTGTCTTAAATAAACAAGCAAAATTATTTGCTTTTTACATTACTCACAAATGAAAAAAATATTTTTTGGTTATTTTTTAAATTTAATATAGCAAAATTACAAATCGGAAGTTTAACTTTTTTAGTAATCTTTAAAAAAGTAAGTAACTGTATAGTAAATTTATTTTAATTTATAAAATGATAACAATTAAATAAGAATTTTCGAAATACTTTTCTTGTCTAGTAAACTAGCAAAATTATTTGCTTTTACAATAATCACAGATAAAAAATCGGTTATCGTCAGCACAAGCGTCGTGGGCCCAAAGCTGACACGATGTGCACTGAACCCACTCTTCTCCTGAAACGCTGTTTTTTTGGTTTGTAATTTCTCATTTCAATCGTTTAAAATCTACTATTTATCGATTTTAGATCAAAACAAATAAATAAGTTGATAAACACACGAACATACTGCAACTAAGTAACAAGTAACCGCGAAAACGAACCTACGCTGCATTATCCATCGCGCCCCGGGAAAAACTAGCCATTACGCCCCAGGGGTACTTGGCCAATATTTTGTCATTTTCTATCAATACAGAAAGTGTAAATGAAAAATCTCCAATTGGCCCTTAAAAACAAATGTATCAAGCTCAAAACCCAATTTGATTTTTATTTTTAAAGCTATTTTTGAAAAAATGAGAACGAAAAAATGAAAATTTTCAAAAGTTACTTTCGTATGTCAAAAAAAGTTTTTCTACTATATTTCTTACAATAGTGAACAAATATTATTGAAACTTCGTACAAAGTTGCAGTATACCAAGTACAATAACTTGTCTATAGAACGAAATTATTTCGATTTACCAATTTTAAATAAATTACAATTATCCATTACGCCCCTTAGCCATTACGCCCCGGTCTCCCCTACAATTATTTTACTTCACTATTCAAAAAATTAATTACAAGTTTTTAAACGCAAAAGTTTGGTTATTAAATTTTTTACGATCAGTAATTTATTAAAATATTTTTAACATAAAATATTTCGTTCATTTGAATGTTCAAAACTTAAGGATCATATTTTTACAGTTGTCTGATTAAAATTATTTTCTACAAGTACTTTTTTAATAAAATTACTCTGAGATTGAATATTTTTTTGTCTAACTGAACATTGATTTTACTCATGATACTTAAATTAGAATTAGTTCAGTTCCATTGTCTCACTAAAATTCGTTTCTAATAAATTAACTCCCTTTATATTTGCCAACAATATAATGAAAGTTAATAAGACAATTTTTTTGTGCAAATATTTATTTAGGAGAAATTTCAAATTTTTATAGAACTTACCCTAAATATTGGGTTTGCTGATAACCCGGAAATTGGCCATATGTGTAACCCTGCATTCCTTGAAGGAATCCGCCAGCTTGCATCTGCGTTGCTGTCGTTGGATAAGATTGTGGGGGGTACCAATATCCGAGTTGACCAGCACCTCCAACACCACCAACGCCACCGACCCCTGTGACGCCCGCTGCTGCTGCAGCAGCTGCAGCTGCCGCTGCATAATATGGGTACGTCGCCGAAGACAGAGCCTGGAAAAAAAGAATTTTAATTTTATTTTTCCATTCAGATTATTTATTTTTAGTCACTCAATTGTTGTTAAAAGTGTCATTGACGTTGTTACAAATATTATTATTGTTATTATAATATTTATATTATTTATAAATTTTATTTTTTTATGAATCTTGTTTAGTTCTTTAATTGTTAATCTGTTACTGTTGTTGTTTTTCTATTTTTAGTAATTTAATTATTGTTCATGTTGTTATTGACGTTATTATAAATATTATTATTGTTGTTATTTTTTATGAATCTTTTTTAGTAATTTAATTGTTAATCTGTTATTGTTTTTTTTTATTTTTAGTCATTTAATTGTTGTTCATGTTGTTATTGACGTTATTATAAATATTATTATTATTGTTGTTATTTTTTATGAATCTTCTTTAGTAATTTAATTGTTAATCTGTTATTGTTTTTTTTATTTTTAGTCATTTAATTGTTGTTCATGTTGTTATTGACGTTATTATAAATATTATTATTGTTGTTATTTCTAATGAATCTTTTTTAGTAATTTAATTGTTAATCTGCTACTGTTATTTTTTTCACTATTTACTGTGATTATTTATGTAAAATTATTATCATTTGTATTTACTGCCTTAAAAATTCATTTTTGCTCAACTAAATAAAAAAAATTCTAAAAAAACATTTTAATTTTATTTTTCTATTCACATTAATTATTTTTAGTCATTTAGTTCATTAAACATCCCAATACTCAATGGACAAAAACTTTCACTAAGTTAACAAAAAAAAAAAAAAATTATCCAAATATGGCAAATAATTTCTCCATCGTAAACTTAACGTAAGCTGTCGGAAACTTCCCTGACACAAGAGAGTTAATACCTAAAGATCAGATTGACCCGAGTCAAAGTTAGCTAAAGGCTAAAGACTTGAACATATTCAGTTATCACTTTGGTTATCTTATAGTTGCTTATCAAAGCGTTAGTAACAATAATCGGAAATAATCCGGGAACACTAATTGCTAAACTCCATTACCGGCTTTCTCAACTTCTTTCTACCTTCACAAGTTTAGAGATTGAAAAAGAAAATTGAAAGAAACTTTACAGTTAAAAATAACTTGTAATTTTACAATTTTTTAACTTCCTGGAAATTTTTTATTTGTAAAACTACCAATAAATACCAATTTCGATCTTATTAAAATGTTTCTAAAGTCTAAAACATTTCCAATGAGGCGCAATAATCGAAATTATCAACAAATTTCAAGCTTCAATTCCCACTCGCTTTGTCTATAATATATGTATGTGTAATTATTACTTAATGTAAATAACGTTAATAATTTTCACTATTTGCTCGTAGGCAACAATTATATTGACAAAGTACGATTTCAGTCGGGCAATTCTGTTTATAGTCGCAGACACAGTAAATAAAAGGATTTTGATAATAAAATACCAATAGTTAAATAAAATACAAAAATAAAACAGAAATAAAATATTTAAAGAAAAGAAATAAATTTAACACTGTAAAAAGAAAGGTACTAATTTAGAACCAATTTTGGTACTAAATCGTAATTTTGTTTTATTTTAATACCGAAATCAGCTCTAATTTAGAATTTTTTTTTACAGTGTAAAATAGAAATAAATTAACTATATTAATTTGAATGTTCTTTCATTCTTTCATTCACTTTTTCTGTCCCTCACACTCTGAAGTAGTCTTTTGTTTATTCTTTTGTTTTTTGTTAACTTTAGATAGAAAATAAAAATCATCAGAATTTTTTTTACTTCTTTTCATTGAAAGACTAAAATTTTGTTAAATAATATGTTTTTTCAAATTGAAATTATTTTTGTACTTTACTTCTAAAAACATTATAAAAAGTATTAAACAACTGTGATTAAGAAATAGAAAATTTATTTATTTTCCATTATTTTCTTTTTGAATCAAAATTTTTTAAAGAAAATTATTTTTTTGTTTTAGAAAAAGAAGAAAAATATTTGTACAATTTATATTTTAATCTTATCTTTGGAAAAAGATTTTTCACAGGAATTAAGACATTCAAAAATTCAAACCTTTTTAAAATTACATTATAAGAATATTGTTACTGTAACTTCATCAAAATTATTTTCATCATTTTAAGTAAATTACTACTTTCTAGAATTTTAAATTATTTTTTATGAAAATACTAATTGAATTCTTTAAAAAATTTTATTATTTATGAAAATAATTGAATTCCTTGTGAAATTTTAATTATTTTATGAATATAATTAAATGTTTGCGCAGAATTTCAATACAATTTTTCATAATTGAATTCTTTTGAAAAATTTTAATAGATATTATAAAAATCATTCAATTGAGGAAAAGTTTTGAAAATAATTGAAATTTTTCCGCGAATTTTTTCAAAAATTTTTTAAATAATTGAATTAATTCGAAGAATTTTATTGTTTATGAAAACAAGTGATTTATTGCAAAAAAAAATTGCAAATCATTTATTTCTTGAAAAAGAATTTTATCAAAAAATTTGATACTAATTGAATTTCTTCGAAGAATTTCATTGTTTATGAAAATAATTGAATTTAGGAAGAATTTTATTAAAATTTTACATAATCTTAATTAAATTCGTTTGAAGAATTTCTTTGAGTTTCTTTAAAATAATGGACTTTCTTTAATCATTTTAATTATAAGTTTTCGAAGTAATTGAATTCTATATGAATAATTTCTTTCAAGTTTTTATAATAATTCTCTTTCTTAATTTTTTCCTCTTTCTTAATAATTGAAATTAAGCATTTAATTCTTGATTTTTATTTAAAATTGTTGGAAAATAATTGAATTTTTTGAAATATTTCTTTAATTTATTGAATACAATTGAATTTTTTAATAATTGTATTGCAAATAATTGAATACCTGAGAAGAATTTTATTATTTATAAAAAATACTTTAATTCTTGCGATGAATTTTAATAATATATTTCTTTTTAAATATTTGAATTCTTTTGTGAATTTTTATTGAAATAGTAGATATTAAAAATAATTGAATTTTGATATTATTGATATTAATTTAATTCTACGAAGAATTAAATTCAAATTATTTTGAAAGAAATCGAATTGTTAAAAATTTATTAAATAAAATCTATGAAAATTATAATTTCAATAATAATTTTAATAGGTAATAATTACATTTTTCGAGAAATTCTATTAACAATTGTATCAAAAATAATTGAAATTCTATGATGATTTTTATTATTTATAAAAATAATTGAATTATTGCGAAGAAATTTATAAAAAATTTGTAAATAGTAGAATTTCTCTTAAATTTTTATTATTTAATTCATTCATTCGAAATTGTCATTTTCTAAAATTTCAAATTAACATTTTTTTCAAATAATTGAATTCGTTTTGGGAAATATTTTATTAAAATCGTAGATATTGAAAATCATTAAAATTAAAAAAATTTCTGAAAATAATTAAACTTTGGAGAAGAATTATAAAGATTTATAAAGATTTATAATTTATAAAGATAATTGGGATTTTTAAGAGAATTTTTTTCAAGATTTGAACATAGTTGAATTTAATAAGAATTTTATTTTTTTTAAAAATGTTTGAAATTATTTTTAAATTCTACAAAATTGAATTTCTTTTTAGTATTTTCAACAAAAATGTTAATTAGACAATTTTCAAATTTTATTATTTTTAAAATTGCTAATTTTATTGGAAAAAGGTAGTAAGAAGTTATTTGTTGCTAGTTATTACATTAAAAATATTAAAAATATTTTTGAGAAATAATATTGTAGATAACATTCTCTCTATTGTTAGTAATAACAAAAAGAAACATAATTACATTAGAGATGGGAAAATATGCGCAGTAACTATAGTTTGACTAGTATAGGTCAATATGAACATTGTATATAGATATATGGAGAGAAAGTGATACACTGAGTGCTGGTCAAATTACATCAAGTGAATTACTGACTATAAAATTGTCTCGGTATATGAAATTGAGGCAAATTAATTTGATGACAAAAGTTACCATTGTCAAACGACCACGTAAGTGGTACAAATCAATAGGTAGTCAGACACAATATAGCATAATGTTCCAAGTACCGTTCAAGCATATCAAATACACGCAGTAATGTATTAACATTCGAGCTGTTTGTTCGACAAAATCATCATTTGCAAATATTCAAGTAGTACAAATCGATATATTTCTATATATGTGTGTGAGTGTGTATGAGTTTATATGTGAATAAAATCATGCTCGAGCAATTTTATTTCAACATTATATAAATATGTAGAAGAGCCAATTCAATTTCCACGCATTTTCGCTGAATTGGAAACTTTATTTTTCAATTTACAAAAAAGAAAATAATGATTTTTTAATTCTTATTAAATTGTATAAATAATAATATTATTTGTTGAAAAATTTGAAATATTTAATTAGTCTGACTCAATTTTGAGTTTTTGACTTTACTACTGTAACGAATAGAACGGTTATTTACTATTTTTTCTTACATTTTTTTGTAACTATATCGTAAAAATTTTATCAAAATGTCATACTATAAATTCATTTTCAACCGATTAGTAACTGATATTTTAATACTAATTTTTTAATTTTAATTACTAATTTTTTATTATTACTCAAATATTCCTATCTAAATAAATTTCTTTTAACTACTCTTTTTTACTGTATTATTACTAATCAAAAAATAAATTACATTGCCTCGTATGATTGAAATTTATTGTCACTATTTAGTTAACAAATTCGTAGGTTTAAATTTTAACAAACTTCTAAAATTATATTTTTTTATTTTTTTTTAAATTAATTTTCTTATAATTTTTTTCTTGAAAATGAGTCAATCGACAAATACAACTGTGCTTTTGTAGTCAGCGCATGAACTTTTTTAAGTACACACAAATTTTGAAAAATTATTATAGGTCTAGGGTTTTCAAAAAATGTCAAATTTTTATTTCAACATTCAAAATTAATCTTCTATTACAAATTTTTTAAATTTTTTAACGAAAATTTTTTTCTAAACTTATTTTATAGTTTTAAAGAACTTTTTGCATGGATTAGCAAAAATATGTAACAAGTGAAAAGATAAAAATCCTAACCTCTTCGAAAATTTAATTTTCAAATTTTTAACCATCCCATATGGGTGATTTTTCTGAAAGTGACACTTTTAAACTAGTTTTTCAATTTTTTTCAATTATATGGTTTTTTCTATTAAAACTACTTAATTTCTTACTCAAGAGTAAGATTTTTAGGTTGCGCAAAATTAATTCTTAAAAATATTAGAGATTTTCTCCTTTGAAGAAAATTATTGTTGCTCCATTAGATTAATTTTATTTAATTCGTGAGTTTTTCTATTAAAAATTCACGCTAATATCGTTCACGAAATCGAAAATAAAATTACACTGCTTAAAAATTAATAGTTTGCATATTTTAATAGCAAATATATTCAATTTGAGTAAAATATAAATTTATTTAAAGTATTTGATTTAATGGTAATTTGGGTTAATTTTTTCAAAGCAATGCAGATAAATAATAAAAACAAAAGAAAAATTCGCATATTTCAAGAAAAAGGCTTCGGAGATAAAATATATTTTTTTCACATTTATTTACATTGGGGCACAATTAAAATATGTTTTTTTAGCAAAATATACAAATCTCACAGCTTCATTTTATATTACCATCGAAATATTCTGTTAAACTTACTTCTACATTCAGTTATTTATTAAAAAGGAAGGCATCGGAGATAAAATGAATTTTTACTCGGAGCAAAATGTGAATTTCGATTATTTATAAAAGCAATAATTTTTATCCTTTTTATGGATAAAATATTGGAAAACTAAACTTCAGATTCTCAGCTTTATTGTAATATCCATTAAAATTTTGTTTAAAATATTTTTTATGTATAAAATATCAATAATCATTGTGAAGTAATTTTAACCTAAAACTGAAGGCAAAGTTTAAACATTTTTATCGAAAATAAAAGTGAGGTCTAAAAATTTTAAATATGCGCATAATGATAGAAAAAACATTGTACTTTCTGACACTATTTTAAAAAAATTTCTCAGAGTTTGAAAAAAACCATAAAAATTTAATTTTCTTATAAAATTCCTATTGGAGACATGTTAAAAATTCGGAGTTAAAATCAATTTAGTTATTACATAAATTCAGTTGAATAAAATTATTTAATTTTCTATTTAAAATAAAAAATAAGTGCCACATTTTCAGTACAGAAATTGGTAATAATTATTAAAGAATAGATTTTGTAAAATTAATTGAGACATTAAAAAATATCACTTTCAGAAGAATCACCCATTGTTTTTGAGTTGAATATGATGTAAGAAAAAAATATAATTTCTTATAATTAAAATTCTTCATTTCAGTTTTTACCCTTCAATATGGGTAAAAACTACTACCTATTTTTTAATCAGACAAAATGACTATCTAAAAATTGCTTTTGCTAATTGTTGGCAAAATAACATTATACAATTACAAATTCTATATATGATTAAAAGAGTCTGATACTGCTACATAGAGAAAATATTATACTTAATTTAAATAGAAAAAATAATTTTACTGGATTTTGTTTAGTTGAAATTGGTTTGTAAGCTTAATTCCAAAATATAGAAAATATCTACTACTTTGATTCAAAAATATTATTTGTTTGAATAATTGTAATTAATTCAAAACATATTTTGTTTTGATATAAAGAAAAAATATTGTTAAAAATTTTATGTTTGATTCAAACTTAAAAGTTGGTTATAAATAATTTAAAATCAACCACAACTTATGCTTAAATTAAATATATTATTTTGTTAAATGAACAGAAAAATGTGTTTCAAACTTACAGTACCGTCCGCAATTGTCAGTCCACCCATTTTGAAAGGAAAGAAAAAAAATTTTTAACATAAAATTTATGAAAACTCAAAATTTTTTTAAATTAAATTTTAAAGACGATAAAATTTTGAAAAAAATAAGACCTCACAGAAGTCATTTGTCAAATATTTTTTTAAGATATTCTTAAAAAACCGTCATTTTCAATGTTTTACAAAAATTTGAATAACTTCTAAAATAATAAACGCTTTTTAATAATCTTAGGCTTATTTTAAAGGTCATTTTCTACGAAATAAGAATTACTTATAGTGATTAACCTGCAATTTTTTACTTGGAATAATCATGACGTCAAAGTTGGAGAAAAAAATTCAAAAAACTTGAAATAATATTATTAGAAGAAAAATAATTTTTGAAATTCAAACATATTTTTTAATTAAATTTTCTTGAAAAATTTCTACCATATCATGTTTTATATATGTTCTAGAATAGTTTTTAGTACAAAACATGTATTTGAAATTTTCACAATTTTTTCACCAACTTTGACGTCATGCTTATTCCAAGAAAAAAATTACAGATTAATGACTATAAGTAATTCTTATTCCGTAGAAAATGACCTTTAAAATAACCCTAAGATTATTAAAAAGCGTTTATTATTTTAGAAGTTATTCAAATTTTTGTAAAACTGACAGTTTTTTAAAAATATCTTGAAAAAATATTTGCTAAATGACTTCTGTGAAGTCTTATTCTTTTCCAAATTTTATCGTCTTTAAAATACAAAAAAAATTGAGTTTTCAAAAATTTTATGTTAAACAATTTTTTTCATTCCTTCAAAAATGGGTGGACTGACAATTTTGGCCGATACTGTAAATATGTTTGACTGTATAGCAAAGATATTTTAAGTTTGATTTAAACAAAATATTAGAGGTGTGCAAAATTCGAATCGGGAATAATTCGAATCGAACGAGCCAATTCGAATCGAAAGTAAATCGAGTCGAGTCGGCCAATTCGAAATTCGATTTTGGAGTTTCGAATTGCACAACTTAACACGGTTATTTAATTCGCACAATTATTTTGACAGAAATCCTAACCTAAAATTAGTAGGCTGGTATTCATAATACAGCTATCTAGTACTTAGAAACTTGTTCAAAGTGAAGGAAATATTTCGCTTATTGTTTGTATTATATAAGGAAAAAAAACTTATTTTGCAAATCTTTTACACAATTTTTAGTAAATAAATAAATTTAATTTTGTTTAATAATGATAAGGCCTAAATACGGAAAAATAAAAATAAATATATATATATATATATATATATATATATTTTTTTATTTTATTTAATAAATGTTAAATAAATTTAATCTTTCAAGAACAATTGAAGAATTTTTGGATAATTTAAAAAAATCATTTTTTGGGGAATTTTAATTTATAATTTTGAATCTTGTTTGTGTATGTATTTGAATTTTTGGAAATATTGAAAATATTGAATATCAAACATATTGAAAATAATTAAATTCTTTGCAAGAATTCAATTATTTTTAAACAAAATTTTAATAAAATTTTACGAATAAATACAATTATTTTCTAAAATTTTAATAAATACTTCAAAAAAATTCAATTATTTTCTTAAATTGTAAAATTTTTGAAAAAAATTCAATTATTTTCAAAAAATTCTACGAAAAAATTCATTTTTTAATTCGTTATAGAGTATATCTCATAAGAATTCAGTTATCTTCTAAAATTTTAATAAATCCATTGAAATAATTTTATTTTATTTATAAACAGTAAAATTCTTTGCAAAAATTGAATTATTTTTAATACAATTTTAATCGAATTTCTCAAAAAACGTCATTATTCTTAAAATTTTATTAGAATTATTTTTTAAAAATTAATTTAAAAATGAATTTCAGTTAAAATTTTAGATTACAATTAAATATTAAAAGCAATGTAGCGTGAATTTTTAAAAATAATTCAATTTTGAAAAAGTTTAATTGAATTTTGCAAATATTATTTTAAGTTTTTATTTTTTAATATTTATTTAATTGGAGAATTTAGGAATATTTGAAATTTCGTAAAATTGAATATTGTAAACTAATGGATTTGAAAATTCTCAAAGAACTTTTTCGAAAATTGTTAAGAATCGATTTAAAGAAGAATTTTATTTAAAAATTCTTGCAAATAATAATTGAATTGATCATGATTGTATCACTCGGTTATTTTTAATTATTAGAAAACTTGAAGATATTGATCACTCCAAGTGATATAAGGCTATATAATACTCGGAGTGATCGGTTATGATATGAAAAATTGAATTTATAGTTTAAAGTAAAATGTTCTCTTATTTGACTCGGACTGGTTTTATTTTTGTCAGTAATTGGTCCGTTAAGTCCGTATTTTTAAAAACTTTCACTGGTTCGAACCCTGTTCATTTATTGGTATGTTACAATTCTTTTTACAAATAATATAATTTCTTTTGGTATGTTAGTTTTTTTGGTATGTTAATTATATATTAAAATTATAGAATTAATAAAAAATATATTGACATTTTTAAGAAAAAGTTTCTAAGTACTAGATAGATGTATTATGAATACCAGCCTACTAATTTTAGGTTAGGATTTCTGTCAAAATGATTGTGCGAATTAAATAACAGAGTTAAGTTGTACAATTCGAAACTCCGATTTTCGAATCGGCCAATTCGAAATTCGAACTCGGAGTTTCGAATTAGCTTGTTCGATTCGAATTTACTTTCGATTCGAATCGGCCAATTCGAAATTCGAATTCGAAGTTTCGAATTAGCTAGTTCGATTCGAATTTTCTTTCGATTCGAATCGGCCAATTCGAAATTCGAATTCGAAGTTTCGAATTGGCTAGTTCGATTCGAATTATTCCCGACTCGAGTTTTCTGTTGTCGAGTCGAATAATTTTCGAATCGACTCGATTAAATGCACACCTCTACAAAATATGTTTGAATCAAATATATCGTTTTCTCAATGTACTAACTAATAATTATTTTTCGTAATTAATTATTATATCAAACTATTAGCTTTGGCAATTAATATCTATTAAAACTAGATTCTAGTTGAGATTATTATCTTCTAGATTTTCCCAGTAGTAATTTATTTTGAAACGAAATATTCCATTTCGAAAATAAAATAAATAGGAAATTAAATACAATTATGGAGAAATGTTATTAGTAAGGTTTGGCGAGTTTCTAAAGGAGAGAAGAGACGTCGTGTTATGGGAATAGGGATCAATTAGGACGATGTCACGGGCCGCATAACAGGGGATGGATCGTTGGGAAGTACCATAGTGGAGTGGTGCAACGGGACAGTTGAGAACCTAACGTTACCTCTACGCTATTCCCAGATCGGACGTGCCCACTTCTCCTAACGGCGCTAATTGCTAAGAGACCCCAATGAGTTCCCCTTCTCTCCTTCCTCTTTCTCCCTTTCTCCCCACCACCATCACCACCACCATCACCACCACCATCATCATCATCATCTACCACCCCAAAGCATCGAGAGGCTCGTGAATAGACCGGAATCTTGCTCGATTCCCCATTGCACCTTCCCTATTCTGTCTTTATTCTGCCTTCGACCATTACGACCTATCATCGACCTTTCTCTCCCTCCCCCTCTTTCCCCCTCTTTGAAAACCCCGAAATCCCAACCCTAAGTCAAAGTCATAGCTACTGAAGCTAAGACCTCTTCCTTTCAAAATCCTCTTGTGCTCTATTGGAAAGCCGAAAGCCCCCGGTAACTACCGCTACACCCCGAATTTCAACAACTTTCTAACTTCCGTGAATTTCCAACGTGGGAGAGATATTTTCCTCCTTGTGGTTTACTCTCTAGAATGCTCGGGGCGAGTTTCTTAAGACCCAGCCCGATAGACACTGCATTCCTCATTTTTTTTTCTTCTTTCATTTTTTTTTTCTTTTGAGCTTATTTTTAGGAGGGATAAAAAATTTGACTTTGTAATTTTTTTTGAATAATAAAATTTCCAGTATTCTTTGGCGAGGACTTGGAGGGGTACTATTTTCGTAAATATAACTGTTGAATATTGGTAGAATTATAATTCTTCTTAATATTAATTATTTCTTAAGAATATTTTCAAAATAATTTCCAAGTGTTGGAATTATGAACTTTAACCCCTTGACAGTCCATGGCCCTTATGTGGCCACAAAAAGTCCTGCCACCTTTACGTCTGTGGCCATATATGTCCATCTCAAAAATAAAATACTAAACATAATTCGATTTGAATGGCCAAGTGCAAACTAAGGTTTTAGGGGTCGCTGAATCCGAATTTCAAATCAGATTTTCAAAATTCAAAATGGTGGACCTAAAATGGCGACAATAAAGATTCAAAAATTTATCAAATACGCTTGAAACTCGTTACTTTGGGTTTTCGGGGTCGCTGATTACGAACATGATGTCAGATTTACAAAATTAAAATGGTGAATCCAATATGGCGGATAATTTCAAGATACATGCAATTTGATCGAATTTTAGGTCCGCCATTTTGGATTTCAAAATCTGACATCGGATTCGTAATCAGCGACCCCGAAAACCCCCGAGTAACAAGTTTTAAACAAATCCGTTGGATTTTTTATTTTCTCGACCGCCATATTGGATCCGCCATTTTGAATTTTGAAAATCTGACATTAGATTCGTAATCAGAGACCCCGAAAACCCCCGAGTAACAAGTTTTAAACAAATCCGTTGGATTTTTTATTTTCTCGACCGCCATATTGGATCCGCCATTTTGGATTTCAAAATCTGACATCGGATTCGTAATCAGCGACCCCGAAAACCCCCGAGTAACAAGTTTTAAAAAAATCTGTTGGATTTTTTATTTTCTCGACCGCCATATTGGATCCGCCATTTTGAATTTTGAAAATCTGACATTAAATTCGTAATCAGAGACCCCGAAAACCCCCGAGTAACAAGTTTCAAGCAAATCTGATAAAATTTAAAATTTTCGAATTCGCCATTTTGGATCCGCCATTTTAAATTTTGAAAAACTGACTTCCAATTCGAATTTTGCGACTCCAAAAACTTAATTACGATGAAATCACATTTTTTAGAAAATTTTTTTTTTCTTTGACCGTTTTTGGACCACAAACGACTTTTAGTTGGACTGCGAAGGGGTTAAGCAGTAATAATAAAATTAGTAATATGTAATCATGAAATTGGTAATAATAAATTAGTAATAATAAAAAAAAATTTCTAAAAAATGTGATTTCATTGTAATTAAGGTTTTTGGAGTCGCAAAATTCGAATTTGAAGTTAGTTTTTCAAAATTTAAATAATAATTATAATAATAATAATTTAAATTGGTAATAATTAATTAATAATAATTTTTAATAATTTTATTTACTAACAATTTAAGTGAAAATTAATGAAAATGATAGAAAGAATGAATTTCTGTAAAAAAAGGTTTTAAATTAGAGATGATTTCGGTATTAAAACAGAACAAAATTCCGATTTAGTACCAAAATTGGTAGTAAATTAGTACTTTTCTTTTCTTAGTGTGGACTTTTCTACTAATAATGAAAGTATTAACGTCAACAAATATTTGAAAAAAATCATTCTAAATTAGAAAAAAATCAAACTATTAATATGTCTAACTATAACAGACTTTTACTACTTATTCTCGATGTGTAATTCTTAGAATCGTTTTGTCTGACTAAAATCTGTTTTCACTACTTTTCTTCTACTTATACAACGAAATTATATTCAAATTAAATTCGTTTCTATAACTAACATTAATTTTTACTATGATTATGGGTGATTCTCCAAAAAACCTCATTTTGCATGTAGTCAAGATTTTCTAAATAATTATAATCATTTGGGAAAATACCAAGTCATATTTCTCTATTTTATCACTTTTTCTAAATGTTCTGCAAGAAAAAGTTGTAAAATTTTATTGTTTAAGACATTTTTAAAATATTTTACCACCTCAAAATCGATTTTCTAACCTGTCATCTAAGTGCTTTTCATTTTTTCAATACGTAAAACAATTATTTAAAACATGAAAATAGGCACTTCATTCATTTTTTCTAAAAGTTATGATAATTAAGAATAATTTTCTAAGATATGAATAAAATATGTCGTGTAGTTTTTTTAAATATAGAAAATGAAATTTGTCATGTAGTACCGCGTCATTCCTCTCACTCGTTCAATATTATCCAATATTTTTGCTGTGGGTAGAGATATTGATTGATTATTGTGATCAATATTTAAATTAACATCACTGTTAACTAAAAAGTATCAAATGGCAACGAATTGATGCCAAAAATGTGGATTAAATAAAAAATTGAACCACATTTTTAGCATCAATTTGATTCACTTTAGTATCAATTTGATACTTTTCAGAAAACTGTGATCTCTAATATTAATTTCTTAAGTTACTTTTTAAAAAATGTAATTATTTTGCGTTAAAAAAATTAAAATTGGGACATAAGCAGTGATTCACAACCTAAAGCGTCATTCCTCTCACCCGTAATAAAAACAATATTAATATATATATATATAAATTGATCGCAAATTTATTTCACATAAAGTTGTTCACTATAAACATGATAGGGCATTCTCAGCTGGAGGAAAATTATTTGGCAATTAAATAAAATTAAAAAGTGTTGAAATTGTCATTCCTCTCACCCGTCATTCCTCTCACTTTTTTGAATAAAAATTTAAAATTGATATGATTGTCGATTGTTTACAAACTGCCAGTGAAAAGAAAACATAAAATGTATGAAAAATAATTTTCGACAATTATTAAAAGAGATTTTTGATAACTGTAAGTATTTCAAAATCTATCAAATTTATAGATAATATTAATAAATTATCATTATTAAATAATTTTTTGTAAATAGAAAAATATATATAATAAAAAACGCCGGCGCCAAATTTTAACCTCTTAATTTTTTTGTAAATTTTAATTTAAAATATATACTTTAAAAGCTAAAAGTTAGCACGATCATGCTATAGAGGTGGTAGATTTTTGTAAACTCAATATAATTGGCTGCATTAATCCATAAATAATAATTTTTTTTCTTTTCTGTTTGTAACTCACAAAAAGGAGTATTTCGGGAGAATCACCCTTATATTGATACTGTTGTCTTACAATTAGTGCTAGGGATCATTTAGATTGAAAACGAAACAATAAAAACTTATCGTAAAAATATGAAAGAAATATTCTTTAAGTGGAAAAAAATGAATTTATTTAAAAAAATAATATTTTGAAGAATAAATATAATATTACGTGCAAAAAATGTAATCGATCACACATAAAAAAAAGAGAGAGAGAGAGAGAGAGAGAAATTTCCCTATAGGACACATATATGAAGTCACTTGGGATTATTTTGAAGGGGTAAATTCCATAAAGTAGGGAGAATTACTCCCCAACAATTCCTTAGAGAGAAAGCGAGGTCTCAATTTAGGATTTTTTCGGCTTGAATGGACGCTGAGTCCAGATTACTTACATTCTATATATATAATTCCCGAGGTCGCTCCATTGTGTGTTGTCCCCTCTCCTATCTCCCCCCTCCCCACCAACACTGAAAGTGAACATTGCAAAAGAAGATTCGCGTCCAGGTGGCGGAAGTTTCTCTTTCTCTCTCTCTCTCTCTCTTGTTCTCTGTCGTTCCCTTTGGCGAAAAGCAAGCGAATCCCTGACAAAGTTCGATTTACGAGAGGTTGGAGATTCTCTCCTGTACCTTATATATATAAAAGAGAAGAAAACGGAAAGATGGTGGTCGATAATCGTAAACCTCGATAGGGGCAATGGGGTACAATCGTGTGCTCTCATGAGTCGAGTTAACGTCAAGGATTAAGGTCGCTGACTAAAGCTGTACAGATATAGATATAGATATATATATATAGGGAAGCAACTCGTATATTTACCTGTCCGGTCTGTTGAGCATTGTTGGGATCTCCGCTTTCCTTACCCCAACTACACTTCACCGTCTGACCATTGATATCAGTGTTGTGCACTGCAACGATAGCGTGCGTTGCCGATTCCTTTGTAGAAAATCTGTAAGCAAAAAATAACGAGAAATTGTTAAATAAAATCATTATTTTTATTTACACAGGAATCAAAGAATATCACAGTAAATCGTGAAGTGTTAAAAAGTGTTGCAGATTAAATAAACACAAAAAAAAAATTATCATGAGACCTTTTAAAAGCTTTCAAATTTTAAGTGTTTTGACATTATATATTCTGATTTAAGTTACAATTTTATTTTATCAAAAAGTTAAATAGTTATATGTACTCTCAAAATATGATCCAGCCAAAAAATAACTGATTTATAAGTAAAAAGTCAATTACTAATTTAAATAGTAATATTTCTACTGACAATTAATTAAAAATAACAATAAATACAATAGTACAATGGATTCTCTAATCTAAGTGCCAACTTTCCCTTTTGGGAATAACCAACTTGATCTCGGTAATTCATTAATTAGAAAAATAACATATTGTTCGTTAAAAATAATTAATGATTCAGTAAATTTTTTTGACCGATTTAATAGTCAAATTTAACTAATTTTTCAGTTATTTTAAACTGATTCAGAAGCAAAAAGTCAGTCACTGATTGTCAGTTAAAACCGTGATATTTTAACTGATTCAAATTAAGAAAGTAAAAATAAATTTCATTTAACGAGAAAAGCATTTTATATTGTAAAACCATTTTGAAAATACGTATTTTCTATTTTGCATTTGAAATAACTTTTTAAAAATTATTTTATATTTTATATTTGAAATCATTTTTGAGGAACCATTTAGTATTTAGCATTTCAAATAGGTTTTGAGACGCATTTTTAACATCTCTAATAATTAAAGATGACCAAGTAATACAGCATTATTTTATATTATAAGAATATTATACATCTTCAAAATTATTATTATTAATAATTATTAATAATTATTCCATTATTCCAATTCAATTATTATTTTCAAAAATGTTTAACTACAATCTTACTTTATTCATTTGTAAGATAATGAAAAAGGCCTATTTTTACAAGAATTTAATCATTTAAAAGCAAAAGTAAATAATTTTTTGGATAATTAAATGTTTCTCAGAATTCAATTTTCATAAAGAATTTTAGTAACAGATTTTTTAATAATTCAATTCTTTTGTCGAATTTTATTAAAACTTACATTAACATGAACTTTTTTCAAGAAATTCAATTAAAATTGTATAAAAAGTAATTTAAACCCTGCTATGAGTTTTATGAGAATTTTCAAATTAATTCGTTTCACGGTAAATCGTTAGGTATTAAAATAACACCAAAATGGATTAAAATAACACTAAATTGGATTATTTTAATCCTTTTTGGTGTTATTTTAATACCTAACGATTTACCGTGTTACAATTCAATTTTACAAAATTTCAATTATTCGGAAAATCAGCAATTAAATGTATATTAAAAAATAAAAACTTGAAATAATTTCAACAAAAATCCTATGAAACTTTTAAAAAGAATTAATTCTACATAATTTTTTCTCATAAATATGAAAAATTAAGAATTTTAATGATTTTAAGTTGAAACTTTTTCAAAATTTAATTATATCCAAAAATCCGCGTTATAATGCTTTTAATACTTAAGTATAATCTAAAATTTTAACTGAAATTCAGTTTTAAAACCATTTTTATTAGTAAATTCTACGAGAACTCAATTATTTAAATACAAAAATAAATAATTCATTAATTCCATGTTTGTTGAAATTAAATTCTCATTAAAAATGGTATCAACAAAAGTTTTAAATTATTAAATTCTTTGGTCGAATTTTAATAAGATTTTTAAGAATAATTACATTTTTCGAGGAATTTGATTAAAATTGCATTAAAAATAATTGAAATTCTGCAATGAGTTTTATTATTTATGAAAATTATTGAATTCCTAAAAGAATTTTATTATTTATAAAATAAATTGAATCCCTGTAGAAATATTATTATTTATGAAAATAATTGAATTCCTAAAAGAATTTTATTGTTTATAAAATAAATTGAATCCCTACAGAAATATTATTGAAAATAATTGAAATATTGCAAAGAAATTTATAAAAAAATTTGTAAATAATTGAATTCCTGTAAAATTTTTTATTATTTAAGAAAATAATTGAATGTTTGCGTAGAATAATATTCATATTTTTTTAATACTGGAATTCTTTTGGAAAATTTTATTCAAATAGTAGATATTGGAAATTATGGAATTTTAGACAATTTTTGAAAATAATTGAAATTTTGACAAGCACACAATCAAAATATAATGTAAGAAATATTTAAAAGAAGGAATTATATAATTTGACTTTAGTATAATTCTAGTCGATATTCAGTCGGACACGAACCACTTAATTAAGAAAAAATGATTTTCAATTTAATTCTTAGTTTCCAAAAATATATTAAAAAAATTTTGTAAATAAAAATAATTTTTCTAGTACAGTTATTATTATATAAAAAGAAATACGAAAACAGTATCAATAACAGTAACTTAAAATATCGCTAATATAGTGAAATTTGTAGTTGTTTCAGGTGAAAAATTGTTTTCTTGTACCTAATACTAATATCTAGATTGTAGTAATAATATAAAAACAATAATAATAATGTTAATAAATATTGAAAAAAGTAGAATAAATAATGATAATAATAAAAATCCTAACATCTATTTTACAAATGAATAAAAAATATAATAATGCAATAAAAAAAATAAATAATAATAATATTTTTTTATATAAATATATAACGATATTAATATTAATAGTAATAACAATAATAATAATAATAATAATAATAATAAAAGTATATATAACTGTACATAAAAAATGTAATAACAGCATTTTGTAAAGAGGCGAAATTTTTATTTTGTCTTCTCTCGAAACTGGCAAAGCATTTTGTGTGTATTACTTTTATTACAGAATGTAAAAAATATGTCACGAATTTTCTCCACGTGGCCTTTGATTAATGAACATTTGGAGAGTCTTTTATTCTTTTATGATACATATATCTATATATATACAGTGTGTGTGTATTTATATATGTCATACGCTTTATCAGAAAAATGGATGACAGTCTTTTACAGACAATTAGACAGTTTTTTGTAGCACATATATTTCCCATGAGAGTGTAACAAAACTTTTACAAACAAAAAAAAGTACAATTATTAACAAAGTTTTTCTATACGTTTTATCATCGAATTTAATTTTTTTTTAAATTACAAAAACAAAAGAATACTTTTTTCCTTTTTTCTGAGTGTGACATATAGGAAATAATTTTGTCTTTTAGAGCTTATGTCTATACTTTTGTAAATTATAATAAATTTTAATATCTATGTGTGTTCTATTTTTTAATAAATATATTTTTATATATTCTGATAATTTAGTATTTTAAATACTATTTTAAATACTGTCGTGTCAATTCTTTAATATATAATAATAAAAAAAATCAGCACTGCTATACTAAATATTTTATTTCTGAATAATAATGTTGTGTGATTTTCACTTCTATTATTTATTTTTCTACACATTGACTTATGCTACTTAATTTGAAATTATTTCTCTAATTAAGAAGTTTATCAGAAATTTAATTTACCTAATTTGAAATTATTTCTCAAATTAAGTAGTTTCAAATCATTGTTTAATCAGACCATAAAATGGTAAAAATATTGCTTAAACTTCTGAACTATTTGAGTTTTTGTCTAATTAAACGTAGACTTAAACTACCTAATTCAGAGTCGAAAATAATTTACAATCTTTATATTTTAAATTAAGTGCCAAAATTTGTTTTCAACAGTTCATAACAATTTTCACGTGTAAATTGAGTAGTTCAAGTCGACACATGAACAGACTAATCGTTAAATATTGCTTAATTAAGTTTATAACTACTTAAGTTAGAACTTAAATTAATCGTTCCAGTCTAATTAAATCTATCGACTTGTACTAGTTAACTCAATGTAAAAAATTATTTTTTTGCGACAAAATTTAATGTAGAAATATTCATATAAGAAATATATTTCGATTTAAGTATTTTTGGCAAATTATTCATTCGAACAAAAAAATATACCAGGCCGGTCTAAATATTGACTCGAATCACTTAATTTCAAAATAAAAATATGTATTTTACTTTTTAAAAAAAGTACTTTTAGTAAATATTTTGTTGAATTGTCATTTACCTATTAATTAGTAATTACTGACTGAATATTGACCTATACTACTTAGTTTTCAGTTTTATTTTCTTATTTCTTTTTCTTATATTCTTTTACTATTAATATTCTCCTTGGTATACACTTTTAGGGTTTTTATTTCATTCAAATTTCTCACACACTTAGAAAGTAATATATTTTTTTATCGAACATAACTATTTTTGTTATACAGTCAACCAAAAATTATTTTTGAATGAAACATAATAATTTTGATTCAATATATAATAAATTTAACTAAGGGAACATGCAAGTTCAAAATGTCCAAAAAATCTATTTTTTTTGTTTTTATTTTCGACCCCAAAAACCCCCTGTAACGATTTTCAAGCAAATCCAATGATTTAAAAAAAAATGTCCGCCATATTGGATCCACCATTTTGAATTTTAAAAATCTGATTCCTTATTCGTAATTAGCGACCCCAAAAATCCCCGAGTAACGATTTTCAAGCAAATTCGATGATTTAATAAAAAAAATGTCAAAACTTATGAACAAAAACTTTAAATGCGTTTTTCTCAAAATTTCTTTTTTTGATCTGGTAAGACTCATATCTCGAGTTCTTCTGAAGTAACACATTTTTTTTACAAATTCTTAAATAAATAACTTATTACATGTAAAAGAAATTTTTTCAAATAAATCTCATAGTTATTTTAATAATATATATTAAAAAAGCCTTCTTTTTGCCAGTTTTGAACTGGAATGCCCCCTTAAATAAAAATTATGTATATTTAAATTATAAAATATGTTTATTTATAAGGGAGAGGGCCCCAAGATGGACATTTTCCTATAAAATTTTTGTTTAAAGTGACAGCAGCTTCTCAAATTTTATATTTTTTTTGTTTTTATAGACAAAGATTTTTATGCATATTTGAAAAATAAAACCATTTTTTTTTCTACTGCGCATATCACCTGAATTTTTTGTCAAAAAAAAGTTTTATTTCCGATTTTTCTCAAGTTGATAAAGTTATTTAAATTTTTGATTTTAGATAGGTATTTATCGTTAGAATATTATTTATTTATCATATAATAATATTCTAAAAATGATTTTATTAATATTTTGTTTGTATACAATTTTTTTCTGGGTTTCAAAAAATGGTGTCATTTACCCTAGGATGGACACTTTCAAGACCCTACGATGGACACCACATTTCAATGTATTTATTTTTATGCTTTCGATTACACATGTTTTTAAATAATTTTGTAAGCCTCGTTATTAAGGTTTTTTATTTTTACCGCCTTGGTAAACTCTGTGGCCCTCGTTACGAATGTCCGAATTGTGACTCGGACGATTCTTTTTAAAATTACAGATTTTATTAGTTTGTTACTCTTAAATTATCAAATTGAAGTTAAATATGTTATTACTTTGTTATTGTCAAGAAATAAAATTAAACTCGTTTAATATCGTTACGAATGTCCGAATTTTGACTAGGACGATTCTGCTTAGAATTGCAGATTTTATTACTTTGTTACTCTTAACTTGTCAAATTAAAGTTAAATATGTTATTTTTTTATTCTCAAGTTATAAAATTAAGATTTTTAATAATGTTATTCCTTGTAAAGAGAATAAAATGATTAAATATTAGTTTAAAAATTCATACAGGATGTTTATCTTTAATTTACCACACTTTAAAGTGATTTTTAAGAAGGTGTCCATCTTGGGGCCATTTTTTTTTTTGGTAAAAAATTTTAACAATTAGAAAAAATGCTATAAAGTATGTTTAAGTTCAAAATAAAATTTTATCTTAGTGGCCATAAGTTACCTAATAAATTGTACTTTCATTTAGTATAAAACATTTTAACTAGAGGTGTGCATTTAATCGAGTCGATTCGAAAATTATTCGACTCGACAACAGAAAACTCGAGTCGGGAATAATTCGAATCGAACTAGCCAATTCGAAACTTCGAATTCGAATTTCGAATTGGCCGATTCGAATCGAAAGTAAATTCGAATCGAACTAGCTAATTCGAAACTCCGAGTTCGAATTTCGAATTGGCCGATTCGAAAATCGGAGTTTCGAATTGTACAACTTAACTCGGTTATTTAATTCGCACAATCATTTTGACAGAAATCCTAACCTAAAATTAGTAGGCTGGTATTCATAATACATCTATCTAGTACTTAGAAACTTTTTCTTAAAAATGTCAATATATTTTTTATTAATTCTATAATTTTAATATATAATTAACATACCAAAAAAACTAACATACCAAAAGAAATTATATTATTTGTAAAAAGAATTGTAACATACCAATAATGTGTTGAAAGTGAACAGGGTTCGAACCAGTGAAAGTTTTTAAAAATACGGACTTAACGGACCAATTACTGACAAAAATAAAACCAGTCCGAGTCAAATAAGAGAACATTTTACTTTAAACTATAAATTCAATTTTTCATATCATAACCGATCACTCCGAGTATTATATAGCCTTATATCACTTGGAGTGATCAATATCTTCAAGTTTTCTAATAATTAAAAATAACCGAGTGATACAATCATTATCAATTCAATTATTATTTGCAAGAATTTTTAAATAAAATTCTTCTTTAAATCGATTCTTAACAATTTTCGAAAAAGTTCTTTGAGAATTTTCAAATCCATTAGTTTACAATATTCAATTTTACGAAATTTCAAATATTCCTAAATTCTCCAATTAAATAAATATTAAAAAATAAAAACTTAAAATAATATTTGCAAAATTCAATTAAACTTTTTCAAAATTGAATTATTTTTAAAAATTCACGCTACATTGCTTTTAATATTTAATTGTAATCTAAAAATGTAACTGAAATTCATTTTTAAATTAATTTTTATAAAATGATTCTAATAAAATTTTAAGAATAATGACATTTTTTGAGAAATTCGATTAAAATTGTATTAAAAATAATTCAATTTTTGCAAAGAATTTTACTGTTTATAAATAAAATAAAATTATTTCAATGGATTTATTAAAATTTTAGAAGATAACTGAATTCATATGAGATATACTCTATAACGAATTAAAAAATGAATTTTTTCGTGGAATTTTTTGAAAATAATTGAATTTTTTTCAAAAATTTTACAATTTAAGAAAATAATTGAATCTTTTTGAAGTATTTATTAAAATTTTAGAAAATAATTGTATTTATTCGTAAAATTTTATTAAAATTTTGTCTAAAAATAATTGAATTCTTGCAAAGAATTTAATTATTTTCAATATGCTCGATATTCAATATTTTCAATATTTCAAAAAATTCAAATACATACACAAACAAGATTCAGAATTATAAATTAAAATTCCCCAAAAAATGATTTTTTTAAATTATCCAAAAATTCTTCAATTGTTCTTGAAACATTAAATTTATTTATTTACTAAAAATTGTGTAATAGATTTGCAAAATAAGTTTTTTTTCCTTATGTAATACAAACAATAAGCGAAATATTTCCTTCACTTTCAACAAGTTTCTAAGTACTAGATAGCTGTATTATAAATACCAGCCTACTAATTTTAGGTTAGGATTTCTGTCAAAATAATTGTGCGAATTAAATAACCGAGTTAAGTTGTGCAATTCGAAACTCCAAATTCGAATTTCGAATTAGCTTGTTCGATTCGAATTTACTTTCGATTCGAATCGGCCAATTCGAAATTCGAATTCGAAGTTTCGAATTAGCTAGTTCGATTCGAATTTATTTTCGATTCGAATCGGCCAATTCGAAATTCGAAACTTCGAATTGGCTCGTTCGATTCGAATTATTCCCGATTCGAATTTTGCACACCTCTAATTTTAACCTATCTTATTCGGTTTGGATTTTAGAGCCATCAATCTTGGGGCCGTCTCCCCTAATAAAAAATATTTTTTTGATTGACTACTCATTTTTGAATTAAAAAAAATTTTCTCATTGCATTACTAAATATTTAAAATAGAATATTTGACTGAAAAAAATTAAAAACACATTAATACTTTATTTTCATTTAAAAACTGTAAATGAGAAGAAAAAAAAACTGTAAAATAGAATATAAATATTTTAATGAATCATATATCTTAATGTTGGTTTTTTTTGAAAAAAAAGAAGATAATGAATGATTGAATACACAATGTGAAAGTTTCGTGTGAAAAAGCGGGGTTTTCGAGTCATAAACAACCTTTAGAAAAGTGATTTAGACGCTTGCCGTAATTGCTAGAAGTGAGGCTTCACGGATTTTGCGTCTTGGCAGCCTTCACTGTGGGTAAAATAATAAAGTCTGCGAGAATCATCGATCGTTTTCGCTTACCGCCAACTTACGGATGAAGCAAGGTGGTAGGGATGAAAAGTGTTGGGGGCAGAGAGAGTTGGGGGGGGGGGGTGAAATTCTACTGAAGAGGTAAAAGAGGCACTGGCAGAGGGTAAAAGGGGTTAAATTCTATATGGATCCAGAGAGAAAGAGGGGAATGAAGAGAAAGAGAGGGAGAGAGAGTATATAAACACAATTTAAATCCAGGAAGCGAAAACTGAATGGAATCACTATTTACTAGAATATATACTGTATGTACTATATATAGACTACATATATATGCATATATTGCAGGGTATTATTTATTGAGCCCTTCAATTATGGGAAAATCGAGGCCTGTTCGCTCGCCCGTTTGGCATTTTCCCAAGATTTTCAAGTGGATGTTCCTCTGTCGCATAGTGACAAAACGGTATGTGCAAGTATACACACATATATATATTGAGCTTATGCAACAGCACTAGACATAAACACATCGTTTTTAACGATATTATAAAGATAATCTTTTGCGCACACTCACACGCTAGTGTGTTTGGGTGGGAGTGGGGAAAAAGAGGGAGGGATTTTAAGGGTTCATAAAACGCTTAGCGTTATCGCTTCAAGAATCCACTCTTTATGGAAGCAGCTCGAAGAGTCCTCGTTACCTTACCGGTTGCCACTGTTATGATATTGCGATAAACATGTGATCCAGCCAAGCAATATTGGATCAATTCTTTATATATGAGAAAGTTATTTTCAACTTTTAGATGTTAAACTGTTTATCATATAACGGGGCTTTTGTTATACTAGACCACCGTTCTTCCATCGTGCAATATCTTTATTACTGCCAGAAGAGGAAGAAAAAAAATATTTATATAGAGAAATTTTATTTTTATTATTATTACACTGCACATTCAAGACACGTCCGTTTTAACCTCATTTTTTTAAACAGATTTTTATATGAATCGTTTGCGATTTTTTTTTTATTCTATTTCTATTTGCACTTATTTCTTTCTTGTTCATCTTTTCTTACACGGTAAATCGTTAGGTATTAAAATAACACCAAAAAGGATTAAAATAATCCAATTTAGTGTTATTTTAATCCATTTTGGTGTTATTTTAATACCTAACGATTCACCGTGTAGGCTTTTTTTTCTAATTTGCAATATTCGGCTATTTAAATTTCTATTTTCAGTGGTGTAATTTTTTCTACAATCAGACTATCACTCAAAGTATATTGATAAAAGAAAAATAATTTCAAAATATAGGTTTTATATTTTTTTAAGCAGTAGAAGTCAATATTTATACAGAAAACTAAGGTACTGAAAATAAATAATAAATTCACTATCATTGATTTGTGTTTTAAATAAAAATAAAAATTCTACTATCAGTATTCAAGCAGACATTGTATTTCCATTTAAAAACTTTTTAATTAAAACAAAATGAATTTCCAAATAATAGTGGTTTTGTAAATTTAATTAATATTGACAAGAATTCAAGTAGTAATTGACAGAGAATAATTAAATAATTGTCTGTCACTTCATGTTATTCATAAATTTGGAAAAATTAATTTAAATTTTAAAGTTGTCGAGATAAATGTATAGTCAGACAAAGCTATGTTTAAAAAGATCGATAGTTGAATTGTTTTTTACTATAGAATTGTTATTGTTTAAATAATTTAATTAAAACAATAAATTGCTAAATGTAACCATTTATAAACTTAGATAAATTTATACATTTATAAATGTATTGTAATAACAATTTTTTTTAATTTCGAAGTAGTTGTCAGTATTGAATTAGACATTGCATTTTTAATGTGAAAGCTTTAATTAAAACTAAATTTATTTCTAAATAATATTTTTTGTATTTAAATTAAAAATTAAAAGGATTCCAGCAGTCAATGAATAGTCAGGCAAATATTATTTGAACCTATTTATAAATTTATAAAATAACATACATCAGAAAATTAATTCAGATGTTTATGTAGTTGAGACCACTGTACAGTCAGACATCGACATGCTAAAAAAATTTGATAATTATACAGTAAAACGTGAGGTGTTAAAATATCACCAGAATGGATTAAAATAATCTGCAACTATTTAATCCCTCTAGGATTTAATTAACACGAAAAAGAATTAAAATAATCTATTTTAGTGTTATTTTCAACTCTGAATGAAATTTTATTTTAAATGAAACACCAAAGTCAATGATTTGTAAAAATTCAACAAATTTAGCTTTTTTCAGGGAGAATAGTAAATACTTACTAACTAACTTACTAATATAGTTACTAAATTTAATTGTGTTCAAAAATTAAAAAAGATTCTCAAAATTCCAATTCTTTTTATAAATATTAAAATTCTTCTCTGATATTCAATTATTTTCATAAATAATAACATTTCTATAGGAATTCAATTATTTTATAAATGATAAAATTCTTTTACCAATGCAATTATTTTCATAGATAAAACAAACTCATTACAGAATTTCAATTATTTTTAAGGCAACTTTAATCAAATTCCTCGAAAACTGTAACTATTCTTAAAAATCTTATTAAAATTTCCCTGAAGAATTAAATGATTTAAACGATTTGTTGATAACATTTTTTATGAGAATTTAATTTCAACAAACATGAAAGTTATAATTTATTTATTTTTGTATTTAAATTATTGAAAACATAGTTACTAAATTTAATTGTGTTCAAAAATTTAAAAAAATTCTCGTCAAAATTTCAATTCTCTTTATAAATAATAAAATTCTTCTCTGTAATTCAATTAATTTACAAAATTTTAAATAAATTCTTGTCAAAATTGCAATTACTCTCAAAAGTTTTCTAAAATTCTATAATTTTTAATACCTACTATTTCAATAAAATTTTCCAAAAGAATTCCATTATTGAAAAAAAATTCAATACAATTCTACCCAAACATTCAATTATTTATTATTATTTTTATTTAATATTTATTATTTATTATTTATTTATGTTATTTTTTTATAAGAACTTAAGCAGAAATTCAATTATTTTCATAAATAATAACATTTCTACAGGGACTTAATTATTTTTATAAATAATAAAATTCTTTTAGAAATTCAATTATTTTCATAACTAATAAAACTCATTGCAGAATTTCAACTATTTTTAATGCAATTTTAATCAAATTCCTCGAAAAATGTAATTATTCTTAAAAATCTTATTTAAATTCGTCCAAAGAATTTAATAATTTAAAAATTGTGTTGATAACATTTTTTATGAGAATTTAATTTCAACAAACATTAAACTAATTAATTATTTATTTTTGTAGGTATTTAAATAATTCAATCTTTGTAGAATTTACTAATAAAAATGGTTTTAAAAATAAATTTCAGTTAAAGTTTTAGATTATACTTAAGCATTAAAAGTATTTATAATGTGGACTTTTAGAAATAATTAAATTTTGAAAAAATTTCAAACTAAATTCATTGAAATTCTTAATTTTTCATATTTTTGACGTAAAATTTTGTAGAATTAATTCTTTTCAAAAGTTTAATAGGATTTTTATTGAAATTATTTCAAGTTTATATTTTTCAATATATATTTAATTGCAGAATTTCCGAATAATTGAAATTTTGTAAAATTGAATTGTAAACGAATAAATTTGAAAATTCTCATAAAACTCATCGCAGCAAGTCAATAATTTTTTCATACAATTATAATTGTATTCCTTAAAAAAAGTAATTATGTTCATGCAAGTTTTCATAAAATTCGACAAAAGAATTGAATTATTAAAAAATTTGTTAATAAAATTCTTTAAGAGAATTTAATTTTGAGAAACATTTAATTATTCAATAAATTATTTACTTTTGCATTTAAATGATTAAATTCTTGTAGAATTTTCTAATAAAAATGGATTTTCATTTCATAAAAATGAATTTCAGTTAAAATTTTAGATTATAATTGAATTTTTTAAGAAATATAGAGTGGACTTTTTGGAAATAATTGAATTTTGAAATTAATATTTTTGAAAAAGTTTAATGGAATTTTTTAAATATTATTTGAAGTTTTTATTTTCTAATATACATTTAATTAAAAAATTGAGGAATAATTGAAATTTCATGAAAGTAATTATTAAATTAATAATTAATTATTATTAATTAATTATTATTATTTATTATTATTATTATTATTATTATTATTATTATTATTATTAAGTAATTATTAATTATTATTAAAAATAATAGATTAAAGTAAAATTGTTGTTAAAAATTTTTGAAAATAATAATCGAATTGAAATAATGAAAATAATTTTAAAGAAGTATAATATTCTTATAATATAAAATAATGATTTTATTACTGTGTCGGAAAAATGAGAATTGGCAGGATTGAGAAGAATGAACTGGTGAGAGAAAATTAACTGTGACGTATGAATGACGAATAAATGACGTATGTGAACGAAAGAAAGTGGGAAAATGAGACAAGAAAGCAAGCAGTTATCTCCGTACCTCTGGTCGACTTGCCAGAAAATTCAGTCATGTAAATTTCATATATAATTTTAAATAAATGTACTTATATTTTCATTAATTGAGTTTCATTTTCACTAATACGCTATACGCAACATTTTGGTCCTTCGAGCCGGATTTATCCAATAATTTCGGAGTGAAAATAGTGAAAATTCGTGTGAAAATGACAAGGTGCTTGTGAATCGTAAAAGGACGCTATCAAGCGCATGGCGTCGCTTAATCATTATCGGAGATAGCTCAGTTTACTAATATTATTTATGGAAACTTTTTAAACTAAATCTTGGAACTTATCTTTATTCAACTGACTCTACATGGAATTTTAACTATTACAAAAACTATCTAATGGAAAGGCAATCGATCTAAGAAGGAAGGAATTATCGGGACGCATTATCAATTGAAAGAGGACATTGCGAGGCGTCATTGGCAACTCATCGGCAACTCATCGGCAACTCAACGGCATCTCATCGGCAACTCAACGGCTGCTCATCGGACATTATCTCGAATGTTGTTTGGTTGATTGTATTCTTTTTTTTATTTTGATGTTTGCTCCTGTGAACTAAGCGCAACGCATTAGGTAAGATTTGACTATTTTTTCGTATAAATAAAATTAGTTCGATTCGACCAAAGATGGCAGAACTAGAACAAAAAAGGAAGCTTCGTACAGCTGTAAAATCAAAAGCAACTCGTTTTAAGACGTATGTAGAATCATATAATCCGAATGTTGAAACGATTTATGAATTAGAGTCGCGATTAGAAAAGTTCGAACAGCTTTGGTCAGAGTTTGAACAAATTCAAGGCGAGATTGACTCGATTTTGCCTGAGATAGAACATAGGGAGTGGGAGAATTTTGAAAACGCCTTCTTTTCCACGCAAAATAACGCGAAACGTAAAAGGGCTCAATGCTTAGAGCTCTCGAGGTCTACACAGTCAAATTCAGAAGCGGCCATATTGACAAATGGAATTAGTGGGGGTTCATCATCGCATGCGCGACTGCCTATTATCACTTTGCCTAATTTCGATGGTAGCTACGAGCGATGGCAAAGTTTCTATGACACTTTTAATGCGATGGTTCACAGAAACACTTCTCTTGACACAATAACAAAATTTCACTACTTACAATCTGCGTTGACGGGTAAAGCTAAAGAGTATATCAATTCATTTGAGGTGACTGAAGATAATTATTTAATGGTTATTGAATTATTAAAAAAACGTTATCACAATTCTCGATTAATAATAAATCATCACGTGCAACAATTGTTTAATTTGCCTCAAGTGACAAAAGATTTAGCAGGCTCATTACGTACTTTATCCGATAATTTACAAAAACACACGCGCATACTCAAGCAGCTGAAGGAACCGGTCGACATGTGGGATACGTTGTTAATTTATTTAGCGACTACAAAACTTGACCATGTGACGAAAAGGGAATGGGAATTAAAGGTTGTGTCAGATAAACTATCAAAATTTGCGGAATTTATCGATTTTTTGGAAACGCGCTGTCAAATGATGGAAGCTATTTTGCCGATTGCTTCGCATGCTACGATAACTAAAATGAATTCAAATCAGGGAATAAAACGAGAATCAAATAAAACATTAACTCATATGGCGGTCGGTAAAAATTCAGCTGATTGCGTATTATGTCACAAGGATCATAGAATTTACGTCTGCCCGAATTTTCGCGATTTGTCGGTGGAAGATAGAAGATCGAAAGTCAAAGTACTTAATTTGTGTTTTAATTGTCTGGGCATAAATCATGCGGCTAGAGATTGCAGATCTTCACGTTTGTGTAGGCAATGCAATCAAAAGCATCATTCTCTATTGCATATGGGCAATCAACTCGAATCAGATAATAATTATCAAAAGTCAAAGGAAGTTGATAAACAGGGTGACGTGAATTCAGGTTCTAGTGTTTCTGTGAATATGTTTGCGCACAAAGACACAGGGGAGAAGGTTTTGTCAACGGTGGCGATATTCATTCAAAACGACGTAGGTAAAAAAGTCAAGGTTAGAGCGCTATTAGATAATGGATCTATGGCAAATTTTATGACCAGGGAGCTTTGTGAGCAATTGAACTTAAAGGAAACTCAGGTATCGCATACTGTATCGGGAATTGATTTAACACAGACGAATATTAATTCGTGTACTTCGGCGACGATTAAATCTGTACAAAATTCGTATAAGGTTAGGACGGAGTTTTTCATCACGAATAATATTTCTCAATGCATTCCGATAAAGAAAATTGACGTTAATTCCTTATCCATTCCTGAACAAATCCAACTCGCAGATCCCGATTTTTATAAGCCTCAACCTGTTGATATTCTTTTAGGCACCACTATTTTTTGGGATTGCCTCGAGCCTGAACAAATTAAGCAGGGTCATGGACATCCGGTGCTGCAGCTGACAAAGTTTGGATGGATTATTGGAGGTCATTTGTCGACAGTTATTGCTAAAACAAAACAAACAAATTTATTCTGCGGATTTTTGAGCGAAGCATCGTTGGATCAACAATTACAAAGGTTCTGGGAAGTCAACGAGGGAAGTGAAACGAAAATGATGTCGATTGAGGAAGCGGAATGCGAGGAGCAATTTTTAAAAACAGTTAATCGAGCGCCAGATGGAAAATTTGAAGTCACAATGCCTATGAAGAAACAATTTGAGGAGCTTGGAGAGTCACGAGCGAATGCTGAAAGACGATTGTTGTCAATGGAACGACGCTTTAGGAAGGATGATCAACTGAAACAACGGTATAAAGATTTTTTGGATGATTATCTCAAATTGGGTCATATGTCTCGAGTAAGGGAAACTGTGGAATCAATCAATTACTTACCTCACCATGCGGTGTTGAAGGAAGCGAGTACTACAACGAAGCTAAGGGTGGTGTTTGATGCATCGTGTAAAACATCATCTGGGTTAGCACTAAATGATTGCATTATGACTGGTCCTGTGGTTCAGCAGGATTTGTTTAATATAATTCTTCGTTTCAGGCAGTATCCATTTGTCCTCACCGGGGACGTGGTAAAAATGTATCGGCAGATATGGGTGCATCCGGATCAGCGGAGGTTTCAGTGTATTTTGTGGAGAGAGGATTCCACGAAACCAATGGAGGTTTTCCAACTCAACACGGTAACTTTCGGGATCACTGCTTCCCCATACTTGGCAACCCGCTGTCTTCTACAATTGTCGAACGAACATAATGATAGTCATCCAGATGCTTCTCGAGTCATTAGAGAAGATTTTTACGTTGATGACATGTTGACGGGGGGTGATACTGAGGAGGAAGTCGTCAAGATCAGAAACGAAGTAAACGAGATCTTATCATCTGCCGGTTTAGAATTGCAGAAAATTCATTCGAATGCAAAGTGTGCAGATCATGATCAAGAGGAGCTGGAAATCACCGAGATCAAGACATTGGGTCTTCGATGGCAACCAATGGAAGATCGGCTGAGATATTGCTCGTCGTACGAAGAAAGGTCAGGAGTGATTACGAAACGCATGATGTTGTCTGCTATAGCACAAATATTTGATCCACTCGGCTTGATTGGACCATTTGTCGTGATATCAAAAATGCTGCTTCAACATCTGTGGAAATTAAAACTCGAATGGGATGCCCCAATCCCTAATGATATTGGTGAGAAATGGATTTCTCATTGCAATGAGCTGAAAAATATGGATCATCTGAAGATTCCGCGTCATGCATTGATTGTTGCACCAAGGTCGATTCAAATACATGGATTTTCCGACGCTTCGGAAAAAGCATACGGAGCATGTATTTATCTACGCTCTGTGGACTTGAATGGAACAGTGTTGACTCGTTTGTTGTGCGCTAGATCCCGAGTAGCTCCTATGAAATCATTAAGCCTACCTAGGCTGGAATTATGCGGAGCTGTATTGCTGGCGGAACTTTATATCAAGGTCCGAGATGCACTCACCATAAACGTCGAAGAGTCTTTCTTCTGGAGTGATTCCACGATCACATTAGCGTGGATTAAGGGAGATCCGTCGAGATGGCAGACCTTTGTATCCAATCGCGTAGCACAGATTCAACGGTTAACCGGTGCTGAAAAATGGAGTCATGTCAGGACAGAAGAAAATCCAGCAGACCTGGTTTCACGAGGAGCTAGATTGAATGATCTATTAAATTCGAATCTCTGGTGGAATGGACCTAATTGGTTGCAGAACAACGGTGACGACTGGCCACAGGATGACATCGTGATCTCGGAGATTCCTGAAGAAAAAAAGGTTGTACTGACCTTTGCGATACAACAGAAGGATTTTTCACTGTTAAAAAGATTCTCATCGTGGAATAAACTTCGCCGAATCACAGCGTATTGTCTACGTTTCAAGGACAATTTGAGGAAGAAATGCAAGGGTGATTCAATTATCGTTGGAAATTTATTAGCCGAAGAGTTAAACAACGCTGACATGGTGCTGATCAGAATGCAGCAAGAAGAAGAGTTTTCGGGAGAAATTTCCAGGCTTCGCGAAAATAGATCAATAGATCCGAAGAGTAGACTGCTATCGCTGAACCCTTTTTTGGACAACAATGGATTGATTCGAGTTGGTGGAAGACTATCACAGGTACCTGCTTCCTATTCCCAACGTTTTCCTGTTATTTTATCCTCCAATCATTTCCTTACCGAATTAATAATACGCGATTTTCATTACAAAAATTTACACGCTGGAACTTCGTTGTTGCTTGCTTCTTTGCGAGAAGCTTATTGGATTCTATCTGCTAGGCGATCGATTCGAAAAGTATTAAACAAATGTGTATTGTGTTTTAGGATGAAACCGAAATATGTGAACCAATTAATGGGCAGCTTACCAATTGAGCGCGTCACTGCTTCTCGGGCATTTGCGCACACTGGTCTGGACTATGCGGGACCATTTAACATTAAAATTTCACGAAATAAGACTCAAAAAGCGTACCTCTGTGTCTTTGTGTGCATGGCGGTCAAAGCGGTGCACTTGGAACTGGTCTCGGATCTGTCAGCGAATGCATTTTTGAATGCGTTAAAGAGATTTATTGCTCGCCGTGGGAGGTGTTTGTCGTTGTCGTCAGACAATGGCAAGAACTTCGTCGGAGCCAATAACGAACTAAAAAGAATTGTGACGCGGTTGCTGACGGAAACCGAGAGCAGGACCAAGATTTTGGATTTTGTTGCGAATCACTCGATTAAGTGGAACTTTATTCCGCCTTACTCGCCTCACATGGGTGGCTTGTGGGAAGCGGCGGTCAAATCGGCGAAATCGCATTTGAGAAGTGTACTCAGTGACACGCCGCTCACATTTGAGGAATTTTATACTTTAATTGTCCAGGTTGAATCTATTTTAAATTCACGTCCATTGTGTCCGGTATCGTCAGATTCAAATGACTTGAATGTTCTTACTCCCGGACACTTTTTGGTGGGAACCGCGTTAAATTCTATTTTAGAAGAAAATATTCTCGATGTACCAAGCAATCGTGTCAATAGATTTCAGTTATTGACACAAATGCAGCAATCTTTCTGGCGAAGATGGTCACTCGAGTACATAACTCAAATGCAGTCTCGTTCCAAATGGAAAAAATGCCTCGATAACGACAAGTTGCGCTTAGGTCAAATAGTAATTTTAAAGGACGACAATTTGCCGCCATTGCAATGGCGTTTAGGGCGAATCCAGGAATTGCATCCTGGTCATGATGGACTAATTCGAGTCTTGAGTATTAAGACGAGTACTGGGGTGGTAAAGCGTGCATTGCCCAAAAGTTTGTATTTTGCCAATGGACGACGAATAATGTGTGAAAAAGGTGATTTTGTTACGAGTGTAATAATTATTGAAATGCAGAGTGAATCTGACGCGAGCATTTCAAGGGGGGCGGTATGTCGGAAAAATGAGAATTGGCAGGATTGAGAAGAATGAACTGGTGAGAGAAAATTAATTGTGACGTATGAATGACGAATAAATGACGTATGTGAACGAAAGAAAGTGGGAAAATGAGACAAGAAAGCAAGCAGTTATCTCCGTACCTCTGGTCGACTTGCCAGAAAATTCAGTCATGTAAATTTCATATATAATTTTAAATAAATCCAAGTACTTATATTTTCATTAATTGAGTTTCATTTTCACTAATACGCTATACGCAATATACTGAGTCATCTTTAATTATTATTAAATATGAAGAAAATATCTTCATGTTTAATAGTTATAAAAAATTTGAATAAACTAAAATTTCATTCATTGTAAAAAATAACACCAAAATTGATGATTTTATTCTTCAACACTTTTTAATACCTCACGATTTACTGTGTAACTATCAATTTTTAGTAGTGTTATTTTATGAATAGTCAGAGATTCACTACTCTAAGTAAAAAAAAACAATTTTAAAAGAAATACTTTGAATTTTCAGTAGTATAATTCAATGTCTGTCATTGACTTCTATACATAAAAAATTATACAACTGAAAATGGAAATTTAATTATCGATATTCTTTAACAGTGCGATGTCTGACCGAATAGTTACTAACACTACTTGGCAGAATAAATTTTCGCTGTTATAATATAATATTTAAATAATATTCCATTAGTCAACTCGTTAAATATGATATTAAAAATTAAAAATTCCAAAAACTATTCTTCTTTATAAGTTAAAGAAATTGTCAAATACTCTATTATTAAAAACAGTATTTTTTATATAAAAAATAATTTTTTTCTATAAAAGACAGAAAATTTATGAATGAATCGTGAACAATCTTGTAAATCGCCTTTCCCTGCTGATAAGAGGACGTTATCCTCATCACAACTACGACGACGACGACGACAGGCACGCTCTCTTCTCTGTTGTAAATCCCAATGGATTTTGAGACTCGCTTGTCGACCGTGTCATGAAGCAATGAATATAGTCTCTGGACCCTCTGTGAGTCCTTTTGAATTAATAGAGCGTAGTTCGAGACTCCGGAGAATTCGGATCTGGAGAACGCGGCTTCCTATCAGAACGAACAGTCAATCTATATATCAAGCGTGAGCACATTAGTTCACGGAATATTCGAGACCACATGGGAATTAGAATTCATACTCCTAAACAGACTGCCTTTGGTTAGCGATTGAGGTTCATGTACCGCTCTCTTGCATTGCATGAAAATCGTTTCACCATACGTATGTGTACCATACATTTGGAAATATTATATTCACAGTTATACATATTGCATTTTCTCCTAATTACTAAATTCCGATTTTTAATAAATTCAATTGTTTTTTATAAAATTCAGTAATTATAGTAAATTATTATAAATAGAATTTAAGAAATTAATTTACTAACATTTTTTCTTAAATTTAAATTATCATTAACTTAATGAAATTAATTGAAAATTCAAATTTTATAAAATCGTAATATTATTAATAAATTTCTGAAGAAAATGATAATTTTTAAGCACAGTACATTAATCAAAAACTGACTTAATAGAACTTTTGAGCTCAAAAATACGATAATTTTCCATATAATTTTGTTTTTAAGATATAAACTTAAACAATTTCAAAATTGTTTTCTTTTCTCTGTTTTATAAAACTTTAAAGTAGTTGAAACGCGCAACAACAATTAATTCAAATTAACTTCAAAAGATTATTTCCACTGTGTCTTCAAATTAATTCAGATGAATTTCAAACCAATTATTTCTGCTCCTTGGTAGTAAATAATATTTCCTTCCTAACATGAGTTAACGATATTTGAGATCAAGCATAGTAATGATCATTATGCGATCAGGCATCGTATTGTTAATGAAAACAATCGTAATTATAATTTCAAGTAGTATAGGTCAATGAACAGAACGGATAATTATACAAGCACATTAACAATAATTAATTCCAAAAACAGATTCTACTTGCAAGTAATGGAGATCAATGTTTAGTCAGACAATTAGTAAAGTATGGTAATAATAATGCAAACAAATTCCAAAATTAACGTCTATTATTATAAGTAGTATAAGTCTGTGTAAAGTGGGACAATTAGAGAAGCACGTGAACAATGAATAATTTTAAAGTAAATTTCTGTTTTCAGTAGTGAGAGTCAATGCATAGTCTGGCATATAAACAGGTAGATTTAGTGAACAATTTCAAAGTCATACTTTATTTTAAAATAGTAAATGTTGAAGAATATGAAATTTTAAGTAGTGAAGGTCAGTATTTAATCAGACATTGAACTATTAATGAAAATAAACGTATTTACGATTTGAAGTAGTAATAGTCACTGCGAGTCAGACAAACATTTTTGTTCTCTTGCTTCAGTGATTATAAATATAATTACTATTTATTATTATTATAATTATTATTATTATTATTATTATTATTATTATTATTATTATTATTATTATTAATACTAGCCGAATTATCCGCGCCCAAGCGCGCGGGAATATTGTGCTCCACTCTTTATTGTAAACAATTTCAAGTCATTTTAATTTAAGTAATTAATTAAATTTTCAAAATATATTATATTTTTAAACTATAAAGTATATAAAAAAAGTTGAACAAATTTCGATACTAATTTCAAATTTGGCATCAGATTTTCAAAATTGAAAATAATTAAACTTTCTTGTACGAGGAAAATTGAATTTCATAAAAATTCTTATCTGATACCTAAATTAAAAAAAAAACTTCATTACCAAAATTTTAATTATTCTAAAGAATAGAGAAGGTAAAAAAAATTATCAGCTATATATAGGTATTTAACTTTACGAACAAAGAATATAAACAATATTTTTTTAGAGAATTTCCACTACTTTTAATTCGCTAATAT